>OX336420.1:79098881-79698881 GCA_946903255.1 Schistosoma spindalis
TTATGCGATAAGGAGTATATTTATTTATGGTTTTATTGTTTAGAATATAACTGATTTATTTACAGTTTATCCTATGATTATCTCTAAATTGTAGGAGCACATTGTAAGGGGAGGGGGGTTCTTCCTATTTAAACTTGATTGAATAAAACGTGATAGGTCAGATTCTAGCTAATTGTAGACTCTTGCTATGAATATTTCTGTATTATGACTGGTAGTATTATATTTTTAACCGTACCTAATCTGAAGTAATACATCAGTCAGTCAACTACAACGTAGGACCAGGCACATATGTGCATCGGTCTAAGTTGCCATACTTCATTAGCACAACACGATGAACATCGGATCCATAGAAGTAGTTACTTTGCTGGTAGTAATATATAAAAGAATGATTGCATATAAGGGCATAGTACAGGAAGAAAGTTATAAAGCAATTTTAGTCTCGTAGTTTAAGGGAAGACAGAGAGTGTATACAGCTACGCCATTGTAATCGATTCTGAGCCATATCACCCAGAGTCTCTAACCATTGGTTGTGATAGTCACGCGGACCCCAACCAAGTAGTCTGCATCTACCAACATCAAGTTGAAACAGTTTTATGGTGAAGTACACGTAAAACCGTATTTGAATCTTTAGCTTACTACAATATGTTCGACTGTCATAAACACTTTATGCTACTCAACAAGGGTGTTATGTATTACCTTCAGTAATTGGGAGATTGGTTAGATAATACTCATGTCCTTCATTGTCACTTTAACTGAACAGCTCTCTGTAATTATTATAACTTAACTCATGATTTCCGATTTCTTATAGTCAGGAACCTTAATCAAGGGAGTTTCGCATGCTTTATACCGCTGTAATTATTCATACTGGCTGATAGGCACCTTCAACTTACTCTGAATTTTAATGTATATTGATCTGTCTACTTCGGGTATTCAAATTTTTCTAATCAGTCATTTATCATCACCATTGCGGCGAATTTTCTTCTCTCAATCTGCGTACAAGTAAGCAAAACAGGTGGGTTTTGTACAGTAATTAGTATGCTGCACTTACCTATTTCCTTTGGGTTGTAGAAAAGTGGTGTAATGACTAACATACATCATAGTCAAATCACTTAGTAGCTTTTTAACCTAACCAACCCTAGACTTACAACCGGGTATCCCTCACTATTAGTCACTTATAACATGGAAAGAAAGCACGTTGGTAGGATGCCAAAGATTTCGAGAATCAGAATACGGTCACTGTCGCGATGGTCAAGCTATGCCGCTCATCCTTAGATTGATTTTAGCCTCTGACAACCTTGTCCATTCCTCTGGTGTGTTTATATTGACCGATAATTTTGCTAGGGTTAAATTTTATTCCATTGACATCATTGGGGGATGAGAGTCCTCTATATTTACTCCACCTCGATTAATAATATTATTGGGATTATATTTATCCCTCGTTTATTTACATTAAAAAGCTTCAAGGTAGCTGTAGTAGGCTTATGACCTAGAGAATGAGCACGTGAAATGGGAGTCTCATTTAAAACATACAAATCTTTCAGTACTCCATATGGAATAAAGGGGAATATGATATCTAAACAAAATAACGAGGCAGAAAAAACTAGTTTAAATTAAACATTCTAGGCTAGCTTAACTACACACCTTATGATGTCGCAAGTCTCAATATGTTTGAAAATATTCTCGATCTTTTCGATTATTCGTGAGGGATAGTTTGTTAGTCCAAACTATTAGTACCGTTTCGAGTAAACATAATATCAGGCTTCATTTAAAACATGTTAGTTAAGGTGCGTGCTCTTCTGAGACATGTTTCTTCAGTTATAATAAATTTTCACCTGGTATGTCTCGAGTCATATGTGATATTTAAAATCTACCCTCCAACGTCAAAGCCACACTACACGATTAATTCATAACATGGATTACCCTTTCGTCGTATCCATGTTCTACGGCAGTTATGATGACCGTGCAACTTAAACGACTTTATTACAAAAATATAGTAATAAGTGTAGGTATACGGGACAGAGTGCGACCAATGCCGTATGGGACAATCCATGACGTGCAATTAACTGTTGCACGTTTGTTGTCCTTGACGAGGATCGGTAAACTGTTCGATATTTAGTGACCCATCTGGTACATGATTTGGCTAGAGCATAGTGACATTTCACTGGCTCTGGAGAGTAAACCAGAAGGACATGATCTTTATGATTAACATTACTGATTATTCCCTACACTTCTATTGGAATGAATAAAGTGGATGTTAATTTGCTGACTGGAATGTAAAACGGACCACAGTTTACAAACCAACTGAATATAACTCTTTAACATACATCAACGTCCCTCACTATGAGAAAGAATTTAACAGCATGGATAAGAGAACATCATGGAACATTCTTCAACACTATGGCATGAGTAGCTGAGACAATCGTCACCATCATACGGAATTCATACGACGGACTACAGTTCAAAGTCGTGCATGAAAGACAGGTCATATACACATTCCAAGTGAGGACCGTAGTCAGGCAATGCTCATCACTCTCTTTCTTTCTGTTTTTTCTGGTGGTTGACTGGATTACAAAGATCTCCACATCTGAGGGGATGCACGGATAACAATGGAGATCTTGGATACAACTAGACGATTTGGACTTCGCAGACGAACTAGCCTTTCTATCCCAATTAAGACCAACGAATACAGGTGGATATATCCAGTTTAACAGCCGTGTCTACATCAGTAGACCTCACCGTAGAAAAAGGAGAAAACAAGATCCTCAAACACAACATGGGGAGCACCAATTCAGTCACACCTGATAGAGAAGCTCTGTATAACATTGTTAATCAACAAGGAGTGTGCGGTATAGATGGAAACGAAAGGATGGCAAATCACAAGTAGCATTCCTACGGTCGGATGGCATGTGGAACTCAAAACAACTGACTGTAGACCAACATCAAAGTGAGGATCTTCAAAACGAACGTCGAAACAGTTCTACTGTATGGAACTGAATTTTCGAGAACTACTACTACCATCATCAAAACAGTACAAGTATTTATAAACAATTGTCTATGCAAGAATTAGATAGGACATACAGTTAGGAAACCATAAAACTAGTCCTCAGGGAAAGCCCTAACCTTCAATCTCGAATGCAAAAGAAAAAGCAGTAGATCGGGAAACACGTTGTCCCGGGAGCCAGAGACAGACATAAAATGTACGATTATTATTTAGATATAATTAGAAAGGAGAGCACAATAAAGTGTTTATTGTTGAATCTTAGTCGGTGGCCATCGCTTCGGTAATGGTAACGGATATAAATAATTAACGTGTATAAAAAAGAGATAGTGTAACTCGGTTACCCGTGAAACCTCTTTCTGAACTCATCGTCTAATAGTTGAATAGACTGTCAGAGCCTACGTGGGAGCCAGGTGGTTGCATTTGATTGTAACTTTTGGGGAATAAATAGAAACTTTCACATCACTATTTTACTTATATGCAAAGATTTGAGAACTATAGAACATGCTTTCGTTTTCTGCAAGCGTTAGCTCCATTCACTGTTTTGATTGATCTTCTCCAGTCATCTCTGATTTTGAAGAGTTATAATATATTATTCTACATCCCGTACAATTTCAATGAACCTACTACGTGTCTGGTCACTTATACTTTTATGGTAAACTGCACTTAAGTGAACATCCGTTTGGTATATAAGACGAACGAGTTAATACAAATGTCTTTTGAACTCGATAATGGGTACCTATTGTTGCTTGCCAAAGTCCCTTGTTGAACAGTGAAGCCAGTAACGATGAAATCAGATGTCAAATTACGAATACGAAAGTATTCTTGAATTATTGGTCAGTGTGACATAATGCATGATATCAGAGTCGATTACTAAATTCAGCAATTGCGTAACATGGCCTATTGAAATATTATTACATTTGAGTGGTTGGTCTAGTCCTCTACATTAGAGGTTAATCCAGTTCAGGATCAATTTCGAAGGTCGTAAGCCATTTATTTTGTGGATTTATTCAATGCTTCACATGCGAACTACTTCTTGATCGGAACCAATGGACTACAGAGGTACCAGTTAGGGCACATTTTTTAGAGTATTTTAAAATTAGGCTCGAATAAATTTGGTGATGAAAAAAGTTATTATTGAGCCATATGGGATACACTGCTAGACAGCCGAAAACCTTCCCCCCGATTCTAAACAAATCAGAATGATAGTTGTGAATAACAGGCAGGTTATAGTGTCGCATTTTCCATCACTGTATAAGACAACAGCATCACTTTTTGTAATACTTAAAATATGTCTACCCATAGGAATTCTAAAACAACAGGAAGTAGTCAGGGTTGGAGTTTCTTCATAAAACAGTTTGTAATTTGATCCATAATCAGTCAAGGATCACACAGTAAAAACTACAACACACTGAGCTTTCCTGAATATCCCTCATTTATAGCCAGATTAGTATCACAGAACTAAGGAAGGTGTGATCATTACACATCACATTGTTCATAGTCTCCAACCCCCGAATAGTTCATTGATATGCCTCAGTCACGAGTCACGCTTAAGAGGACATCCACAGAAGGTAGAACGCGCAAAAGTTCTCACAAAACCTCGAACAAATTTATTCGCGATTTGAATCAATAAGTTATCAAAAAAAATCCCTAAGGATGATCGTTTTAATGCACTCCGTTAATCTTCTCATAAAAGGTTGTCACTGGCCTGTTAATCTAACTGATATTCGACTGAACAACGCAACATGCCATGTATATAAAATTCCAGTTTACTCACGTTTATCTCACAAAAGCCATCACCGTTTCGGAGAGAGTGGTAACAAAAAGCGATGTATTTCAAGTAATCATTTTCACAGACCGACATTAAGAGGCAAAGCATGAGAACCGAGGCAGAAAGGAGAAGGCGAAAATGTCTAATCAGGATTTATGTGCATTATATAATTCAATATAGCTCAAAATAAATCATGCATAATGTGACAGAAAAATTATATGTGCCAAATATGCACACAAGGCTCATAACCTTTGAAATATAAGAACGTGAAAATAAAACGTGTATATGCGTAAGAATCAATAATTAGAGTTATTGTGAAAACAAAATAAATTGGTAGTCGCATGCGATCTCAATAATTTAAGCTCTTTCACAGGCTAGGATAAGCTATTTGTGTAGTAATACAGGACACTACATGTTCAACAATCCTTCAAACTTGTCATTTTTTAACTTAAACTTATATAAATGTGACTCATATTTCACTTCCACTATCAAAAATTGTTTTATCCATTAGTTTGAAGTTCAGTAGCATTAATAATAATATTTTTTTGTATGCAAGAAAATACTCTAACTGCCTAGACCTAGATCGTTGGGACAAACAGCTGACTTGTTCTACTAAGAAGCGTCGAAGTTAAAAACACTGAAAATACTCATCTATACGTTCCTTTGAGATCTCTTTTACGGTTAATATTTTATCAGTCTGCTCAATAATATTACATGTGTGCCGCAATAATATTATAGTCAAAATACTGGTAAGATCAATCTAAAAGGCCGTAATGATATTCGCGTTCATTCAAAACTTGTTAAAAAATGAATAACATGGTTTCAATAAAATATTTTGCACAACAGGTTTCATAATACCGAACAAAAATTAACAGAGCCACTAAATAATAGAAAATAAAGTTTGTCTACGTAGACTTCAGCAAAGCATTAAAAAAAGTGCCGAATAAAGATCACTCATGAAACTGGAAAATCTGGGAATCGACGAATTCCTCCTAAAATGGTTTAAGGATATCTTGGTAGGTCGTAAACACGAAGTAAGAATAAATTCTAAGTGCTTATTTTGTAAATCAGTACTTAGTGGAGTATCTTAACACTCTATTCTAGATCTTAGGTCTTAGGTACTAGATAATCTGATAAGCTGGTCTAAAAATGATTGATGCCCATTAACGCGGCAAATGGTGTCTACGCACACATAAGGGATATAAGGGTAAATAGGTATAGGGTTGTTGAAGATTCAATGCCCACAGTGTGGTCTCACAATGGTCATGCAGCAACAGTCAGTTAAGACCTCAAGATCACGGCCCTACTGCCTCGATCTCACACCTAAGGGCTTTAGAATCGACATTTACCAAGTTAGTTACTAATATGTTCACGAGGGTATACACAACCTTAGTGAGCTCCATACTTGAAACTTCGTTTAAGTGGCAAGCTTCAGTTTAAATGGTGACTCGGATTCAACTATCCGTGCGGTTTCAGAACTCGTGGGTTTCCAATAACAGAGAGATTTAAGAGGCTAAATCTCACAACTCTGTCCTACAAAAGATTAAGATGTGAACTGACGCTGATGTACGGAACCTAAGAAATGATTTTCAACCGAATTTGTCTCCTCTCTTTCCTCCTACTAGATTAGGACATAAATGGTTAGTACAAAATCCAAGAATGAGGTATCAGTACACTTGACGCTAAGGAAAGATCAACAATGGTGAACGGGATAACAAAAAATGGAAATGACGTAGTCACTCTATTTAGCCTATTGCTTTATTTATTGAATATATCATTATCTACCCGGCCTAAATGTGTTCTTCATAATTTTTAGACGTCATATTGCCAAATGTCACGATAGGACGAGTTAGCGTAGGGAATCACGTAACTTCGGCGTAAGATCTAACAGATAGGTAACCACATCATGACATATTTGCAGTTATGGGGTTGGGCCTATTGCTATAGAGGCAAAGATAAACTCACTAATATCTAATCAAACCATAATTCTACAATGCCATCTGATTCACGAGAATACCAGACACTTCTAGAGGGGTGATAGAAAAATATCATGAGCCGTAGAAATTCTGTCCTCAGTACACAAAACTGTATCTAAATTCTAGCATCCGCACGGTGTCTTTGAGTACCTGATTACTTCAGTCGTCAGAAATAAGGATAGTTGTTGTACCTGTGCTAATCCTGACAGTTCGTCTTTTAGTGAAATTTCGGTTTCTCCTTGAAATGTTCACTGGTGGGGCTTGTACCACCTGTTCGGATAGGGCGTTCCAGTTATTGACTACTCAATGTGAAAAACGGAACCGAACTCTCAGTTTATAAAATAATGGTTTTTGAGCGTTCTTTCCATGGTCTTGAAGATGACTAGTTCATGAGGGAGCGGAGAGACGTGATATATTATCATCCAAACCGTTTTTAGATATATGGAATACCAAGACGAGGTCACCCTACTTTCTACGGTACGATAAAGGGAAAAATTTGGTCGTTTTAAACTCTCAGTTTAAAACAGCTTGATAAGACTCTTTGAAAGCTTTGTTCTAATACGCTGAACACGCTGCAGTTTGTTAGTATACTTCCTAAGACATGGACTGGCTTCTTGGACACAATAATCTAGGTATGGGCTTGCGTAGGTGGGGCATAAAATCCAAGACATCCCTCAGCACTTGAATGCCTGAAAAAAGTGACCGTAACACTTGTAGAGCTTTGGCGGCTTCCGCGCTTCAATACGTAGTTGTTTCGAAGTCGTGAACAACTGTTAACTCTGGGTTCGTGCACATATAAAAGTGCTGTGCAGTTGTTAATATATCGGGGATTATCTACTCGTCCGATTTGCATTAGCACACATTTTTAGAATTAATTAAATTTGGAACTAACTAGCTCGTCTACATCAGCCTGAGGATCGAAATGACCAGCCCCACATCATATTGTTCTCCAGATTTTGACACGATTTGCAAAATATGATGTCGATGGCTAAGACAGAAGAGTTTTAAGATGTTGCCTTTGGATAAATCACTTTCGGTCGCCTTCCATTCATATAGTGTCATATTGGCCTCCACTCTCTTCTTTCCTTTCCAAATAAATTTTCGCGTCCATTCTTGTGCGACTCCTGTTGTCCCGAAGCTCGAGGGCTTTTTCATAAGGCCTAAGTTAAGAATCTTATCAAACGCTTTGCTAAAATCTGTGAATATCACATCTGTCAAACAGCCATCTTGGGCTGCAGTTCAATCCTTTCTCATAATCTGTAATTTGTTTATGTATGAATGCTCATTTTGAAACGATATGAGAGACAAAAAACAAAAGAGTCACCTTGCTAAAGGTGTATAGACTAGGTAGTCAGGCGAACTTGAAACCTAATCAACCCAAGCTGCTTAAAACAGCATTCAATTCTTTTCATGAAAGGGAAACAATTTTAGAGAATGGACATAAATAAAAAGGTTCAGGAGTTTTTACCCGTAACGACTTGTCGCCGACAAACCGTTTGAAAAGATGAGAAGCCAAAAAAGAACAGCAAATTAGGTTAAACGCTGGCGACAGGGACCTTAAAATTGTAAAGTTTCGGGTTGTCAGGCTTCGACAAAGAATGATGCCGAAGCAAATTTGGATGCAGCATGAAGCCATTTAAGAGGCTTCGGATCTGTTACACTAATGCACGAAGCTTGCTCAATAAGCGGTCGGAAATAGGTGCAAAGACTGACTTGACAAAGCCAGACATAATCGCAACCACAGAAACGTGGCTGACGCAGTCTTTAGATAGTATGGAACTTGATTTCGGGGGTTTTACGTCAGTAAGGGCAGACAGAATCCAAAAGCACGAAGGAGGGGGAATAGCTCTTCTCATTAGGAGTGCTATTCTATTTGCCATTATCGACAGTGTATCCCATGAGAGCGGGGAGCTTGGATTAGTTAGCTGCCTCTTAAAATGCCGGGGTCAAGAGCTACTGATTGGTTTAGTCTATCGCAGTCCAAGCTGTGACGTAGATGAGGTCTTGCTAGTCAGTTTCAAAACTTGGTCACAAAGTGATTGATGTCTAATCCTAGCAGACTTTAATGCACCCACAGTAGACTGAAAAAATCTGCAAACTGAATTGTCAAATAATTCTTTCGAGCAGACACTAGTTGATGCTGTCATCACATATGCCCTATTACAACACGTGGACTAGGTATGACCCGTACTCAGAATCATCCCTAATATATCTTATATTGACCCAATATGTGGATGGCATTGCGAAACTCCATTACATGCCACCCCTGGGTAAAAGTGATCATGCAATTCTAACATTTGAATTCCATATAACTGTCAATCACAAGTACGCGTCAGCTCAATACAGACCTAAATCTGGGAAGGAAATATACAAGGTATAATACGCTCAGCATCGTCAGTAGATTGAACAATAGGCCCAGAGTCCCCAATTGAAACGACTTGAGACGTATTTCGAAATTTATGCTTGAAAGTTACCGTACCTCAAATCCCTTGGACTAAACCAAAGTGAGCGATAAACTCTACACCATGGTTCAGTAGGGAGGTTCGCACCCTTCCTCAAGAGAGGAGAAAGATGCGGGATAGTTCCAGGTTACTGAGGACTGACGAGACAAAATCTCAGTATCGAAAGCTAGGAATACCTGTGCCTCGACCCTCCGTAAGTCTTAAAAGCTGTACGAAGAAAAAATTGTTAAGGAATTCATAGAATGTCCTAAACGCTTGTATTCCTATATAAACCAAAGGACAAAAGGAAGAGGAAATATTCCTGCACTATGGGGAGACAGTGCTGCTGCATCATTAGCAAAAGATGACTTCGGTAGCGCTCAAATATTCTCAAACTACGTTGGCAACGCACATACCATGGAAAAACCATTCCCATCAGTCCATACAAATCCCTCCACACAAATATTGGATATCGTGACTATTAAAGAACTCGATCTGCTGAATAAGCTTGACATAAGCAAATCCACGCGGCTCGATGAACTGCATCCCAGGTTACTAACAGAATTAACTAACTTCGTTGAGAACCCCTTAATTATGTGTTTTATTCTATCTGTAAACCCGGGGTCGTTTACCAAAAGACTGAAACTACGCCATAGTAAGTCCTGTCTTCAAAACAAGTGCCTGAGAATTACCGATCCGTTAGCCTGACTAGTGTGGTTGTTAAAATCTTAGAAAAGATTATTAGGAAGGAGCAGTTTAGGTATCGGATCCATTTGGAGAAGCAGCATGGTTTTAGAATAGGTTATTACTGTCTCACTAACTTATAAGTAGCTCATGAAAGCTGGTGCGCTCTTAAAGATCAAAAGTTACCTGTAGACGTAGCCTACATTGATTTCAGCAAAGCTTTTGACAAAGTTCTGAACAACTGGCTGTTATATAAGTTAAAAAGTGCCTGGATTGGAGGAAATCTATTTATGTGGATAAAAGACTTCCTAGTTGGGCGCCAACAAAGAGTACGGGTAAACTCAAAGTTATCTATCTGGTAAACTGTGCTTAGTGGAGTGCCCCAGGGTACAGTTTGCCGGCCAGTACTATTCCTCTTGTATGTAAATGACCTTCCTCGCTTATTATCATCATCGGTCTTGCTATATGCTGACGATGTCAAGATATGGAGAACGATACGATGTCAGGATGATAGCTTAGAACTCCAAAATGACCTGAAGAAATTATCCGAATGGTCTCATACTTGGAAGCTGCTGATAAATACTTCCAAGTGTGTTGTGATGCATATCAGTCATCAAGGTACAGATACATACACGATGAATAACACTGAGCTACCTGTTGTCCAGACACATAATGACTTAGGAGTCATCGTTAGCCAAGATCTAAAGACTACTGTACACTGCCGTGCAATAGCCGCCAAAGCTTTTAGAACTTTATGGCCAATAGGCAGGGCTTTTACTCATGTCGACGCTCAAACGTTTTTGAATTTGTGTACAGTGATCGTGCGTCTCAAACTTCAGTACCACATACAAGCGGCTAGCCCCTGCTTAAAAAAAGTCAGTGAGCTTTTGTAAACGGTCCAGAGAACAGCAACTAATCTGATTCCCGGAATAGCAAATCTTCCGTATGATGTTCGAATTGTCAACTAAACCTATTCCCTTTGTCATATCGTAGAACTAGAGGCGACTTGATTACAGTTTTCAAATTGCTTAGTGATAAATTTCCACCTGATATGCCCTCATATTTCTTGTCTTCTAAAACAGAGAATTTACGGGCACACTATAGGAAAGTTCACAAGCCCAGAACAAATTACTTGTCAGCTGATTATCGACTTTCCCATCGAATCATCAGCGAGCGGAATTCATTACCTCAGCACGTGGTTGAGGCTCCATCCATCGACTCTTTCAAGAGAATGTTAGATCAACTGAGAAAACACTATTGCAGGACTAACACAGGGCATCAAGCCTCCCCTTCTTTCGAAACAAAAACTAAAGAAAACAAGAACATGTATGTACTAATTTAAAGTGATCATTATTCTCTACTGTTCTATAGGTACAGTCTTCAGTGTAACGAGCATAACCGTTAGTGAAGCCTTATGTAACTAATTTGTGTTAAAAATGTCATTTAAGTGTAGCGTGGTGTCGAGTTGAGCTGAACT
Source organism: Schistosoma spindalis (assembly GCA_946903255.1). Classification (NCBI taxonomy): domain Eukaryota; kingdom Metazoa; phylum Platyhelminthes; class Trematoda; order Strigeidida; family Schistosomatidae; genus Schistosoma; species Schistosoma spindalis. The sequence continues at coordinate 79,110,229 of OX336420.1, forward strand.
ATGAACACCGCTACCAGACTACTTGCCAATAGACCAATAAAATTCCGATAGGCCAAAATATCAGAAGGCAGATGATTGTAGTAGTCGTATATATTTGTTGGCGATCTCGTGGTATCGAAAGAATACCGAGATCGTGCCAAAGGAGTACAAGCGTGGTTACTGAGCGTAACCGGATTCGTACAAGTTCGAAGTCAACGGGAGAGTAAGTATAATGGCTGTCATTAGCACAGTTAAACAAATGAGCACAATAAAACAGTCACTGGTACAATTGGTTATAATAATAATTGTTTTCATCGAACCAATCGCGTTCTGTTGACAAAAGTAGGTCACTACAGGAGCCCCCCGCTAGAAAGGGTTTACACTTTCGATAGTTAGCGGTTTAATTCGTGAGACTGATCGGCAGAATTGCGGTTGTAGGACGGAGGAAATTGGCGGAACAGGAAGTGATCGTTGATCCTCGAGTTGCCAACGAAAGTCTTTTGCGCAGAACCGTACCAGGAGAAGTGTGCTGTATTTGTTGGTCGAGTTAGCATACCACACCAGAGTGGTTTGTATCCAGAATCTGATGATTGCGTTCGTAGGGATGTGGACCAGAAAACGCTGCAGACGTAGGACGAAACCACGTTGAGCCAAGAAACCGGACGCGACCATAACAACCAAGCGTATGCCAGGCGAATTCGAAACCAGATAATCGACTGAGTGCGTTGACTAGAGCGTGGGTGGCCAAACCAGCTTTTGCCAAAGTTGACTGAAGTCGACGTTATCAAACGGGCGATGGTCGGAGGCGTGGGCTCAGGATACAAAAAAAAATCAAAAAAAGAAAAGTGTAGCATGCGTGTAGTATAGGAATAATCCTACACCGTATCTGTTATTGACTCTGCGGTTAGTCGCGAAAGCTTACGGGTAATTGTGCTCGGCGATCGGAACGTGAGACGGTAGTCTCGTTCGTGCTTCGTGAGCCTGCGATCTCATCCGAGGTCAAGGGCGGCGTGGTCTGCCGATCTGGACGTGAGACGGAAGTCTCGTCCGTGGATGGTGCGGATGACGCGTGCTGTTGACCGGGACGAGGTCTCTGATGTATCTAGAGTGGGATCCGAGGTAGACATAGAGATCCCGCTAGAAGGTTTGATAGGTCTAGCATTGAGTCTCAAGTTATCGGGTAGGGCACTGTCATCGACGTGTGCTGGTTTGAGACGATCAATGCTGACGATCTCGACGCGGCCGTGTCGATCAACCTTGAAGGTCTTTTCGTGACGAGAGATCACGTGAAAAGGGCCTTCGTAAGGCTGTTGTAGAGGTTTGCGTACCGAATCTACTCGTATGAAAACATGTGAACAGGTAGATAACTCTCGAGGGAGAGCGACCTGTCGATGTTGTATTCGAGTTGACACCGGAGACAGCGTTCGCATAAATGCAGACAGTCGATGGACGTAGTCTGATTTACCGAAATCATTACTGCTCCGTGGTGTGAAGAATTCCCCAGGCAGACGCAATGTCGTGCCGTATACAAGTTCAGCGGCGGAACATTGGATATCTGCCTTCAAACTCGTTCTGATGCCTAAGAGAACGAGCGGTAAGGTTTCGTACCAATTGTCGTTTTCGTGTGCTCGGAGAGCACTTTTAAGTTGGCGATGAAACCGTTCGACTAAACCATTCGATGCTGGATGGTAGGCGGTAGTGCGTATGCGTTCCGTACCAAGCAGCCTGGTCAGTGAGGAGAATAATGCGGACTCAAATTGTTGTCCTCGGTCAGTCGTGACAGTCGAGGGACAACCGTACAATGCTATCCATCGTTCTACGAAGCGGTGAGCAACTGTCTCCGCCGTGATAGACGTGATGGGAATAGCTTCGGGCCATCTTGTAAAACGGTCAATGCACGTGAGTATGTGATCATACCCATGCGATGGTGGCAATGGTCCTACAATGTCTATATGAACGTGATCAAAGCGAGCATCAGGCGTAGCGAACGTGCCAATGGGGGCAGCTACGTGCCTGTGCACTTTTGATCGTTGACACTGTAAGCATTGTTTTACCCACATACGAACATCTTTATTCATGGACGGCCAGACGTATCGTGCAGCGATGAGGCGTAATGTGGCTGCGATACCTGGATGAGACAATCCATGAAGGGCATCGAAGACGAGACGGCGATAGGTAGAGGGTACGATGGGTCGAGGTAGACCGGTAGAAATATCACATAGGATAGTACCTGAGCTAGTAGCTAGGGGTACTTCCTGACACTGAAGGGACGAAGATTGTGGTGCTTCTGTACAGACAGGATCGTTTGCTTGTGCAGCGGCCATAGCAGGAAGATCGAGCACCGGTAAAGTAACTGCATTCGTCTGGATACGTGAAAGAGCATCGGCAACATAGTTCGACTCGCCTTTAATGTGACGAAGGTCTGTCGTGAACTGTGAGATATAGTCCAAATGTCTGCACTCTCGTGGTGAGTAGCGGTCAGACTTGGTATGCAGGGCATACGTTAAGGGCTTATGGTCGGTGAATAAGATGAATTGACGTCCTTCTACTGCGTGCCGGAAATGTTTGATGGCGCAGTAGGCTGCAAGCAGTTCGCGACCAAAAGCGCTATATCTCGTCTCCGTGGGAGTAAGGCGTCGTGAGAAAAATTCAAGGGGTTGCCAACTACCGGAGATATTCTGTTGCATAACGGCTCCTATAGCGAAATCTGATGCATCAACCGCTATACTAAGCGTGGCTGATGGGTCAGGATGAGCGAGGAGTGTAACTTCAGCGAGAGCCGTTTTGATCTCTGAGAATGCAGTACGTGCGGTATCGTTTAATTCTAATTTGCGTGGATTACCGCGTAGTAAATCGGTTAGTGGTCGTAACCGTTCTGCCGCGTGAGGGATGAAACGTCGGTAGAAGTTAACCAAACAGAGAAAAGCCTTCAGTTCCTTGAGTGAGGACGGCACGTTGTACTCCTTGATTGCTCGAATTTTGTCCTCGCAAGGCAGAATACCCTCTTGTCTGATGATGTGACCCAGAAATATTATTTCTGATTTACCCAATTCACATTTCTCTGGGTTGACTACTATTCCATTATCCGAAAGACGTTGGAATAATAGCGTAAGGTGTTGATAATGTTCATCTACGCTTGATGATGCGATCAGCAGGTCATCAATATAGACGTGAACAAAATCCAAGTCTCGTACTATGCTATCGATAAACCTTTGGAAAGTTTGAGCAGCATTCCGTAATCCAAATGGCATTCGTAGGAACTCAAACAGACCGAAAGGAGTCGTGATAGCAGTTTTTTCGATGTCTTCAAGAGCGACTGGGATCTGGTGATATGCTCGTACCAGATCGATTTTAGAAAAGATAGTCGTGCCCTTGAGCGATGCCGTGATGTCGTGTATGTGGGGGATGGGGTAGCTATCAAAGCGCGTAACTACGTTTAATGCTCGGTAGTCGCCGCATGCTCTCCAACTAACCCCATCCTTTTTGCGCACCATGTGTAAAGGAGAGGCCCAAGGACTGTGAGAAGGACGAATAATACCAGCAGATAGTAAATTGTCAAACTCACGTTTAGCGAAGGCTAATTTGTCCGGTGCCAGTCGGCGTGGTCTTGCCGTGACTGGTGGTCCGCGTTTGTGTGAGCTTTAAAGCCCAAGAATTTACTGTTCGACGAAGTATCGATTAGCTGCAGCCTACGTGAATCGACTAGCAATTCATAGTGCTGTAGGAAATCAATACCTAGTATGGCTGTGGGGACATCAGCAATGATGAACGTCCACAGATACCGTCGTCGGTTGCCCAGGTTGACCGCGAGTTGTCGTGTACCGTAGGTAGGAATGGCTGAGCCATTTGCAGCGCGTAGTCGAAGCATTGTAGCTTGTGACTTGATGCTACCTCGTGGTACGACAGAAACTTGGGCACCTGTATCCACTAGGTACCTAGCGTTTGTGCGATAATCGTGCACGTAAAATAAACGGCCAACCTGGGGGGCAGGGCCGGCGAGTACGGCCGCTTTTACTCGCCGGCTTTGGAGTTTCCCGCCTTGTATGAGCACGGGGCTCGACAACGGCGGGCACCAGATCCGAAGGATCGATGAAACCAGCACCAACCTGCACTCGCTTCCGAAGCCGCCTTTTGGCGTGGCTTGGAAGATGCCCTCGTTGGGCGAGTGTTGACGGCTTTTCCGGAGCGTGAGCGGACTCGAGGGACGTAGGGTTGGGGTACGTTACAACGGTCTCGAAAACTAAGACGTGTGTGAATGCACCCTTCCCTGTCACCTTGAGCCGAGGAGTGGCTGCCGTCGATATCGACTTTTGGACGCGACGTTGAGGCAACTATGTAGTTGTCTCGGTTGCCAGTCCTAGCTAGAATTTTGTCTGCTATGAGGGCTACCTGTTTCAGTGGTGCGTCCTCGAGCAGGGCCGTAACTGTTGGTAGAGATTCGAGCCACAGTTCTTTAACGATTTCAGAATCGGCTGCCGTGGGTCCTGCAAGAGATTGCAGGCGCGTGAGGTGGTGGCTCGGTTTAGCATCACCCAGGGGGTGACGTGCTAATAGCGTCCTCAATCGTTCCTCCCTCGATGGAAGGAAATGTCTGAGGACCGCCTCCTTGAGACGATCGTAAACATTGGGCACATTGGAATTGAGGACAACCTCACGGACAGCTACTAAATGGTCTCCCGGTAAACATTCGAGAGCGTAAGTGTACTTCTTGTAATATGACGGGTCTCAAATTGAGACTCTATAGCAGCAAACCAAACTTCGGGATCGTGAGGAATAAAAGATACAGGTCGAAAGTGTATAACCTGTACGTCAGAGTCTATTACGTTAATACTATTCTTATCGTTATCCGTCATGTCAAATATATATTAAAAATTAATATGAAAATATATGACAGACGTGGATAGATAAGCGATAGACTCACCAAAATTGACTTCTTTGGAAGGTTTGGTTGCGATTGCCAAGTGGTCGTAGATGTAGATTCACCAGTTGCAGAAGATTTGACCGAAGTTGAGGCGTGTTCCAAAATTTTGCTCACCAAATGTAGCGTGGTGTCGAGTTGAGCTGAACTATGAACACCGCTACCAGACTACTTGCCAATAGACCAATAAAATTCCGATAGGCCAAAATATCAGAAGGCAGATGATTGTAGTAGTCGTATATATTTGTTGGCGATCTCGTGGTATCGAAAGAATACCGAGATCGTGCCAAAGGAGTACAAGCGTGGTTACTGAGCGTAACCGGATTCGTACAAGTTCGAAGTCAACGGGAGAGTAAGTATAATGGCTGTCATTACGCCTTAGCCATACGAAAATTCAAACCCCCTTTGTGTATTCAAAAACAGTTTGTTCTTACCTTAAACCTACCCTGGTAATATTGACTTATTATCCAGAGTGATTAGGTTTTGAATTGTGTTCAGATTATTATTAATATTATTATTATTACTCTTATTATTATCCTTATATCCTCTTACCCCATTTCCAGTCTAGTTGACCTTTATTTTTATATATAAATGCTCTTAACAAGTATATGTGTGATCAGATTGTTCGAAATGTATTGCGCTAATATATCACATAGTTTTGATAATCTCCGTCTTCTTATTAAATTAAGTCTATTTTGATGTGTGAGGTATTTTCTTCTTCGTGACCAGAGTACAAAAGAACCTCTTTGAATCTAATCTTTTATGTCTAGATTTGGTCCAATGCGTTTCACTGATTCCGAGAACCGTCAAGTTGTTTCTCCTTATTTTCTTAGTTATTTGATTGATCCTCCCAGTCTCCTACATTGTGCGAACATTTCATGTACCTATATTAATTGTTGCTATGATTGTCAGAAGAGGCATCGGCCTCGTGACTTCTGAATATATCGGCTTTCACCACGAGGTGTCATAATTTTTCTGAATGAAGATCCTTCAACTCAATGTACAGAGTTTAAGTGGTTTAAATTATTTATTCTGGTTATGGTTTTTTAGCAAGGTTGTTTCCTACGATATGGGGTTGCTGAACCATTGTCCAACTCTCCTCCTTTACTGGGTGCCGGAACCGGCAGTAGACCTAGAATTACAGTTGGAGTTAGATATATGTATATATGGTCGTAGTTGTTTTGATAAATATCATGTGACATAAGAAGGATGTAAATATAAATAAAAAAATGATGTTTGTTCTTACCCATCATTTGATGTTTCATTTTTATATATAAATGTTCTTAACAAGTATATATGTGGTCAGATTTTTTGAAATGTATTGCGCATATATATAATAGTTCTGGTTATCTTCCTCTTGTAATTACGCTATTCAAATTTATAACCTGATGAAGTTTGATAAAGAAGTTGATTGAAAACTACTGTTTACTCTAATATTCTTTATGTATAAATATTCTATCAGAATTTTTAAGTACAAATACTGTCCTGTCTATGTTTCTTTTCTCTATATACTTTTATCAATGCTTCTATCATTTTTCCGTCTTACACTAGGATATAAAAAATTCTGTTGTAAACATGATGTTGGGATGAGGGTTGTTGAAGTGTCTAAATAACCAAGAAGCGTTGTCCATATCATCACGGGAAGTAATTCAGATTGCAAATTATATTAATACTTTGTTCTAGTGGTATACTAGCAAATAATAAATACACGTCAAGAGATACCATGAACTTATCTGATATATTCAATTGATTACTTTCTTTAGAAAACTGGAATTCGTCTTTTAAAATATTGACAACCAACGGGATGTTGGATTTGTGTACTTTATACAAAAGTGGTCGTGATCCTTTTGCCTTCAGATTGTTGAAAGTTGAATTATCACTGAGTTTCTTCTTCAAAAGTTCCTTACGATCATTATTGACTCTGTTATCGATTGTTGTAATGGTATCTTACTTAGATATGTCTTTTCAACAACTCTCATCCTAACATAACGTTTACAACAGAATATGAACGAAATAATCAATTCATTTTTTTGTATCTCAGTGTAAAACGGAAAAATGATGGAAATTTTTAAATAGTTTAATTAATGTAAACAAATATGGTAAGTACTACTGAATTTTACAAATATTGAAATGAACAATTGGTATAATCGCGGATTTCACTTTAAATTAAAGCATCCTCACCTTATACACTTATTTTCTTATGAGTAAATCTAAAGAGCGTCATCAGTTCGACATTTTCTTGAAACTTATGCTTAACTTGTGCTAAACTACGGGTTTCATGTTAGAATGCGTTAGTACATTTCTAATTTTGATAGGGTTAATGCTTTTCATTCTATTTGTCATGTTAAGTCACTTAAAATGATCTTATATCAAATTAATTGGTAAAATTCGATTAACATCTGGAGTTGGACAAATGTAGGATTGATTACTGTTATCAATTAATATAACTTGCTTCTTGTCAAAATACAATACTTATGGCGATTTAACTCCACATACTTTATTCCAGGCTCTACTTTGATTATTATTAAATACATGTCTGACTAAAATACTTCAAATACGTTCATTATTCTCATATTGACTATCCAAAAATGACTTCTAGATAAATATTCACCTCATATCAATTTGTTTAAATTATTATAGATTGCAAATTATCATTTAATAGTTCGTGCGATTATAGATGGAAATTTGGAATTGATAAATCATTTATTTACACAACGCAACAACTTCAACTTTAAAAACTTGGATGAGGTAAGATGAATTAAACTTGTCGACTTTGTTTGTTTTTAGTTATCATGATAACCTCTTGGTGTTGTGAAATAGTTTTTGGATTTTGAAGCTTTTTATTATTTTATTTAAGTAACCATTAAAAATGTGCAAATTTTAAAAAAGCAAATAGTTTTTGTCCTCACTATTAAATCCATTATCAGTGAAGTAATTATCCTACGGAGTTCCCACGTTTATTTAGCTTTCAAACCTTGTGGGAAAAGCATTACTATTCAATTTGTATGTGTAATTGATAGCAACCAATTCTCTTGACACTTTGCTATTGTTTCAAGGATTGTCAGATTAAATAACTTTTCTACTAATGAAAATCAAGCAATGGGAATACAAACTGCACAATGTTATCATATATTTCCATTAAAGCTAGTACGTACAATAATAATTATGTATAATATATTGTTACAAGTTGCCGTCCTAAACATCATTGGAAAGATTGAAATAACTAATACAAATGAATAACTTATCCTTACCCATCAATATTGTAAGCAGTTCAAGATTTCATAACTGTAGTTGTATTTATTTCAGAATATAAGACAGATTTTCATTAATCAGTTCATTTTACTTGATTAGATTTATTTGTTTAAAGAAATAACATTTAAATCATAACCTTTTTCTGTAATAATTAAAATCAAAGATAAATTGTCGTAACAATTGGTTATTGACATATTTTACCATTTAATTAACTCGGATACAAATTAAAAGGTCAATGAAAATAGGAGAAATTTTTTGAAAGTTCTTATAAACAAAAGAAATATTTGAGAAAATGAAACTATGTTTTTAAATTTCTCAAACGTGACCTAATTACTTTCATTATTTGACAATAACGTATTTCAGTGATAGTTTAAACTAATTAGGGTTATAGAAAACTGTTTCTATTTGATTTTAAATGTTAATTGTTAAACAAAAATATTATCTAAGAAGTCTGTTTAGGGAAATAATGCAGTGTTGAACAATTGACGTTGGAGACACAGATCATATTTTCGATCTTAGTAACTGATTAGCGTCATTCTTGTAGTGACTCCTGAAGATTCTAGATGTGTACTATTGAAAAGTTTCAAAGAACAAAAAAAACGTTCTGTTTCCTGGTTTCCGGTAGCTTTCTAACTAAGTTCGGTCCTTGGTGTAAACTGAAAAAATTAACAGCCTCCCCTGTACTAATAATAATCATGTACTCACGAGTGACTAATATTCAGAGGTAATTCTCGGAGTTCTAGTTGGAAGCCGTGACCAGCTGGTTAGAACGAAGTCAAGAGGAAGACAGTTATCTGGGAAGGGTTTAGAAAGATGATTGTGCAGTATCACGATCTGATTTAAGTTAGAAAGGAAAACTATTCGATGAAAATTCATTAGCTCAAATATTAAACTCTGCCAGAAAGTTCTAAAGGCCTGGATTCAATACTCAGTAGAATCGTGAATGCACATTGCTGAGGAGTCGCACACAAGAACGAAACACCTGTTCAGTACTTCCTGGTCTTCAGTGGCTTCCTAGCTAATTTTAGTTCACGATGTAAACTATAAGATCTAACAATTTGCACAAAATCCCTTTACTAAACATAAAATAGCTATCTAGTGTTTACCAATTTTCAATGGTTCTTCACTTGCCGTTACTCCATGATGAAAACCATCGTCTATATTGACTACTTATTAGTTAGGGTGATATATGATAACAAAAGTTTGGAGTTTAACTTATGCTAAATATCTTCCTTTTTAAAATGTATTATTTTATTGTCTTGACAAGGATTGAACTCAAAAAACTACTTTCTCTTGTAAACTTATGAACTGAAGATAGTAAGTTTTTTCATAATGTAATGCATACTTTTAATTTCTATCCATGAAGATCATTGCATGCATAAAAATCAAAAGCTTTTTGAAATGGAATAACACTTTTGTTTAATTGTACATTTGAAACTTTTTTATACATACAATAAAAAAACTAACAACTTTCAAATTTAGGCGTCATCAGATAGAGAAATTGAAGTTCTAACCTTTTTCATTTCCAAAAGAAAACCCGGAAAGCAGGACATCCAAGATAATCTATTTTTTTTATGTTCTATAGACTCAAAGCTAAAGCTGACAATTAAAGACTTCGGCTAACCAATAGTATTATGATGTTAATTTAACATCAATATTCTGACAAAAAACTTGTTATAGTATGTAAATGAAGACTATCTGTTTGCCGGAACTCATTTTTTACTGGGTTCAATAGACAAATACTTAACTGGTTTAAATCTGTCTAGATAAAATGTATTTTACAGAGAAAGGATCTATACTAGTAGGTTTGCCGACTGATAGTATGAGCATTAACGTGGAATAATCTAAGTTAGCGGCATGATACACTATATATGAAAATTATATTTGAAATAATCTTAGCGATTGAAATTTAAATAATTCCAACGTTTCGTCCAGCTAACTTGTCTGGACTTCTTCAGAGTAATAATCAAAATCATCAAAGAAATATATAGCTTTTAACAATCATAACTATACTTTGTTAAACCATTCAAATTTGGATTACCCTGAAGAAGTTCAGACAAGTCAGCTGGACGAAACGTTGGAATTATTTAAATTTCAATCGCTGAGATTATTTAAATATGATTTTCATTTATAATGACTTCTTTATAATCGACGCCCAATTTCTGTCAAACTTTTCGTTTTAATCTTGATGAATATTCGTATAAAGCATAATACACTGTTTTTTTATGTTTTAGGAACGCTTAGTTAGGTAATAAGACGTATTTATTCTTGTTCCAGTAAAGTACCGGTCTAATCCATAACAATAAATATGGGCACTCTAAACTAATAAGTCAACTGGGAATTGTAAATATTATAATATAATAATAATAAAAACACTTGTACGATATTTCAGAACATCAACATAATGATGTACTATTCTGTTTCATTATTTCGTAGAAGTTATGATTTTGGCTTGTAAGGGCAAGAGGCTGGAGTTGGGTCCAACCTTTTTATAATGTAACTACTGCACTCTCAGGTGAATTGTTTTTAGTAGAGTTTCGTTCATCAAGCTGGATGGTTTGGCTATGAGCTTTGATTGTTCTTTTGAATAACATCATCAGAATACACTTCAGGTAGAAGTAGAGTATTTGGATTTCTCTCCATATGACTAACACCTTTTGCTATCGATCTTGATCTTGATTGGTTATTGTTGACCTGCCATTATCTGCCTCTTTATTTTGATTGTATCTCCCTTTGGTATAATTCTCGTTATTATATTTGCCCATGATTTTTCCGATCGATTGGTAAATTGGATTGATGTCAACGTGTTTGTTGATTGCTGACTGTCCTAAGTGTCAAGCTTCTAAAAATACTCTGGTGTTTTTGGCATTCCGTGAATCCAGGATTTCGACTTTTTCTCAGACGAATGTGAGTCCACAATTGTCCACATGCATTGATATAAGCTAATTGATGTCCATGAAGTCGAAGATGAAGGGGTCATTTGCTCTTTCCGATATATTGTTTTTGTTATGATTTGATGTCCGGCTTACGATCACGTGACTTATACACCAATCAGAATACGGCTTATACGAATATTCGCACTATGACAAGACCAATGACGTTCAACCGGTCTGAGCAGTCTAGCGTCCTATTGGGTCCTACGTCCTTCTAACCCGTCCTCTTGAGTCCAGAACACAACACCAGCTTCCGTAATATGAATCGAATCGAACCAAATCATTTATTTCAGACATACTCGGTTTATATATCAATCAGGCAGACCACAACGTACCATAAAATAGAAATTAACATATGTACACAAATAGGCCAAAAAGTGGCTGTGAATGTGGGAGACAGTAATTAATAAACTGAGCATAATTTAGGGACAGTAAATCGTACAATGATAAATTATAGGTCAAAGTGAAGCTTATGATAAGGGGAATATAAATATACATAATCTAACTATTAAATAATTACACCGTAAGAATATATAGATAATATTAGTCAATTATTGTCTCAGAAGTTACTCGTGATTTAATCTTCGCTCGGATATAACAGTTTTGCGCAAGTAGAACAATTTATTTTATAAATGACCCTATCGAGATAGATCCTCGAATTCTAGGAACTTAAGTAGTATAAAAATAGCTAGGTGGTTGAATTACCAGCAATAAAAACGCAACAGGAAATTGACTTCAAGGGAACCAAAATTAAACTTAATAGTTACATAATACATTTTTAAAAATGTTGATTAGCGGGAATTTTGATAATTACTGTTTAGCCAAAGTCAGTTTATAGACTACAGATTGAACAATTTCCACCAACTTTCCATGCTAACAGTAAAAAAGGTCTTTCGGCTTTTAATTCTTCTAAAATGAATATAATTTAAAATATTTTACGATCAATCGATTTTTGTCGAGATATTTATTTTGACACATGAGGATTTCAGACAATTCTGTACAGCTATATTCTTTTTACAAGTATTTCGATGATTGTTAGGCTTTATGACATATTCACTTTCATCTTTCATCTTAAAAGACTTGGTCTTAGTGAGTTTAGTTCCCTTCTCACATTTGTCTTTAGTATTCATTGACCTTCTCCTGATGTTTTCTCCATCTTTGTTATGACTTTATGTCCGGCTTTCTATCACGGGATTTATCCACCAATCAAAATACGACTTATATGATCTTAGCACTGTGCCAAACCAATAACGTTCGACCGGTATGAGCAGCCTAGCGTCCTTATTGATCCTATGTTCACCACTTAAGTCCAGAACACCAATATCAGCTTCCACTACGCGAATCGAATCGAATAATATATTTCAAACATACTGTGTTTATATATCAACCAAACAGACCGCAATGCACCATAAAATAGGGAATGACATTTGTACACAATAAAACCAAAAAGTGGCTGTGAACGTGGGAGGCAGTAGTTAATAAACTGAACATAGCTTAAAAACAGTAAATCGTACAATAATAAATTATAGATCAAATCAAAGCTTATAACAAGAGGAATATAGATATACATAATCTAGTTACTGAATATTTATACCATGAGAATGTATAGATAATGTTAGTTCATTAATAGTCCTCGGGAGTTACCCGTAATTTACTCTTCACTAGGATATAACAATCTTCCTATATTCTTTGAGTGAACAACTATATTTGCCAACTCTGTCCCAAATCTTATTTTGACATGTAGATCATTCATATATTTATCTACCTTATAGAGTTGTTACATGGATCGTCTTTCAGATCTCGTTTTAACGTGTTATTCCATTTTTATTACTCTTTAGCTGTTACGGAACTTTAGATTCTGATTAAATTTTAACACCTATTAATGATGTAGTAATCCCCTGTTCTTATTATAGACCACTATATGTAAAAAATAACTAAATAGCCTGTACAACTAGTAAATAATAACGTTGAGAAGAAAAACGCTTTTTCGAGGAAAAGTCTTCATTTTATTTAATGACTCAATATGTTTCTTTCATTATTTGCTCATATCAACGATGGGGGGTAGAACGTTTATGTTTTTAACCGGAAATTATTTTGTTTATCTTGGAATATCATTTATTTGTCTAATTTTCTATTACATATATTACATACGTTTTCATAAAAAATAATAATGATTACAGACAGCATAAACAATCCAGGTTGTATGAAAAGTAAATCATATTTATAGTATAATATGAAGTTATTTTTATACTTTTTTTGATAAACATCTGTATATAGAATAAATCGAAATATTACTTAATTACGCCTGTTACTCTTCGTGGAGCACAGGCCGCTCACCAGCACTCCATCTAACCCTGTCCTGGGCAATCTTTTCCAGTTCTTTCCAGTTGTATTCACTCTTTTCATGTCTGCTTCTATTTCCCGACATAATGTGTTATTTAGCCTTCCTCTTCTGCGCTTCCCTTCAGGATTCCAAGTTGAGGCTTACCTCGTGATACAGTTTGATGATTTCCCTAATGTATATCCTATCCATTTCCATCGTCTTTTCCTAATTTCTTCTTCAACTGGAAGCTGGTTTGTTCTCTCCCAGAGAAGGCTGTTGCTGATGGTATCCCGCCAATGGATGTTGAGTATCTTGCGTAGACAATTATTTATAAATACTTGTGCCTTCTTGACGGTGGTTGTAGTAGTTCTCCAAGTTTCAGCTCCGTACAATAGAACTGTCTTGACGTCCGTATTGAAGATTCTGACCTAAATGTTGGTTTGCAAATATTTGTTTTGAGTTGCATATGTTCTTCGATTGTAGGAATTTGACCCTTGCTTTGCCAATCCTCGCCTTCACGTCTTCATCTGACCCTCCTTGTTCATCGATGATGCCTCCCAGATATGTGAGGGATTCTACATCTTCCAGAGTTTCGCCATCAAGTGTGATTGGGTTGTTGTTCTCCGTGTTGTTATTGAGGACCTTGGTTTTCCCGTTGTGTATGTTGAGACCTACTGATTCAGAGGCTGCTGCTACACTAGTTGTCTTCATCTGCATTTGCTCATATATATGGGACGGAAGGGCTATGTGATCTGTAAAGTTGAAATCGTCTAATTGGTTCTGAGCCGTTCAATTTATTCCGTGCTTCCCGTCAGATATCGATGTCCTCATAATCCAGTCAACCACCAGAAGAATGAGAAAGGGAGAGAGTAATCATCCTTGTCTGACTCCGGCCCTCACTTGGAATGCGTCTGTCAACTGTCGTCCATGCACCACTTCGCAGTGCAGTCCGTCGTATGAACTCCGTATGATGACGATATTCCCAAGTGCACCATAGTGTGAAACGCTTTCTCATAGCCATGGAAGTTGATGTATATTGACTAGTTGCATTCAATTGACTGTTCGATGATGATGCGTAGTGTGGCGATTTTATCTGTGCACGATTGGTCCTAACGGAATGTGGTCTATTGATGTCGAAGTTGGACGTCTACTGAGTGTTTCATGCATTTGAGCAACATTCCGACTTTGGCGTTTAGATCTCCCATCAGTTTGGTGAGATCCTTTCTCGGGCACTTTTCTATGATTGATTGCAGTCTCTCATAGAATTGATCTTTCATGTCGTCGTTGCTATCATTGGTGGGTGCATAACATTGGATAATGTTCATTGTGATCTCTTCCTTCTTTGTTTTGAATGATGCTTTGATGATTTTGGATCCGTGCGATTCGTATCCTACAAGTGCATGTCGTGCTTGTTTGGACAGCATTAGAGGAACTCCCTGAGTGTGTGGGGCATTTTCCTCTACTTGACCAGAGTATAGCACCATCTCACCTGTATCTAGCTATTGCTGTCCAGATTGCGTCCCATGGGTTTCGCTGATTCCCGGTACTGCCAATTTGTATTTCCTCATTTCCGTTGCCATTTGACTGGTGTTCCCGGTCTCCCACATTGTCCGGAAGTTCCATGTACTCATACAAATTGTTGCTCTGGTAGTTAGAAGGGGCATCGGCCTCGTGACTTCCAAATGAACTCGGCTTTCACCATGAGGCGTCATTATTCTTTCTTCAACTCCCAGGGCAGAGTTTAAATGTTTGAAATCGTCTAACCTTGTTGGCGTTTTTTTAGCAAGATTTTTTTGTACGTGATGGAGTTTCCGACCCCATGCTTAACCGTTCTGCTGTATCCGGGCTCGGGACCGTCAGCAATTCTAGAAGAGCTACAGGCGGAGTTAAATCGAAATATAATACTAAGAATTAATTTGTAATTTATCTAATCAACACATTATTATCTCTGTTTTCAATGTGATCTTTGTATGAGTTATCAGTCTTTCTGAACAGCAAACTCAAAGAATTGATTTATTTGATTAGTTAAACCAGTGAGCTGAGAAAATGCAACTATTCCAAAATGATTCATATAAAAAATTTTTTTACCATCAGCATACCTCTGATATTGTGTAATTTTTTTTATCTGATTTATTCATATTGTGATTGGTAATAGTGAAAGAAATAATAATCAGTAATTTTTTTCACTGACGATAATGATTAATGTAGGTTGATGTAAATGTTATTGCAACTCAATATCGAATTATTAATTGATTTACTCGGTTTTTAGTTATCTTTTCATGTGTATGTTTTAGTCATATTATCAGACTGTCTGAACAGATATAAATGAAATGATAAAGTTTAAATGAACTATTGAAAATGAGACGTTTTGGCTACTAGATTATCACTCTACAGAAAATATCCAAGAGAAATAGATACTAACTAAATTAATCAAATAATCCATACCTTCTTACATCTAGTTTATATTAACAGATGAAATATCAAATATAATGTTTTACAGGATGACAGCAGTGTACTATCATACTGACTAGATTTTATTACATAATAGAAAGTCGATCTAAAGCTCATTTTAGTATAAAGGTGTCATGAGATATAAGACACGTTAGATGGTTGAAGGTAATCTGAGAGAAACCGTACACCTACGTTTTGTGCTAGCTACCATTCATCAAAACAGTGTACTTGTGATCTTCAAGAAGCTGATGATCCCTGATGAGTTCGAATCAGTGTCAACTAAGATCAAAACATGTTAGGCTATTAGATTGTAGTGGATATATTTTAACTTGATTGATAGAACTCTATAAATACGACATTAGTCAATACTAAGTGTTCCATCAATGTAGGGACATATGTTTATATACTTTTAGATAAAAACTTTTCACTAAACTATATATGAATGCGAAACTACGTAGAATTAAATCCTCTATTATTAGACCAACTGTATTACATTGTTTTGATTAAAAAGCTTGTTTAAAATGAATCTGACTTCATCCATATCAAAACAGACTATAAGAAAACTCACCTACTTAAACTCAACTTTACTGTCCTAGCTTCGGAAATTAATTATCAGGCTGAAATGATCTACAGTTAGATAATGTGTAAATTAATTAAAATATTGAAACACATTGGTTGAAGCAGTAAATATTATTTTAAAGTGTTTTCATATTCATGCAATTAACAATCACTTGTGTCAAAAGTATTGTCATCAGTTTGTAAAAATGTAATATACTTTATGGCATATCAAATAATACTAGATCTCACTGTTTCTTTAATTAATTTATATATCTTGCTTTTTTTGTAACTTGTAGAATGAAAATAGTTTGATGCACATTGCGGTCATTTCGAAACACTTAGAAATTGTTCGTTATCTAACAGAACACAATGTTCCTTTGTATACAGTCAATAAGGTGAGTGTATCATTATAATTAAATTTTGTTGGGGTTGAGTTAATTGTATGTTATGACCCGTTATTGTGTCAACAACAATGGTTAGTAATATGACTTTTGCACCTCATTACATCTGTGAGGTAAGTGTTGATGCCATTCGGTTGACACCTATTCCTATTAGTTGCCTAGTCTTATAAAACTTTCTATAAACTGTGATGTATTCTTGTTTCGTTTTCTTATTTCATGATATCTTACCGTTTTTAAAAATTCTTATCTTTTTAATGGATTATGGTTGTTATCGTTAGTGTCATTGTGTACTAGTCACCAGTTTATTGAGTTGTGTTAGATCTATTATCGTTTTAAGAACTATCATCATCCGTATTTTCAACTTCAACTATTAGTAATTCTATTGTAATGCAAAACATACTAATACTGTGTTGGTCGTCATGTAAACAGGTTAGATAAAATGGTAACTAAGGCGTGAATCTTAAGAGCAATATGCATACATTAAATAATAATGATTATTGTACCTAAGAATAAAGTTCAACCTTCACTTCAATGTATTATTACAGTCTAAAGCCAATTTGATATCAACGCACATAAGTCGGAAAATAATCAAAGTTTTTATTTGATGCTGTATTATCAACAAACTAAATAATTTTTAGCGTACGTAATTTGACTTCAAATATGTCATGTGCAAGACATTTATCCATTACAGCTAATGGAAGATATTTATACAGTATGGCAAATTGATTGAAGTCAAACACATGTACGCAACTGGATGCCGTGTCAGTAGCCTAAATGTTCAGCGCTCTCCGTGAGATCTACAAGTCTTATGTTTTTGTTGGGGTATTCAGAAAACACCCCAGAAATTATCTAATGCTATTCCTGAATGAGAAGTAGTGTCATTTCCCCATTGGTCAACATTCTTCCAACGTGTCGTTTCCTTATTGGTCAATATTTATTTGTGTCATTTCCTGAAGGTCAAATCTTGTATAAATGTTACTTTCCATTTATGGTACGATGTAGTCTGTTTGTTTGGTATATAAACAGTGTATGTTTGAAATATAACGATTCATATCTCCGAGGCTGAGACTTGTGTTCTGGACTCAATTGGCTGGGCTAGACAGGGAAGCAGGACCAATCAGAGCTCTAAGCTGCTCACACGTATTTTTGTGCGTCACTGTTTCGATCGATAATAGGCTGCTCTCTAATAGGCGGATCACACGTTATAACAGTTTTATCCACAGTGGGGTTGTGGATTTGAACTGGTGATCGTCCAATACTAGGACGGAACAACTGTCCAGTGCTTCATGACTTTTAATGATTTTCTAATTATGGTCAGTCTGATGCTAACTGTGGAAATTACCAGTCAATCAAATGGTAGTAAAGATAATCAATAATTTCTGCAACAGATCGAAGCATTTTGTGCATATTTTTTTCTTGGAAAGTTCAATGCACTACTTTTCATGTTAGTTTACTTTAATAAGGACCTGTGCAAAGGGGTGAGTATAAAAGGTCGTGGTTAAAAGATAACAGTTCTCTCTAAACTGACTTAATTGTGGACAGTTGCAAGCCATAATAAATGTAAAGACATTGTAGCGAATTATGATTCATTAATTATAATGGAAACATAATTGCAAATAAAGTTAACTAGAATCTGTTCGTTTCGCAATAAATCATTTGAGTAGAGTTCAAAATGTTACTGATTACACATATAGGTAGTATATTACTTTCCAAGTTTCATTTTGTAGGCCTTATTAGAATCGAATTAGGATATGTAAAATGTAATAAGGATGCTGATTTTTCGGTGGTAATTGTCTATACTTTCAGAATAATAAAAATGATTCATGAATAAAAGATTTGAAGGTGTATCAAATATCGCAATGCAAAGTGTAGATCACAATGTCATGAAATCTGAAGTGAATAGGAAGCAGGTAACAGAAAACAATCATTTTCCAGATCAAGCTGAGGTATATGTAAGGAAGTAATTGTCATAATTAAAGATTTAGGAAGTTAATCAACATATACCACACATAAAATCACAGCTTCAGCATATAGCAATTTGACGGATATAGTGCTAATTCAACTTTCACTTGTGATTCGGATGAAGTAGATAATTCAGCCTGCACGATATGATAATCAGGCGCCGTTACCAAACTTGAATTCATTAGATGTACCATTTATACTTTGTAAATTGTTGGGGAGATCCAGAAAACTCCTTGAAAAAAGCCCCAAAAAGACTCTGAAAACGCTGAGAAACATGTTATCCAATCAGCATTCACCAGGAGTTTTGCCAGAAACATCTAGAAAGTAAAAAGTCACATGTCGAGTTTCTGATTGGATGATTTCCTATACTGCTACCATGTTTAGTATCGTTCCAAAACTTTCCGGAAACCCAAGGCCATCTAAAATGCTATAAAACCTCTAGATTTCCTGTACATGAACGAGCCTTGGAGAACAGCATTTCTTCCATATTTCACACCTTTTCTCCTGTGTTCAAGTCGCTGTGTAGATTTAGCCTGGGGGTTATTAGAAGAGCTTAGGGACCGAATCTAGTCTGCAGTTAGAAGACTTATCATAAATTTATGACAGTTGTGATAGGCAAGGATTTTCTACTACATGGTAATGAAGTGGGTAGTAAATGGATTTTGATATTTTCTACAACTCCGAATCTGGAATAAATGAAACAGTGTCCTTATTGGCATGCCGGAATAAAATCAAGGACCTTGACACCTTTGTTTACTCAGATCTTATGTAGTTCAATTCATTGTATTATATTATAATGAACGAAAAAGTATGACTTACTATATGCTCATCTCTAGAGAACTGAACAAAGTAGATTGTAGGCGTAGATCAATTCTAGTCTATTTACTCGGTGTAGCACTGATTTTGAACTTAAACCTTTTGACATATTAAATCAATTTGTAAAAGTTTACAAATATAAATAAGATTTAAATCTGCCTTGCATTATTAAATATAACATTTGATACACATCTGATTTACAATATTAAGTCAGTTAATATATATTGGATTATTTTATCGTACTGTTAAGTAATCTCCCCATCTTGTGCTCACTTTTATTGGTTCACGTCATTTTACACTCGTCCGTTTAAACGCTTACTTATTGGAAAATACCGTTACATGCCTAATTGTAAAATTTAAATTTGTTATTCTATATTCCGGTCTCTCAATGCGTCAAGTTATAAAATATGTGATTTTGCGATTATTTAAAAATTTTTTCTTTTAATAGTTGAATTAATGAGTCGATGTAAGTTAGACCATCGTTGAAAACCTGGAAGCACTAGACGGCCGTTTCTTCCTAGTATGGAACTCTTCAGTAGTGCGCATCTACGATCCCACATGCCGAACTCAAACCCAGGACCTTCCTCTTTTACTGACTTTTTTTGTCAGTAGAAAGGTTGACTCCTTTATTGCTAGCTAGCTCGCTCGCTGTAATATGGTTTTTTGTCATTATCTTACTAACACCAGATAAGTGTCTAGCAAGGTTATCTGACTAGTATACATAACCGAATTTTAAATGTAGAAGAATTTTCTCACTTTTACGTCAGGCTTGATTATTTCGTTTTATATTCAATGTTTTTATTGAACGGAATTGGAATTCAAGATGTATTTTGGTTCTTTTTAAAGCAGTGAGTACCGTAGATGAAAAATGGAATATTCACCATAAATGTTGCTTAGTAATAATATTTCAACACTCAAATCTACGATCATCTTACTTTATTTGAAAAAAGTGAAGTACATGGATTCTATGGGGTTTACAACTGATCTACATTAAAAATATCTTTGAAGTAATTAGACAATAAATAACAATGGATATACAAGAACTGTGAAAGTCATTGATTATGTGAACATTTTAGAGCAGGAGATTGAGAATTTCTTGGAGCTATAATGCTTTTAGCAATGAGAAGTCAATGTCATAAGTGTTGTATGATTCCTACTAAGGGGTCGAAACAAGCACAAATCGAATCAGAACTAGGCAAAAAATATCTTTTCGAAAGGATTTTAACTAAGGGGAATGAAATGAATTAGGTAAGAGTATAGTGTAGAGACAAGCTTGACCGATTTTTGAACTAAACACGACAAACTTCAAGCTGTTATTAGTCACTCTGAAAACAGTTATTATGAATGAAAAGTGTAAAAAGAAAACATTAAACTTAATAACATTTTATAAAATTCATCTATCATAGTTTTCTAGACGTTTTTCTGCTTTTACACCGAATAAGCAACGACGTGTAAATTGATCCACAAAGGTCATCCATCTTTCAGAGCGAATCTAAGCACTAAAAGAGAATTTTAGGGACCTTCGGATTGTTCCTTATTAGGATTGCTTTTCGTGTTACATACAATCTGCAGAGACAAAATCGAAATTTCGGTGCGTTTAACTACTACTTTCTTTTAAACTTTTAATCGTTTTGAGTAGCACACACAAGAATTTCTCGCTGCTTGTTATACCGTAGTATTCGAATTTCGTGTGAAAACCCGAAAGTTGCCGTCATGATTGTGATTGTCTTCTCCCTATACGCTTGCAATACATTACTACGATATCTGAGTAATCAAGTGGTCCGATGATCAGAACAACGTAATTTGTTTACTTTACTATATGACTTTGTTTTTATATTAACCACTTTCGTGTAATATGATACATTGGTGTTTATGAATCTTTAATGAACACAAATAATTAGTTTTGCAACCTTTTAAAATAATAAAATGTTTCAACTCTCTTAAAGCGAAAAAAACAATTAAAAATGATATGCATAAAACTGTTATGTTTCGTATATTTATTCGTTAAACAGATTAAATAATTTTCTCTTATTTTATTATTGATCAAATAGGATGGTGAAACACCACTTCATATAGCTGCAAAATTTGGACTATTACCTATTGTTGACTATATTATTGATGTGGGATCAAATCTGCTCAAATTTGTTGACAAGGTAAAGTCTATTATTTTGACTATAATAGTAGTTTGTGTAGTCTTGTTTGTATAGATCATGTAAGATATTTTTCTGATTGACATTTCAACCGACAAAATAAAATGTAATTGAGTGGTTAGATTTAATTATTCCACTTAATTGATTAATTTTTATGATTGGAAATTTTTTTACAATTATTTTCGATTTTGAAACAACAGAAAAAAGAACCCTTAGATTCAGCAATTTAGTGTCAACTCTATAGTTGACATTCCGTATTTGAACCGATCTTCAAACTGCATAAGTGATACGAAATTAGTGTATATCTGGAAAACTATTTCAAAGAAAATTCAATCTTGTTCAGAAAGTAATTATCAGTATAGGTATTTGTAGAAATTGCAGTATTTTCACAATTGAGATCATGAACCAATCTAAGCTAGTTCACCACTGAAAACCTGAAAGCACTGGACGATCGTTCCGTCCTAATATGGGGCTCCTCAGCAGTGCGCATCCAGTTATCCACCTCAAGCGATGAATGAAAGGTTGCGCAAGATGGTGGATCGATTCAAGTTATATGTTAACACCGTTGAATGCCGGCTCACTTGTCTAGAGGTTAAGTGTTCGCGCCTGAGATCGAAGGTACTGGATCCGAATTCCGCGTGTGGAATTGTGGGTGCGCACTGTTGAGGAGTCCTATACTAGGACAAACCGAGCGTCCATTGCTTCGAGGTTTTCAGTGGTTGTCTAGCTTAAGTTGGCTCGTAATTTCAACAAAAAATAATAAACAAAATTAACTTCTAGAATATTTTGGTTTGATGTCATATTCTTAAATTAGGGCCCCCAAATGCCCTGGTACGGCCGAGAGTGGGGAGAGTCCGCTCTGCCTCTCGAAATGCTCTCACATGGCCACGCGTATATAGCCCCTGCCAGGGAAGTCCTACTCACTGCCTTCACGTGGCGGGGGTGTTGTTTACGAAAATGACAGGACGAAAAGCGAATGTCTGGCGCTTTAACCGGATCCCAAACCAATGGTGCACATGGGCTCCAGTATCCTGAAGGAACAAATGGCGTATGAACCAATCGTTGGTCACCGGCTACCATGGGACTGCATCTCCTCACGATTCTCCACTGCCTTGTGGATCAGACGTTCAGGTCAAAGGCTCGGGGTGTGGCCCCCAAAGAAAACCACCTGCTTCGGTTTGGGCACCCGTGCTGTATGACAGCCCTCACACAAATCAATCGAGATTCGTGTGGCGTATATGTATTTGGTGCCTCCTTGTACCAATATCTATGTGTTAAAATAAATAAATAAATAAATCTTAAATTAGGAATTTTGTTTTAAGATTTAATTAATTTTACTGGAAAAGTATAATATTTAGGAGTCGATAAACAGAAAGAACTAATCGAAACAACATTTATTTATACACACTGATTGATTAGTTTAAACAATTAATAATTTACTCCCTGAATAGTTCTGTAGTAATGCCTGACTGATGACTAATGACTGACTGACTGACTGAATGCCTCTGACTAAATGAAATCGAACTTAGTTTAGCTCAAATCTCATGACGAGAATATCAGTTCTATCTGGATTCAAGATACCTCTGAGTAACAAATACAGATTCACAAAATATTTCCATTTATGGCTTTTTGTCAATTGACCTAATCGGCATATTAAAATTCCTAGCTTAGTGTTAGCACAGCAGGTTGACCAGTAAAGGTTTGATCATCAGGCAAGACAAAATGAAATGATATTGGTTGTCGTTCAGTAATCGATGAGAATGATTCTTTAAATTAAGAACAATACAATCGTCACAAAAGTTTAAAGGCCTCAATTCCACCCTTAGTGGGGCTGTGTATCTTCATTACCTAGAGGTCTCATACTAGGATGAAACAGCTGTTCACTACCTTCTTGTTCTCAGTTGTTATCCAAGGTTAGTCCATATTCTAAACTAGGTAAACAACACTTTCATCATCTTAGCTTGCATTCGCTAATAAATTATTCTCTTGTTGTTAACCTTAAAAAATAGATGAGACAATATAACTTTCTGCAAAATTAATTAGAGTTTTTAATATATCATCTAAACACTACTGTTGTATGACTGGAAATATTGAAATTCCAAAATTTTTTCAAGTTTGTCAGATTTAAATCAAGCAATTTTCTGAAAGTTCTATTGAGATACCATGGTATGGCAGTTGTTAAATATAAACGTGTTGTTTGACTAAAAGTTGTATGTTTAGTAACAGATAAATTTGTTGATGTCAACCCGGTACATTGAGCATAAAGTATTTGCATGAACCTTAAATCATATATTTTAATCTTAAAATGTGGTGATCGTGTTTTGTTACCTAATTAAGTTTTCAGTTATGTGGAATTATTTATTAGTCTGTAGTGGCCTGTGGAGAGCTTATTGTGTTATTCGTTTACCGATCGCTCGGATAACCGTTACCGCAATAGCTCCAAACTGGTGTATGAGTCCTCAGCAGGTGAAACAAAGTAGTTAGAATAATTACTTTCAGGCGCATATCTCAAATGAAGCGATAAGCGAGCGAATAATAATAAAGGAGAGTGAATCATTTATCATTCGAATAAACATATACACAGATGAGTCATTCTCACTTCAGCGTAAATAGTTTAAGCAATTCAGTCAGTCAGTCAGTCAGCTACGACTTAGGATCAGGCACATTTATTCATCGGTCCAAGTTGCCACACTCCATTAGCACAACAAGATGAACACCGGATTCGTAGAAGTAGTTAATTCAATGGTGGTAATATATAAAAGAAAGATTGCATATAACAATACAGTACAGGAAGAAAGGATTAGTTGGTAGAAAGAAAGATATAAAGCAATTTTAATTTCATAGTTTAAGGGAGGACAGAGAGTGTATAGTTTAAGTAATTAGTGTTCAAGCCAATGAGAGGAATAGAAAAGTAGGCGGATGCATTCAAAAAAGTCATATTTGTACATACAAGAGGCATAAGGCAAACTTTTAAAGACTAAAATAACATTTTTATCTACAGTGGACTGGCTTACATAGCCCAGTCAATTCAAAAATGTTCAGGCCCGGGCTTTGTAACGATGCTATATATTGCTTTCGATCTATAAGTAGTATGTGTGGTAAATATTGTTTTTCGAATAGTTCATCACCATGGTACTTGAATTTAATACTTGTTAACCAGGGAACAGTGCATGTTCTTTATTCTGTAAAATGATTTATTGAAAACTAATAAAATTTTTGGTTAGGATTAATTAACGTGACGAGGAATACGGCAGTAAACTTTCCTACGTTTATCCTTATATTCAATAAGATATTTAATTGGTTAGAGGCTATCATGGTGATTTTTCACTGTAATCCCTATATTTTTGTAACTTATTGCTGATGAACATACACAGACCAATCACTTCGTCATTTCGTTCTTTAAATTATTCATTAAATTATATTCCTGTTGATTACGTGAATATTTATTGATATGTGAAGTTATCTGATCTGGGTTGAGACATTAACTCATCAATAACATTGAATAAAATGAAGAACCTTTGAAAACCAGAGGGCATTAGACAATTAAAAATAAACACTAATTCTTGGCCTGAGTGCACTAAACATTGAGGTACTAGAGTCGGTAGTTTCCTTAGGCTGTCAGTGCATACTGTCGAAGTCTCAAACTGGGCTATAATAGCTAGTCAATGCTAAGTGAATTTTAATAATTCTTCAGCTGTTTGTTTGTTGTGAAAATTATCCTGCAGATTAGAAGAACGGTATTATTAGTAAATTGGTTCAATAACTTCGATCACCACTAAAAGGAATAGATAAAAACTATATTAGTCACTACTCAGTGATCAATCAATTGTAAATATTTCAGTTGCAGACCAAATGTCTCAATGGTAACATTTTAGTGTGAAATTAAGTGACATGAGATCAAATCTTCCAGGTAGCCCCAGTTACAGGAAGATTCCAGGTAGACCGTGCTGTCTAGCCCTGGGTAGCTTAAAACCTAAGTACAGGATTTCCTGTCAAGTACCTCCAACCAACCGATATATCAATATAATACATGCGATGTCAAGTCACTGACCAACGGTCACATTTCAACTTGATCTATAGACCTCAATCAACACCTAAAAAGAATATACATACAAAATAACATCAAAGCAATTGCAGTTTAACTTGGTATTGTTTTGCTTTCATCTTCCCATCAAGTTTTTGAGACTGCAATCTATCAGTCCTGGATTCCACTGCTAGCCACCATCCATCTTTGCTTATAATTGCAGTTTAAATTTATACATCACACCGGCCTCCGCCATAAATGAACGACTTTTTGCAGTCTTCCTCCTATTCAGTCCTCAAACCTGTTTCCCAATATTATAATTTTAAAAAAGACGTGATTGGTTATTATTGTTTTAAGATGGATACAAAAGCCGATAATTTATGTGGTGGTTATCTTAATGATAAAAATAAGCTAGTTTAAATTTAAGTTTGAACATGGTTACAACCAAGGATATTTTATTTTTCAACATGCTATATCTTCACGTGTTTGGGCGAAATATTGCATACTTAGACATATTGAACATGTATTGCGAAGGCACTTAAAAACCAATTACGGTTTTTTAATACTCTCAAGATTTATAGGTGACGTTAATGATTGGTTTCCCCTATGTTTTTTCAAACCTATTCCTACACCACATAGCATCACTCTTTGTGGAATGCAGTGGTTGAGCATACGATATATACGAAAAAACTACTGTCGTTTCAATGTCTAATGCTAATGTGGTACGGTAACTTGAACCAACGCTCATATTTACCAGATTTTGCGTTGTATATAAATAGTTGACTGACTGATTAGAATCATTTCAGAACAAGCGCATTATTGTATTTTGATGCACTCATTGGACGTTGGTAATTCATAATTTCCCCAACATTCCAGACAAGTGTATGGTAAAGACATTTTTGATATTAAAAAGATTTGTGTCACAAAAGCTTATAAATAAAATAAAATTATAATCATACAGTAAACAATCACTTAATAAATACTTCACATAAATATAATAGTTAGCTCAGCAAAGAATAAGTAATCAAGTTTCATATTACTCATTTTCAAATCTCCTTACATTAGGAAGAGATAAAACGTAGGTGAATATCATATTTCATATGAATGTCAGTTCATATTCAGAGTAGTGGAGAATATTTTTTTAAAATACGATAAGTATTAAACCAAGAAAAATTATGTGAACATAGTGGTTCTTGCTAACACATATTTTAGTCTATATAAATATTTATTCTGAGCAATAGCAAGAATTTAAGTGATTGAAGTTAAAAATGTAAACAGTCGGATATTGACCCTAACGAGGATCGAATCCAGTAGGTTGTCTAGGTAAGGTGAATCTCTGAAATAAACTATAAAACTTTGATAATCATGAAAATGATATCGAATTTTTGACTGTAAATAGATTTATTCCTATGATCATTGTGAACATCTACAATTATTTAATGTATTTTAGATAGAATTAATTTCACACGTAGATGATCTTTTTAAATACACATTTCTTACTTTTAAATGGTTACTTTGTTGGAAGTTGGTTATTACCACTGACTGAGATCAACTGAAAAATTAAGAGAACACTAAACAGCTGTTTTATCTTAATTTCTTAAGTAAATCTTGTTTGTTATTCATTAGATAATATCAAACTGTGGGGCCCTTTGTTTCGTCGTCATTTAGATCGGACGATGTTTGTTGACGGGCTCTGCACTTTAGTGGCTCGAGTTCTGACTCCAAGTTGATCGCATGAATGATCGATGTCGAAATACATATGTCGCCTATCCTCGTATGTCTTTATCGACTTAATCCGCGTTCAGTGAATGACGGAATTAAATAAGTGAAATAACGAGAATGGAATTTTGAATACATATATTTTGTATATGAAGCGAATGGAATAGAAAGAAGTGAAACGACGTGCAATGGAGATGGCGGATAAGCCAACTCCCCTTTAATCAAACGTTAATCAATATTTATAGTCACACAAATATAAGCTACAGACATGTAATGAGTAATGGGATAAGAAGTGTACGCACACCTACGCGCTCATATAAAAACAGTGAAGATTGATAAGCAATAATTAACAAGGTCAGAATGTGACTCAAGTAGAATTAGTAGATTGGCCTGTCCGAAGGCGAGAATAAGGTATATGGGCTTTACATAATAGCCGACACCACAAACCGATAGGCTATGTGTTTTCAAGTATAGTCACATATTATTTCTATTCTCAATTAATCTGAATTCTATAAAGAAAATATCTATATCTCTAGTTTAGTTATTAATTAAAATGCTAACTAATCAATAGAACAAGTCATGAAGTGGAAATGCAAGACCCATGTATATGAATGATTAATTTGTAAATTTCTTTTGTATAGAGAGATGTATACTGGTAGTTCATAAGTTAGAAATAATTTATAATCAGAAGTGGTTTTGTGAAGATTTTTAGAAATTTCAATAGTTGAAATCATGAGTCAATTGAAGCTAGACCACCATGGAAAATCTGCAAGCACTAAACGGCCGTTTCGTCCTAGAGGTGTACAGTGTACGGTGGCGCAGTTTCGTGGATTGGTTGAAGTTAGACATTAACACCGTTGGATGCCGGCCGGCTCAGTGGTTTAGTGGTTAAGCTCTCGCGCGCGAGACTGCTAGGTCCTGGGTTCGAATCTCTCGGGGGCAGGGTCGTAGATGTGCACTGCTGACGAGTCCCATACTAGGGCGAAACGGCCATCTAGTGCTTTCAGGTTTTTCATGATGGTCTAGCTTCAATTGACTCATGATTTGAACTATTGAAATATTTTATAGCCTAAACAACTACTCTCTTATAAGCTTTGGTAGCATTAAATGTCAATCATTCTTCTTCACTATTTTTAAGTTTATTGTTATTAAAAAAATAAATATACCAACTGTTAATTATCACATGGAAGTTTTTATTCATTAAACATCATGATGAACCATTCAAAATGAGATTATTATTGTAACTAACAAATAACTTTTAGAAATTTGTCATGTTTTATCGGTTAAAATCATATTTTAGTAACTCAGTATTTTTGGAATTATTCATTTGTTTAATGTTATTATTATTTCATAACATTTTTTTCTTAATAGAATGGCAATTCACCGTTACATTTGGCATGTTTAACGAATCATCCAGATGTAGCATTGTCACTTTGCAATGCTGGTGTTCCTTTAGAAGTTCGCAATAAAGTAAATGGAATTAATATTTAATTAGTGCTTACTAGATTTTTTATATTCGATTCAGCTTACGAATGTGTCGTTTTAACTTTCGTGTTAAGATAAACATGAAATATAACCTGATGTTGTCAGGTATGAACTAACTGAATGTTGTATGCTAGCATTCTTACTTCTCGATTTAATAGTATTTTACTCGGAATAAGGTTTTGAGTTATTGGCTTCAATACTACAGGAAATTCTTCGACAAAATATGTCCACAATAATAAATGCACTTTGTGGACTTTATATTGGCACCATTTACTGTCAAAGTTAGGACCTTTATCGTCGAGCTATTCAGGTGTTCATTACATTTCCGTATAATTTTTGTCTATGATGAAGAAAACATTATTTTTAATTTTTGTAGTTAATCTTCACAGATCACCTGATTAAATATTATTGTAATTATTCTTTGATGTTATTTATGTTTTCACTCATTTCATCTATTCATCACTTTCCATTTAGACAAACCTCTTCTTCATCACGTTATCAGTAGTCGTTTTCTTTCTCCTACTCATTCTTTTCTTTTTGTCTATATTTAAAACGAGTTCTGTTTTGTGTATGGCTGATGAACAATCACTTATACTGATTAAATTTTCTGCATTTATTCCTACTGTATAACACAATGTTTAGATGTTTTGTTTACTATGATTGAAAACAACGACCTAAGATCAAAATTGTAATGATTATTAAGTATTATGTATCATTTTGAAAGTTAATTGATAAACTCACTAAAATTTATCTTATTCTTTAAGCTGATATGTATCCTAAACAACTTTGAACAAAATTCATTTGTGTAAGTGCTTTCAATTTGTTTGGTTAATAATGATGTTTAAGTATCATAGGTTGTAAGCACGTAACCTGAACCTAACAGAATGAAACGAATTCATGTCATTCGACTTAGATCTTTGTTATTGCTTTCTTCAAGATGATAAGGAAGACGATATATACATGATATATTCTGAAACTACTGGTTTTATTGTATTATTCATATGTTTTTTGGAGAAAACTGAAGTTATATTTGCATTTCATTGTATTGAAAATAAAAATAAATATTTCGTTTAAAATGTCTCAAATTCAATTTGTTTAGTTAGTTAATATAAATCATATAGTAGTAGGTATAATTACGATTCACTATGCAATGCGTTGATATTTATTAATTTACTAATATAGGGGGATTTGTAGAAATAGTAAAGTTTTCATAGTCTAAATCACGTACTGGTCTGAACTAGACCACAATTGAGAATCTGGAAGTAATGGATGACCGTTTCGTCCTATTATGGGATTCCTCGGCAGTGCACATCCACTATCCTACGTTGATTCCTGGATACGGAGTTGTGCTTCCAGGTTTTCAATGATGGTCTAACTAAGATTGATTCATGATTAAGACTATGACAGTCATTGAGTTGCATTTTTATCAGACATACTTGTTATGTAAAACAACCGTATTCAACTATTCTCTATCATCTCAATAATCTTTATAAACTTTATTTCTGTTTAACAGGGTCGAAAAACGCCTTTGTTATGCGCAGTAATCTGTAGTTCAGAGAGTTGTGTGCGTGTTCTTCTGCTAGCTGGTGCAAGGGTTGATATTACAGATGAGGTAAGAAAGATTTCTAAGGAAGAATAATGAAAATGAGAAAATTAAAATGATTTGGTAACTGTGGAATTTATTAAAATTTATTGAATAACAAACATGACTAAATATATACATTAAAAGATTTGTTCTCCTAAGATGTTAGGATTTTGACGGAGAGAGACGTTTTCCTTTTCATGTTGCTTAAACTCGATGAACAGCAGATTTTACGTTTAATTTAACAGTTTAACAATTCGAAGAAGTCCAATGCTTTGAATTGGTGATTTGTGACCAATATAATACGAAATTAAAAGTTGATTACATTCCAATGAAATATTGTCTTAAGCATCATAAACAGTTAAAGGGTTATATTGATCCTCAAAAAAACCTATATGCTTCTGCATTCCAATTACATAAAATTTTCTAAGCTTATCAAAAATGCAAATAAAATTGAATTATTTCAAAACTAACTAACCAAAAAAATAAGAAAATAAGTAGTCTAGTTTTCTATTTTGCTCTAATTTTCAATTCGTTTGAATAGTTTTACCATAAAACTGATAAATGATAATGTTAATTCTTGAAGCATGTTGGAACGTGTATATCAGTGGGTTCTTTAAAAATTGAATCCACTTACCACTGAACTACTTATTACCAATTTAGGGCTTTCAGAAACTGTTTGTTCTCTTGGCAAGCTAGTTGAAAATGAAATTGCTAACATTCCATATAAAGAAATTGTTACAGGGAGACACATCTGATAAATAGTACTTCGTCGTAGGGCTATAATTGAAATTACCGGTATTCAGCCTATAATTGCGATCTCACGACTTTAGTAAGTTATTGTCTCTTTTGATCACTGTGATATGTACCTTACTCCGCAGATATTTTGATGATACCTACAATTCACTTGTTAAATGAGATCACATCTTTTGAATTTTCTGTTGTGAGCTTATGTGTAGTGAATAAACTGTTTCTGTAAAGTTATGTTTAGTTAGTATTTACTACATATTCCTTCAAAAAGGGTATATGAACATTATCTTGAACGGCTATACCTAAGTGAACGTGTTAAAATGTAGTGTTATAAACAAACATTTTACTAATAAAAACCGTTAGATTACGATGTAGTTATTACTTAAAAAGTATCTATTACTTGAACACAGAAGAAAGACATATATGTACTTCTTTTCTACACTGCTAAATGCCTTGTTATTTACAAAGAAACTCTTCAATTACATATACAGAAAAAGAGACATTCGCCTGTTTTTCTACCATTTTAGTAAATTATCCAATATCTTCCATTCTGTTGACTTACTATTTCAAAACTATTTGCAATTTTTATCAGGATATGCAAAGTTATGCTTTTTACTTATTATTCTGTATCTAGTTTCTATGACATTTTTAATTAGTACTCAATTTTAAAAGCAAATAATCTTATCATCTTTGCTTGTATCATAATTGGCGCCAAATGATTGTAAGTAATAGCATCTTTCTATACATATAAGAAATCGCGTTTTCCCCTAATTACAGTATCTTTTTCCTTTGTCTTATCAAAGAGTGTTCTAGTTTAATTAGATGCTGGACATTTGTAGCACGGGTGGATAATTTTTGTGAAGGTTTGTTCTCTGGGCTGGATGGTTTGGTCATGGGGTTTTCATTGTTCTCCTAAACAAAATCATCAGCACAAACTTCAGGTAGAAGTGAAGTGTTCGAATTTCTCCACATATGACTCACAGTTCAGAGAACAAAACTTCACCTAAATTAGTTAACTTAACATTTGAATTACATTGAGTTATTTCTTTTTTGGTAAAGTGTGCCTGTGGTTCAAGTAACCATCTTGCAAATGTGCTCGTTTTTTCAAACTTTATGAGTAAAATGACTACCTGACTTTTTGTACTTAGGAAATATTGTATTATGAACATTACCTGTTATCAAAGATGCCACATTAAATTTTATATGACTACTAATCAGTCAATAGTCGGTGACAATTATCATCCAACGAAATGTTTTTTATTAATATAATTTAATCTTTGAAGTTAGCAATAATATGTAAAGTTCCAGTTACTTCTTGCTTCAATCCATTGTCCATGACATTCGAAACGACATATATCCTCAGTTTTTCCAATTGCTTTCGATTTCGTATAATCAAATAGTTTGTCTTTGTCACTAAGTTTTAAGGAATTTAAAGAAACCAGCTAGACTTATTTATCATTCAATACAACACTATTTAGTTTATAATTGATTAGTGAGTAAATCCCTCGCATAGAAATCAATTTCACTGAAAGCATGATTTTTGAAGTCTCATAATCATTATATCCGTATGATTTTATTATATTTGTACAGCTGTATACAGACACCGACAAATACCAATATTAATGAACTTAGTCATTGAAAACGCAGAACTGGATTTATTGCTACTCAGTCAGTATATAATATTACTACCTTTTAGATACAATTAGACTAACATCGTTATTACTCCTGAACTATCTATTAGTCTCATAGATTCGATTCTTTACAAAATGTTATTTAGTTATTACTTTGTTCAGTTTCATTTTGGTGTTCAGATCTGTGACTTACACAACCGGTATATTGAAAATCGATCAATTGTCATTTTTATTTTGATACAC
Organism: Schistosoma spindalis; assembly: GCA_946903255.1. Classification (NCBI taxonomy): domain Eukaryota; kingdom Metazoa; phylum Platyhelminthes; class Trematoda; order Strigeidida; family Schistosomatidae; genus Schistosoma; species Schistosoma spindalis. Next base: position 79,143,406 of record OX336420.1, read on the forward strand.
AGATAGAAATTCCAGTTAGTTTTTGCGTTTTGTTTATTGAATGTCATATTTTCATATACTGTACTTGGAAAATGTTAATATCCCTAAAAGGTATTTGGCATACTTAATCAGTTTTATCGATATTCAGAATAAAGTAAATTCAATAGCAAAAAGAAAATACTGGAAAATCCAGTATACATTATTTTTAACATACTCAGTTCCCGATATATATATATATATATATATATATATATATATATATATATATATATATATATACTGATCATTTCTTTTCATACTTGTCTTTTTGGAAGATCATAAAAACAGAAAGCAACTGTTGAAGGCTATTAGGAAACAGCTTTACTAGTATTTCAAGGTATTTCTACTGTTCTATTTTTTTTCGTATGACAACATTTTCTTCATATTCTAGGAAGGTAATACTGCACTTCATCTTGCTGCTATTCAAGGAGACTATTTGATTGTTAAACTGCTTTCCAAGGCGGTATCAAATGTTGATATTTTCAACACAGTAAGATCTATAATTACAATATATTGTCTTGTTTTAAATTTTTTACCACCAACTTCATAGTTTTATTAAACTCAATGTATTCTAAGTGGATTAATTTTTTTAGAAGTGATAATAAGTAGTTGTGAAAAAAAACTGCCTTATTTTTATGCAGTATTAAACCAACACCTTTATTAATTTAGTGGTTTTCAACAGTTTATGTAAACTGAACTAACAGTTCGAAAAACTGTAGATCAGTATTTGGCAATAACGCTTAATTATTTTGATCAAGTTTTATTTTCATTTTCACTGATCTTAATTTATTCACTTGTAAGTGCGATATAAATTGTGACTAAGAAGCCTATATGATATTAAAAAGAAACACACATATTTCTGTCCGTATTAGATGTTTGTGAAGATGATTGAATGTTATGAATATCACGGAAAGACCTACGCTAGAGGTCTATTGAAAGACAGGAAGCATTACTAATTTTTTCGCGCTCTCCAGTAACCGATTTCAATAGGTAATTATAGAATTCTAATGAGAAGCGGTGATCAATCGAGTTCAAATGTGTTGGATGTGAAGTGGTTACACGCCGAGAACAGTGGAAGGTAACTGTGCAATATTATGAACTGACTGATGTTATACATATAAACATTTGGATTCCGGTCTATTGGCCTAGAGGTGCTTGCGCGACGCTGAAACTTTTGGGTTCGATTCCTTGTGAAGGGTTTGTGGATGCGCACTAGTAAGAAGTCCCATACTAGAACAAAATGGATGTCTAGAGCTTCCTTTTTTCAGTGAATGCCCAGCTTAAGTGATTTCATGATATCAATATATATTTTTATTTGTGTACTCGCAGCGAAGGTAAAACAGCTTTCTGTAATAAGTTAGAAATCTAGTCGCTTACTATATCATGTATACTTAGGTCGTCTGTCAATGAAATTCGTTGCGGAATAGCTTAACCCCCCTTTAATTCTCATAAGTTGCATGGCTAATTAATACAGACAAATTTCTGGTCATATAGACCACAGTGAATTTTCAAACGCATTATATTTACTCACTACCTTGAAGTGAATTGTGAAATATTACTGAATGAAATGTAGTTAGTAATAGTGCATTGAAGTTGATAACTTTCGATGTCTATGGAAAAAAAGAATGAACGAGAGTTTATTGACTATTCGTCCTTTCCATGTCTGCTTCCAATTCCCGATACATTGTATTCTTTGGCCTTCGTCTTTTCCATTTACATTTAGAATTCCAAGTTAGCGCTTGCTTCGTGATGCAGTTTGGTGGAAAATTAATTACTACTGACCACGTTTTCCGTGAAAAAAGTGAACCATCATAAATTTAGAATAGACAATTAACGTTTTGAGATTTTTATTTACATACTACTTTTTTAAAAGATAAGTAAGTATCATAACTTTTGTAGGTCAACTTAAAACAGTCTTTGCATACGTATTATCAAAATGAGATTTTGATCATTTACAATCTGAATGATTCGTTTTTGTTAACAAGCTAGATAACAAAATCAATCACAGTTCATATATTTAATTGTCTATAATGAGAAGATAGTGTTGTATGCTAAGTTGGTTATTCTTAAATCTAGAAAAAAAATAAAAAAAGTTTAACGTCGGTGCCATTCAATAAGCGTCATTGTATTTAAATGCTGATGACATAGCCATGAAGAATGACATTGACGGAAATAAACGATAATGGTAATTATTTTTTCTTTCAGTCGGAATTCACTCCACTTCATTTGGCGGCTAAAAATGGACACTTAAGGACTGTTCGTTGTCTTATCATAGCTGGTGCTGATCCTAGTATTACAAGTCGTGTAAGTTGTCTGTGTAACAGAATAAATTATCTTTTCCTGACTTGTTAATATCGCTTTATACTTGGAAAAAATATTCTTTAGATCAGATACGAATGATCGCCGTGCCATACCATTAATTGATGAAAGTGGAAATTCTACTTTTGGACTTCGACCGAATGGTTCTAATGGTTAAGTGTTCTCTGTGAAACCTACTATTCGTGAGTTCTATCCATGGTTGGGTTGAACTGGAGTGTTTTTTACTGGAATAAAATAACTTCTCAGTGCTCCTTAGTTTTTAATGCTACCCCAAACGAGGTCACTGTGATGGATACCACCTACGAAATGAGTAAAATTTTAGATAAATCTATTTGTAGTTTATATCACGGAGTTTCTTAGCTAAACTATCATTGAGAACCTGAAAGCATCAGATGTCCATCTCGTCCTAGTATGAGACTCTTCAGCTGTGCGAATCCACAACCTTCCACCTGGGAATCGAGCCCGAGACTTTGGGTTTTGTGCACGAACACTTAGCCTCTAAACCACTGAGCTGGCATGTAAAACTTCAATAGATTCACGATGTAAAAATACTGAAAGTGTTAAGTGACTAATATTCGATAATAGATTATCAGTTAAGGGATTAATATGCATTAAGTTATAATAATAAACTTCAAAGAAATGCTATTCCATCGGTTTGTTGCAGTGAAAATGACAAGATTACAAATTCAATGAATATTTTCCAAATAATTGATACTTTCGAGAACACATGTATTAAGCATTCAGTTAGAAACGTCACAAGTTTCATATCTTTAACATTTGACAAAATATTATGATTAAATCTTACGTGAATAGATATTCAGCTTTGTTTCTTAATAACTAGCTAGCAATTTTATCATTCATTTATATCTTACTTTACCAATAAAAAGTCTACTACCTAGTACCAAAGCATATTTGTGTGAGGTTTCATCATGTTCTAAACTTACTGACCGGTTACTGGTTACGTATGTTATTCATAAAACTACAATATCTAATTAATATTGAGAGAACAAATCCTCGTAAATCTATCTCAGAACATAAATTTTTCAAGTCAAAGTTTGAACTTTCCCTATTCAATTTTTCATTTCATTTTCTTAGAACGGTATAACACCAGATGTTATGGCATATGCTCAAGGTCATTCAAAAGTTGGCATGTTATTAACAAAAATGAAACCGGTATGTGTTAACCTCTGAGAATCTAGTTTTAGCATACTTAGTGGTACTCCTATTCATTTTGTTTATGTAAGAAGTTTGTTTGCAAATATTCTATTGTTATGTTCATTCATTTAGTTTTGACAATACTTAATTATGGTTTATTTTACGAAATTTAATTGAGTACTACTATTTTTGATGGGGTTTTGTTCTCTGAGCTGGGTGGTTTGGTCATTGTTCTTCTGAACGATATCATCAGCTTAAACTTCAGATAGAAGTGAAGCGTTCGATTTTCTACATATGTGTTTCACAACTTGTCCTGTACACCTCGATGTTGATTAGTTCTTGTTGACCTTAAATTTGTCATTGTTTACTTCTTTGTTTTGGTTGTATCTCCCATTGGTTTGATTTTTGTTCCAATGTTTGGGTTCTACTACACAATATTTAAAATACCATTTTTTAAGTAATAAAAGACAATCGGTTCATGATCTCAATCAAAAACTTAACAATCTCCACAACCGCTAAACTGAAAGTTAAATTATGTTTGAAATGTGACCGTGATTTGATAAGGATTGTAAACAATCAACCGGAATATAAATGAAATTATATAAGTTAATGTTACTTCATTGTTTTACTGTTTAAATTCTTTCTAAACTTTTAAAACGGATATTTACTTTTCATAAAATTATATTAGTTAAAATATTGTATTTAAGCGAAAACAATAATGGTCGCAGAATAATACTTTATTGATTTCTATTACGTTCGAATACGCTTAATGACCAATTGTCAACTAATCAGCCTTAGTAAATAAGGGGGGAAGTGAAAATCACAAATACACTGACATTTTCTTACTGTATAAACCTAATTTAACTTGATGGAATACAGTTGTGTTCCTGTTCAGGAGAGTGGAGCATAGTTTCCGAAGCATACTAAGGAATAGATGAATGCTAAGTCAAAGTTGGCTACATAACAAACAGCATAAATCAAGATCCTATGAAATTAGTGCAAATCTGTACAGCTACTTTCATTATGACAAACAAACCAACACAAAATGACTATTACTGTAGTGGGATTAATATATAATAAGCCTTGTGCTAGACTTTATTTCGTAATTTGGCAAATAACCTATGAGGTCTGAATAAGAAATCCGCTTACCTTCCAAAAAGATTTTAGTCATGTGTTTTTGTGCAGAATATTTAAAATACATTTGTGTAATTTTGTAACATGGAATATTTTACTACCAGGTCACGATGATCATATTAAGTCAAACAATCGATCAGATTTCCTTAAGCATACAATAATTCTTTCTCTATTACGATTACATATATATTTATAAATATTCGTAAAATGTGATGCCGTTTCACTCGTTACGTATTAACGCGTTTATTTCTATGTCTTAATGACGTTTAAGTATGTTTCAGTTAAGCTCGCTAGTTATAGCCACTGCTATTTAGATATGCACTTCTAACGATGGTTTAGTGGTACAATATAACTCTGAATTTCAGAAAATTTTCAGAATATTAAAAAAAAAGTAATTGATCTAATAATATTCATTATTTGACGTGCACATATCGAATTAGTGAAACGCATCGACTGCATCATTTATATCGTCTTCATTTTAAGTTATTAGGCTGAACTGAGCTATTTGATTTTTTTTTACAATAATTTAACCCAAATTGAAATTTTAATCATTTTGTTTTCATTATTATAATTAATACTTAAAATTTACAAGGAAAAGCGTACAGCTTGGATTGAACAATTAAGACAAGGTACACATCGTATGCCAAGAATAAAACTTAAATTATTTGGTTCAAGTCTTGTTGGTAAAACTCAACTAACACATTCTCTTTACACTGGTCCAATATCGGCATATTTAAAAAAGAAACTAACAGATTTTGCCGGTTTAACTGGAGAAGTCAGTAAGTACTTCTTTTAATTTACTCAATAGACTAACTGTAACTGAAAAGACTTTGGAAGTCAGAATTTTTTATTCATCATGAATAGATGTTAAGAAATTTTGTATGATGTTTTCAGCTTAAATAATATGATTATGAGTTACATACTTAGTATTCTGTTATTTTTAAACCTCTTAGAACAAGTTTTGTACCAACAATTGATTCTGAAGTTAAAAATTTAGTTCTCAATTAATTATTTAGTAATTAGAAAACTAAAAGGTTAATTTTCCTTTGATCGAAGGCTTGATCGTGGCGATCTCCCACGCTAGTTAGTATGAAATCTCAATGAAATACTAACTAAAATTAATGTTTGGCAAATACAACCTAAGAACTTTTGTTTGACTGAAATAACTGTTCAAAATTAATATTCATATGTAGTATTTGTTTTCAGGAAGTGATCATTTTTTATAGGAAAAGTTAGTTTACCGATTAAATTTTCTTTAAAAAAATCTTGATTATTTGTTTAACTTAAACTAAAACATCTTAGATTACATGATGAAATTTTTACAAGAATTATATAGATGAAATTGAAAACTAAATGACTTGTTCTGTTGAAAGAACAATGATTAGTTTGAGAAACGATTAGATTATTCACTCATAATTTTCCATAAAAAAAGTACAACTGAAGAATAATTTATTTTCAAAAGTTAACTGATTAATCGTGGTTTAAATAGTGTAGTGTTGACTTCTCAGGCTATGAAACTGGGTGTCCTTGTTCCAATCCCTTAAGTGACAGTAATCGCATCAAGGATTTAGATACACCTTGTTGATGAGTGCCAACTAGCACGAAATCCTGCTTCAGGCCTTCCTACTGACTACTGCTAATCACTCAATACGTTCATATATGCATATTCTCTACTTTTATACCTCACTAAATTTAGTTAAAAGAAAAAAGTTCACGATTTGATGACGCAACCACAATCTTCAGGGTTATCGAAGTCGGAAATGATATGGTAACTCACTCATAACAATGGATGACATTCGCACTATGTAGCTAACCAACTTAAGTCAGCATTTATTATGTCCACAAACATTAATGATTAGTACCTCATTTATTGTGTAACATACAGATCCAACGTTCAATCTTACTTGATATCGTAATTATCCATTACTGAGACGTTCAATATTAAGCTTAAATCACAGTCACATGCTCGATATTTAGTATTTCTCTGTATGTTATTAGTGTATTATGAAAAATAACTATAGTTTTCACTTACCTTTAACTTGACTAATCTCTTTTTAATCACAAGTTCTAATCACTTGATTACGTTCATATATACTATGAATTGCTGTTGTGAAATATCCTGAAATACATTATATAATTGTTGAAAAAAGAGAGTTAACATTTCATTAGACTTTATTACAATACTTGAGTTGAACAGTTGTATTTTTACTAAAATTACTTAATATTTTTGTTGTTATCTAATGATACAATCGTACTTTTAATTACAATAAAATAATTTTAAGTAAATGCATAATTCACCATCGAAACAAAGAATAAGTTCTTTGTTATCTTTATCCGTTTCTTAACATTATTGGCTTTTTTAAACTTGTTAGTGAATAGGCGGTAAATTCTCTAGGCAATAAATGCCCCCCTTAAATTCTTCCCAAATTCCCTCTTTACTTTTATTTAGAGAGATAAGATTTCCATTTTCAAAAATAAGCTTTACTATGAAGGCCATTGAATGTGAAGTCAATCAGAATGATACCCTGGTTTATTAGGGTAAAATGGGATTTATGGATTTTTCTTTATAGAATCAAATGATTCAGATTACAATTTAGTTTTCTGTCTAGGAATAAAATTGTAAAGGGATATTATTTGACCAAATTATTCCTGTATATTTTGTTGATTTTTTTTATTGTTCAAAAGACTTGTGAAAGAAGGGAAAGTCATTTTTTTCGCTTGGATCGTATTCAAATGACACATTGTTTACTGACACAACTATTGAATGTTTCCTTTGTTAGTTTTTTTGCACTTATTAGGAAACAAAAGATATCAATCTAGAACTTCTACCAAAGGATTGAAGTCGTTTTCTGTCGTTAATAAAATAAATGATTAAGAGATAATTATTTACGTTATTAGGCCTCAGGTTAAGATAATCACTTCCTGGACCATACAGAAAGGTAATACATTCTAAAAGATATTGTTCAGATATTTAAGGAAGAGACTAAAAACACTGTATACACTACTTCAAGGTGTGAATAGTAAATATTTTCACGTCAGTGTTGCCAACAGTATAGCTTTATGCGTGTAGAACGGATTAAGATAGCGTTTAGTAAGAAAGTGTTAATGTCCTGATCTTGATACACCGAAAAAGTACCAAGACCAAATAGGAAAGTACTGGCATCAAATATATATATATAGTGAACTATATTTGTAGTTTGGTTATTTTAGACTTAAGATAAGTCACATTTGGACTGTATTAGTTTGTTATTGAAATGATACTAGGTTTCCAATAGTTTATGTGATTTTACCTCTTTAATGGATGCTAACTTATCGTCTTTGAATTTAATTAATGTCAGTGTTGTGTCGATTCACTTTAACTACTATTGTTTAGATCGCTGAATATATTTGTTGATTATATGGAAACACACTGAGACTATATAGTTTCGTTGACTGCCTTAAAACCAAAATTCATTACTCCCTAGTCTTGTAGTGTGATTAATTGTTTTTTTTCAAACTCCATCAATATTTATTTTTAAAAAGCTTTGTTCTTATTTTCATATAGTTCTATTCATAAAATCATCAAACAGATGTATCTCTTGCAATAAGCTGAAACCAATTATATAATAATAGAAAACTAGGGAAAACTATGAAGCTGTTTTATCCTAGATCATAACTACTCACCTATATATATCCAAGATCTAGCACAAGATTGAATATAAAACGCAAATGTTTTAAACGAACACAATAATCTTGGACCAATCAGCAGATGTTTGATAGAATTCACTTGTTAAATTCGATCGCCATATCTAAATTCAGTTGATAGATGTTAGTTAAAATCTTATTTTTTCTCAAAAATTACAATTAATTCTGTCCTTTACTAATTTAGGTCCAAAATCTAGTTTATATCGTCATCATTATCCATATATGTGGGATATAGAAGCGGAACATGAAAATTATACGCATGGAATTGATGTTCATAGTAAGTCATTTGTATATAGACAGCAATCCATAAATATTTTATTATCTTACTTTCATATATACAATGTTAGTACAGCGAATTCGTGGATACTTTAGAGTTTCCACGGTTCAAATTACGAACTAATCTTAGTTAAACAACTATTGAAACAGATACACTGAACGCTCGGTTCGTCCTAGTACAGGATTCTTCAGAATTCTTCATTCACAAGCCCGCAATCGGGGACCTGACACAGGACCTTCGGTCTTGCTTATGAACGTTTAAACTCTAAAGCACTGAGTTGGCATCCAATGGTATTAATATTTAACTTCAATTAATTCATTATACTATGCAACCCTCATCCGTTACTCGACATGGATTGAAATCACTATTTAACCCATGAGAATCCTACAATTTTCTCGAATCCCCTTACTTACTTACGCCTGTTACTCCTCGTAGAGCACAGGCCGCCCACCAGTACTCCATCCAACCCTGTCCTGGACAATCCTTTCCAGTTCTTTCCAGTTGTTATTCACTCTTTTCATGTCTGCTTCTATTTCCCGACATAATGTGTTCTTTGGCCTTCCTCTTCTGCGCTTTCCTTTAGGATTCCAAGTTAGGGTTCACCTCGTGATGCAGTTTGATGATTTCCCTAATGTATATCCTATCTATTTCCATCGTCTTTTCCTGATTTCCTCTTCAGACTGTAGCTCTTCTAGAGTTACTGCCGGTCCCAAGCCCGGGTAAAGGAAGAGGGTTGGGCATACTGTTCGCGACCCCATCCTGTAGTAAACTAACTAGTGGATAGATGAAAACGGAAAGCTAACTTTATAGTTAATGAGATCAAAACTTAATTTCTTCTTTTATACAATAAATCTATGCGAATATATTGTTATACAATTATCTTATGATATTATTGTCAGATTAAAAAATAACAATAAAATATGTCAAAGGATACGATGAGTGACGTTCTGTTATAATAGTTCATTCTCCTTTAACTCTTATGTAATAGATTTAGAATTAACTTGTATATCGTAGATAGCAAATCCAATCAAACTATGGTTATTGATACAAACCCACAAATGATGATTTGTCGTTATAATCTTTTTCTTTGATAATAAGCAACAAGCCTGTGAACTATAACTTAATGGAATAATAAAAGTCACCAGGATTGGTATCTTGTGACTTTATCACTATATGGTCACTAGTATATAGCTTCCAGGTGTATTTAGTAATATTTTAGTGTAAAGATATGAACCGTGTAATTAAATAGGGTGGATGTAATATAGAAACTCACCGGCATTCTTTGTCATGGGTTGTGGTATACCAGGAAAGAGTTGAATTGGAAAATGTACTCACAATCATCGGCTCGACTTTGTACAATTCAATGCGTATGGGCTTTTGAGGAATCTCAAAGTAAGACGAAACATTTACAACCTTTCCAGAATTGATTATTTATTTGATAACTAGCATAAGCTTTCTTTAAATGAAGGACTCATAGTATGATATCTATTGCAGGTTGTTTGTTCAAATAATTCATTGAAATATAAACTCAGAACAATAGATTAACTATCAAAGTCAAACTACTTATTAGTAGGTAATTCAAATGAATAGGCTATTATCTATTGTTGATATATTGCAGGAAATAACTGAACAATGATCATGTACTGAGTTCATCATTACCATTTCACATATTGTTACTTGGATTATTCTAATTACTCTGATAAATCTCAACTAAATATGAAAAGCAATCCATTCGACTATCTCTTAAGTATTATTACTACTCTAGTATAATTTTGAAATAATTGAACAATTTGTCATTTCATACGAGGTTTCACTTTATCACCAAAACCAACAGCATAACGTTCACATGTAGCATTTCTGTTGAGGTGAAAAATAAACGAACAAATGTCAATTATTGCCTTTTTTATTTCGTATTATTAGTATACTTTCAAACAATTCACTGTTTTACAACCGAAAAAAGTGATCAGATTATCGATTGCTTTCGTGTATCGTACATACATTTACGTTACGTCACTTTATTTATTCGTCAAATTCAATTTTCATCATGAAAATCCAATTAAATTCTACATTTATACATAATTAATTAAGATGCATTTATTTATTTATTATTATATCCAACTGTCCTTTGAGGAGAATAAAAAAGCTATTACATTATCTATATAATTTATGAGTTCACCTAAACATTTAGTAGATTTTTATGAATAATATAATTATCAGTATAGGGTTATGGAAATTGTTGAATTCCTATTGAGGTCGTGAACTGATCAATAATATTATTTTTTATGTATTTTGACAGTAACAATAATAATTGATAGCTATCAAAATATCATTGGAATTGAATAAAAACAGACAAATTAAGATATGAATCACTTTAGATTGAAACTTATGTCAATTGCAAACTATGTGTACCTATGTTGACAAATATAAGTAGTATGTAGCACCAATCGTAAGTGGAATCCCTAGAAGTAGAAGATTGAATTGCAATATAAACAGAGAGCAATAGTAATAACAACATAATTGAAAGAACCAGGTAGCATATAAAGGACAACTGATGGAAGATGTGCAGATGGTGTATTTAATGTATGGCTTTCATATTTCATGGAAGCTTAATAAATTGGGTTTCCCCACTAAGTAATCGTTCATTACACCTATACCATTGACTTTTTCTTTCTTTCTCTCTCCCTATATATATTGTATACTATGATGATTAAAAAAATGATTTTTATTATTCATAAGAATATAAGCCAAACCATACGATGAAATAATCTAGATCCGATTTCCCAACTTTTTTCTTAATATCTCATTTTGTTTAGAAAGAAATTGTAGCATTCACTGCTTTTAATTTGTAAGATAGAGAAAATCTTTTTTGTACATCTCAACCAATACCTTTTCATGACAACTATACTTATTGGGATCATTGAAACAATAAAGATTTTTTGTACATGATTTCGAGATGTTAATTTACATTAATTACGGTTATATAATATACTACTAATACGCGTTGCTTTTAATCCATAAATCACGATTTGCAATAAACAAATGATCAGGATATTACGGAAAGCAACCTTAAGAGAGATTATATTCATAGAATCAATGCTAAGGATCTAAGTGAAAAACACTTTCCTATTCTTTTAACCGAAAAGATTTTCATTTAAATCATAATAGTGTGAATTTATTTCGTTATACGGTTGTTCGAGTATGATACTAATATTCAAACTTTCCATACGTGAGCTCACCTGTCTACATGATTAAGAAAGTCTACAGTGAGGAGACTTTATCACAAAGAGCTGAATCAAGAATATGTGTAAATTCATTCATAAATATGCACTTTTCCCTTGGAAAATAAATTTAAAGTCAGTGAATTGCTGAAAATGTTATGCAATACTTGAAAATTAAACTTAACAATCACATTGAATATTGAAATTCACTTTTTTCTGCATAACATTTCTTTTCTTTTTTAGTTACCAATGAATATACACTATGGGATTTTTCTGGATTTCCATCATATTATTGTTTTTATGATCATTTTATCGGTGATATTAGTAGTATACATTTAGTGCTATTTAATTTAATGGATTCATTAGATTGGAGACGTAGAAGTGTACGATTCTGGCTTGATTTTCTTCATGCTCGTATACCTGTTAAAGGGCCGTTATGTACGTAAATTATTTTCTTCCATCAAGACGTTTTTACTGATTTCATTTTGCTACTATTATTTTGATTATATTAATATTATTATTATATATATAATCTGAAGAAATACTGGAGACCTAGGGACAATTAATTACTTAATGATTCAGTATGTTAATAGTTTGCAAAACAATCTAGCAGATATATGACAACAAACTAATCACAGCAATTTATGCTGTTGTCGTTCTGCACTTTCTGTTTCTGTTCTCTTGTTTCTAGTTTTAGATTATTATAAGTACCCTGTAGTGACAATGGAATCACTCTTCACTACACTATTCTTCCCAATAAGTAATATTTCAATCCGTCTGACGAAAAAGTGCTAGTTCCAAACTTCTGTTTCACATTACTCTAATCCTTGTGACAAATGCCTTTTAAAAACGATTTATGGATCACGTCTTTTCAAAAAATTTATCCTAATGTCTCTATTCTTGACACGTCACGTTGCTTTCTGTATAACTATGGTTATGCTATTGAACTGAAATGATTCCAAGTTACAAGTTTTAAAGTCACCTGATAAGAGGATAAGTCATATATATTTCAAGTTAAAGAATACCTTAACCTGAATTCGGCCTTATTTTTTTCAACCTTATACACTTACAAGTGCAGGATAATTGAGAATAACATCATTTGATTTTTTAGAACTTCTTGTTTAGTTTACTCTTCCCCTCAGTTTTGATAAACCCGGGAAAAACTGATATTTATAGGTGAGAGAGCAGTTCAATTGATTATGGTCGACGTTTTAATGAAATGTTTGAATACAACTTAATAATATATAAAATCTATTCCTTTATATCTTCCAATTCCATTGTAACTGTAATATTTGCATTCTTATGATTTCTGATTCTTCTAAAGATCTTAACTTTAAGCCTTATAATGGTTTGAGAACGAACTCAAAAGTAAGCATCATAAACATATATAGTTTTTATTTGTAACGGTTTATATTTTCTCGTTTTTGATATAAGGGATTTCTGAGACTAACAGTGTAGAGAACGAGAACTCAGGAAGAAAGATCAATTTATTGTTTCATGCACAGTCACACAGTGGTTTATTAAAATGTGAGAATCACACATCATTTGCACAACTCCGAATTGTCTCTTACAAGCTTCATTGTTCCTTCATTACTTGTATTTACTGCTTTCAGTTTCCTTCTCTCTTCCTTTCATATTGAGCTCATCCAATTTTTAAGTTAGTTTTCGTCACTTGGTAACTAGCCTACCTGCACAGTTAAGTAACTGACGTTCGAAATCTGAATTTGTTGTTTCTTTTTTTCGATGTAATTGGATAAGTTATTGAATTATTTTGGATTTGTCGATATTCATATTGTCTAATATGTTTTTGAAGAACAAATACTAATCCCCATGGTAGATTTTATTCGTTTGATAGCAGTATTTTTTTCAAGAGATTTACTGTTTAAGTATTACAAGTGTATTTCAAAGAAAAAATACTCATTTTATTGACTGACAATCACGTTTAGCCATTAAGTTTAGTCTTTATATGTATTGTTGATATTGCGAAAGATTCACCATTTTAAATAAGCAATTAGGGTTCTTTAGTAATTTCCCATTTACAGTTTTTGTAAACTGAAAATTTCTATAATACAACTAAATCTGATACGAGTAGTAATTTAACAGTGGTATACTGTAATCTTTATTTATTTACAGTCAGTCAGTAACAACGTAGAACTTCGTACGTGCGTACATCAGTTCGAGTCGCCATACCACATTAGCACAGAGATTCAGTCATCGATTCAAATCCCGTAGTGGTAGAGGTGGTAAAAGTATAAGCAGCAATCGGAAAGATTAGGGTTTGAAGATGTTATTCAAGGAGTATAATACAGTGAAATAAATTTGGGAAGTGAAAAATAAAGGGACAAGGAGAATTCAGGAGATTAGAATTTTAAAGAACACAAAGAATGAATGCACCTGCGCTATTGCAAACGATTTTGAGCCATGTCATTCAGGGTCTCTAACCATCGGTTGCTATCTTCTTACGGTCCCCAACCAGGTAGTCTACACCTACCAAAAATAACGTTGAAAGTTAATTAATTTATTTACAGACTATTAATTAACCTTCAACGTTATTTTTACAAAGAAAAATTAGAAAAATATTTCATTAAATACAATTCAATAGTATATTTTCAAATTTAATAATCATATCTTATTTAATTGTTTAAGTGTTTGGAGGACGACCGACAGAAATGGCTCGAGTAATTCTTGTTGGAACTCATGCAGATGTAGTTCAGTGTCAAAAAGATCAAAATGGATTTTATTATGATGAAGAGACTTTATTGTTTTTAAAAGAAATTATACTGGAATACCAGTAAGCAGCAGAATGTTTTATTCTTTGATTTAGAATGTAATGCAAAGAGTTTTTGTAGCAGTGTAAAATTATAAAGTATGATTCAATATTATACTGTAAGAACTGTGAGTGGAAGTATCAGTGTGTTGTAACGAACGAGTAATTAATCGGATTAGCCAAGTTATGTAGCGTGGTGTCGAGTTGAGCTTGACTATGAACACCGCTACAAGACTACGTGCCAATTAACCAATAAGATCCTCGTAGGCCAATATCAGAAGACAGATGATGGCTGTAGTCGAGATGTATTTGTTGGCGATCTCGTGGTATCGAAAGAATACCGAGATCGTGCTAAAGGAGTACAAGCGTGGTTACTGAGCGTAACCGAATTCGTACAAGTTCAAAGTCAACGGGAGAGTAAGTGTAATGACTGTCATTAGCACAGTTAAACAAACGAGCACAGTAAAACAGTCACTGGTACAATTGGTTATAATAATAATTGTTTTCATTGAACCAATCGCGTTCTGTTGACAAAAGTAGGTCACTACAGTTATATGATTATTTGTAAAAAAGGGAATAGAGATAGTTGAAACATATCATTGAAATAGTTCATGTAATTGGTCGTACAATAGCTTTTAAAGAGTTGTATACAAACTTTCAAGAAAGCATTATTCATTTTATGGATGTCTTCAACATTGTTTATGTGTACACAGAAAATTTGTCCCAACTTTGAATCTGTCCTCATAGCCTTCAATATATTTTAATCACCAGGTTTGTATACCAACCAATTTCTTATTCTTTCCCTATTAAATTCTTTCGTAATTCCAATTATCATTTCTTATTCATTTGACCTTTTATTTAATTATCAAAGCTTACGTTACGAACTGATCTTGGCTAGACCACTATTAAAAACCTGCAAGCATTGAACGACAGTTTTATTCTAGTATGGGACTTCCCAGCAGTGCGTGTTCACGATCGTGCACGCGCAGTTTGATTAATATTATATATATGGCCAGAATTTTCAGTGTATGGTGTAAATATATCATAATTTTCAGGTCAACTTCACCTTGACAGAGATTGGTTGTAGTTTTCTGTTAATGCATATTCACTTTATGTTCACTAAAAGCAATGCATTATCAAAATAACTTTTATGAAATTTTGTTAATTCCTCTCGCTTTCGTCTTCTAATATTTCTCTCTTACATAATCTTACTGATATTCACATATTTGCTGGATTTTATTCTTTATCATATTGAGTGACTATGCTTTCAGTTATAAATTTCATGACTTTTACATAACCTCTTTTATCTTGATGATAATTAGTAGTAACATCTATTCTACTCTGCATTAGTACTTAACACCATATAGATACATATCGATCTTAACTGACTTTATACATACACATTATGTCTTATAATAATAATAATAATAATAATAATAATAATTATTATTATTATTATTATTATTATTATTATTATTATCATTATTAATGTGATTTGGATTACATTTCGAAAATATTTATGTAAACTTCACAAACATTTTTTTTATAATTACATTAATCACTGTAATTTTATGTTGAATGCAATGGATAAGAAGTCATGAAATAGACTGAATGATGAATTCATTTTATTCAGCAAAATTTGTTGTGTTTGCTCTGTTTAGATTTGTCAAAAGATTTGGTTACATAAAAAGAAAACTTTATTATTGTTTCTATAACTTCAGATTCATTTATACTCTTAACTACGTGTTATAATAATCACACGGAACTCTAAATCACAGTAATGAAAGTCGATTCGTTCCTTTGTGTGCAACTTAAGACAAACAATACTTATAAAAGACACTCTAGTAGATAATTTTCATCCACTTTTCGCCATAATTAATATTGAAGTGATTTATATTATATGAGATATTATTTATATTCTTCACCATTAGTTTATAAGGGATTTATGATTACTCAATTTTATTGTCAACATTACGGACTAATCTTAAGTTGAACAAGCATAGAAGACCATGAATAGCTGGATATTTGTTTCATCTTAGTATTAAACTCCTCTGAAGTGCTCACCCATTATCCCACTAGCGATCAAATATAAAACTTTCAAGTTTTGCGGCGAGTACTTAAACTTTAGATTATTGAGTTATCATCCACCAGTTTACACTTCTAACTTTAATGACTCCACGATATTAAGCAACCATCTTCAAATGTCATTTCGAATAACTGCCTCACACTCGACATGAATGGACTACTCCACTGATCATAGATTTCCTTTAGAACTCCAGAAGTCACCCCCCAAAACCAATTACTAGTAAAACCTAAAGATCCTGGGTTTGACCCCTTGTGGGATCAAGGGTGCACAGTGCTAAGCGATTTCATGATAGGATGAAATAGTTGTTTAGTGCTTTCTGGTTTCAAATAATATTTTTACCTAAGATGGTAACTGTGAAATTCTGAAATATTTCAGAGATTATAATTGCGTGGTTAAATTTTCTTACTCGAGATTTTGTCTCTGTGTACATTGACGTGTTTTTATTTTAATTATTAGAGATAAATTAGACATACATGAAAGTATTTATCTGCTCGACGCAAGAGATGGAACATCTCTAGAAATGAAACAACTGAAAACTTACTTGACCGATGTACGGAATATCATAATACAGGTATAAATTGTTTTATTTTGTTTCATATTTATATTTCTACACATTTATGTTGTCAGTATAGGGTTGTGGAGATTGAATATCTTTGAAATCATGAGTAGATCAAAATTACACAACCATAGGAAGCCTGAAAGCACTGGACGGTAGTTCCGTCCTAGTATGTGACTCCTCAGTAGTGCTCATCCACGACCCTCCCACAGATAGTCGAACCCACGAGCTTCGGTCTCACGAACGTTAACATCTAGGGCATTGAGTTTGGGACCTAATAGTGCAAACGTCTAACCTCATTTTTCACTATCTTATACTAACAAGTATCGTGTATTCACTAATGAATAGCTTTGGTAGGAAATTTACGAGGTCCTTGTGATGCTAAATCGTTTTAGGTGAGAAGAACATTCCCACCGAAGACAATAGACGGTCGCAAACTACCATGAACTGGTAGAAGCTAGACTTTTAAGCCATTAGATCCCGGACCAATGATCTAGAGGTTAAGCGTCCTTGTGAGAGACCGAAGGTTCTCTGTGAAGAGGTCGTGTATGCTCACTGCTGAGTCGTCCAGTGCTCGGACGAAACTGCGGTTCAGTGCTTCAAGGTTTTCAGTGATTGTCTTACTTTAATCGGTTAGAAATTTCAATGAGATTTCTCTTGAATGAACAATTTGGTAGATGCACTTTAATTTTTTTATGCATTAATCTTATTGAGTTAATTTCGTTTAAAAACTGACTATAAACAAAAGAAATGACATTTTAAATATATTTATAGGATTGCCAAAAATGGCAACAGCTATGGCCATTAAATTAATGTTTTTTGTTTACAATTATTCAATCTTGATTATGAAATTGTTTATTTAATTTACCATTATGTAAACGGTTGAACTTTTTTATTTAAAAAACGAACTGGTTTAGCACATGAATATGCACTGAAAGATTTTAAAGCTGCGTTAACGTTCACTAACTTTACCTACGGGATACGATATCTCGATGCTGTAATATTAACATACAGTTACTGAATATCACAAGTTACAAAGTGAACTCATCGTGGTTAGACAAACATTGGAAATCATGAAGTATTAGACAGTAGTAAACCATAAAACTCAATAATCTCCACAGCCTACTATAATAATTATAATCATGTACTTAATGGTGATTGATTTTAAGAGGCAATTCTTGCAGTTCTAATGAAAAGCCGTGATCAGTGAAGCTCAGTCATATTGGGTGTGTAGTAGTTATCAATTACATTGGAAGATGGTGATTAAGGTTAAAGATGTGAACTTGGATGATAACTTAATGATCTAAAGGTTAAGCGCTTGCCTCGAGACTTGAAATTTCTATGTTCTATCGCTAGTGGGATAATGAATGTACACTTCTGAGGAGTTACATACTGGGACGAAATAGTTGTCATAGTACAATGCCTCTTTGTTTTTAGTGCTCATCTAACTATGGTCAGTTCGTGATGCAATATATTAAACTAAACAATCTCTACAAATCTCTTACAATTTTAAATGATTGTTTTCATATTTTGTAATTGCAAAGATAAGATTCACACTGTTATAGCAGTTTTATAGTAATTTATGAATATGACGATAGGAAACTACAAAGAAATAAGGTACATGTAATCTGAACAATGAATTGTTTAGTTCACCAGGAAAGATTTGATTAGTTAAGTACATAGTGAGAATTAATAACATGACTAATATAACATAAAATGATTAAAAGAAAATTAAAACATTTTCCATATGATCAAATTATTCTAAAAAGATCATCTCAGATGTTACTATTAAATTTTAATGTACTTTGTTTAACATTGACAGAAGTACTATTTTAGATGTTTAAGTTTTCTTCAGTACATATCTCATATAATAACTACATATATAAGTATCTTTTCTTCTTTAACGATTAAAAGAACATGTATTTGCAAGTTATAGCCAAGAGCTCATAAGAAGGTAGGCTAGTTTTCTGGTTACCAGTCATGAGAAGTGTTTAGATAAAAAAAGGATGTTTCTCCAGATACTTCAAAATTTCTTTATTCAGAAATACATTCACATCGTAATCTGGTACACATTTATATATTTAGTTACTTAGCATTGTTTTAATACTGAACATTTCAGATCTGTTGATAATATTCATTTTAGTTTGAAAATCTTGAAGGCAGTTAGTATACTTACAGCCTCATTGATTAACTAAACAAAATGGATAATAGAAAAAGAAATGTTGGCATTTTACAAAGCTCTTGGTTTATCGTTTATTTATAGACACTCCCAAGGACAAATTCTTTAATGATCGATTTATCAAATAAATTGCCAGAATGGACAGCTAATGATATATTTCCTATATGTAATTTGGATGAATTTGCTGAACGTGTTCATGAACACATTAATCCATTGTGTACGGATGAACATTTGATAACTCTTGTTGAACATTTACAATGTGCTGGGAATGTGAGATTTTCATTGATTTATTCTCATTTTTAAAGTATATTCCCGTTAACCACTTATAATCTTTGTTAATTTGATTGATTTTTTGGTATAACTGACTAATGTAACAACCAGTAAACTATTCATTATTATAAATAATTGGTTGAACCCAAAATGGATTATAATATGAGAAATGCTTAGGTGTAGCAAGGTGGAACTAAGTAGTTATTTTGTCCTATTTATATTATTTGAAATCTAGTAACACGTTTGTTTTATGGAAATCCTCCTACAACCTAAATCAGTATTTAGAATTCCGAAAATCCTCATTGATATATACAGAAAAGATGTTATTGCAGATGTACATTTCTAAAGTCTCATAGGTTATCTAATTTTTCAATCAGGATGATGTAATAAGGTGGTTGTAATATGTCTTTGATTGATTGATTGATTGTAGGATTATCATAATATATACTTTCATCGATTCCTTTGTAATACCCTATTTGAAGCGTAAAACCACCTCACATCTAATTTCAGAATCAGCGTGTCTCTACTTATTTACGAGATTTCAAATTAAAATAAAATAGATTTTCAAATTCTTCTTGTTTCCAGTGATAATTTTATCCAAAATTCTTGACCAAAAAATTTGACACAATTGTCCATGCTCATAATTGATAGGATTATATAACTTAACCTACTTAAAATTTTCCCCTACCAGTGAATGTTTCAATCAAAACAACAATGTTCTTTTGCAATCAAAACGTGATATTAATGGTTGTCGAATTTTGATTTAAACGACAATTTGGCTTAATTTTTCAATCAATCGGTCAATGACTGTTATTTTTCTCAACCCAAAAAATATTGTTTGTTTCTTGAATGTGGGGAATGCTTCGTTTGCAAAAAGTATAAACTTTGTAATATGTTACATGGTACAGTTGAACTGTGAAGAAGCCTCTCCTGGGGTTAATCTCTGAAGTCCAAAATCAACAGACATGTTTGAGGTAGTATCTAGTATTGAATAATTTACAATAATACACACTTTGTTAATAAATTATAAGCAGGATAAGAGTGACACTAAAGGTGTTCAAGTTTAATGACTGAAAACAAAAGTTTACAAATGTATTGTGTGTGATGGGGCCTTATTACAAATCCACTGAAGTTGAAATTTATGAATCATTCCCTATTATCTCATTGGTTTCGTTTTATGGTTGTCATCTAATAATCTGAAGCTCTTAGATTCGATCCCATGTAAATTTTAAGGCGCGCACTACTGATGAGTTTACAAGTTGAGTGAGACAGTTAGATAGTCGTTCCAATATCACTGGTTCTGCAGCTTATGTCAGTCCATGATGTAGACTGTCTTCATATTGTTGAAACGGATGCCCACTGGCCACCTTGGTTTTTATCGCTACCCTAACTAAAGGGCAATCTATGATTATCTTTAACAAAATTTATTTATTCACACCTTTAAATTTGTTGTATAAAACTGAAAAATAACCAGTCTTTTCAAAGTGAGCACATTCAACAAAATCCCTATTCAAATAACAATTGTATGTACATCGATGACAAACTTTTAGATAAGTATTTGAAATCAGTGTTTTGGAGTGTTCAAACTTGCAAGAAATAATACAGTCATCTACCAATGACAGCCGATGATTACCTCATATTATTTTAAATTGACTGCATTAGGAAGCATGGGACGTTGAATTTCTAACAAACTAAAACCACTGTGTCTACTTAAGGAGTTGAAAGCTATGACTTTTGATCCCATATTTAGACTACGTTTTCACAATCCTGTGGAGTCGTCAATCTAATATAAGCTAAATGTACAGTGCTTTTTAGGTTTCCGTCATTCCTCAGATGATTTCAATGTCTAATTGTTTAATATTTTCTAAACTTTAGTCTCAGAGTAACTTTTTAGGTTTTTTTTAATTTTTATTTCACAGATTTTATATATTCAAACAACTCCACATAATACTACTGTAAATAATTCATCAGTAGTTATCAGTGATTATGATGGTAAATATTATTATTACAAAGATGATTTGATTGTATTAAATCCAAATCAATTATGCAATGATATACTAGGTAAATGTTTCTCTGAACGATTCCTTCATCGAACTCGAATCACTGGCAGTTTTACTCTAGATGATATACAATTATTTGTACGTGAACAAGATACACAAATTTTACTTAAATTGCTAGAATCATTTGGTTTATGTGTGTGTTGTATTGTTAAAGAGCATCGTCATTTGAAATCACGAAATAAAAAGAAACATTCAACTGATTGTTTTGAATTATTTGAACAAATTAGTAGTAGTCCATTGTCAAGACCGTTGACACCAGATATTGAATACACTGATCGTAATGGTAGTAATTACAACAGCAACAACAATAATAATAATGGTAATAATGATTTATACTTAAGCAATAATACACAATTTCCAAAAACTATTGTATTCGATATTTCTAAATTAAATAATTCTTCCATTGCAATTGAAGAGATACAAATTGAAATGCCACGTTTAAATCAAATACCATTATATCACGGTTTATGGGATAATAGTAATGATGAGAATAAAAGAATGATATATTCTGGTCTACAATTAATTACATCTCCAGGACAATTTATACATTTAATGCCACGTATACAAGTTCAACTAAGGCGTGAAATTTCAATTAATCGAAAGAAACTTATTCAAACAAAATTATCAAATGAATTTAATAAATTAAATTTAAAAGATCATCATAATAGTAACCAGAATATTAATAAAGATTTTTATACAACATCAGAATTATATTTAAATTCATTAGATTTTAATTTTAATAACAATAATAGTAATAACGACAATAATATTACCAATTCTATTTATAATAAACGAAGGACAAAACGTTCACATTCATGGAATTTAGTACAATGGCTCCATGGATCAAAAATTACTGATTCTAAAGGTGAAATACAAATATTTTTATGTATTAATGAATATAAACAAGTAAGTTGACATGATAAGTGATTAGTTTTCTTTAAGGAAATGTTTTAATTGTTAAACAAAACATAATCACTAATTCAAACTTCTACTTACTTATTTACTTACGCCTGTTACTCCCAATGGAGCAAAGGCCGCCAACTAGCATTCTCCAACCCACTCTCTCCTGGGCCTTCCTTTCCATTTCTATTCAATTTTTGTTCATTTTTCTCATGTCTATCTCCATTTCTCGGCGTAATGTGTTCTTTGGTCTTCCTCTCCCCCTTCGGCCTTGAGGATTCCATATGAGGGCTTGTCTTGTGACGCAGTTGGGTGCTTTCCTCAATGTGTGTCCTATCCACTTCCAGCGCTTCTTCCTGATTTCTTCCTCCACTGGGATCTGATTTGTTCTCTCCTATAGTAGGTTGTTGCTAATAGTGTCTGGCCAACGGATCCGAAGTTTTTTGCGTAGATAGCTGTTATTAAACACCTGTATCTTCTGGATAATAACTTTCGTAGTTCTCAAAGTTTCCGTCTCATACAGTAGAACTGTTTTGACATTTGTATTGAAAATTCTGACTTTGGTGTTGGTCGGCAGTTGTTTCTACTATTCATAAAAAAATGAAATTGTTTTCAAAAAAATAAATAATGAAAAATAACCCACTTGCTTATCAATACATAAGTTGTTCAGTTATGTAATCAAATGAAAATAATCAATATAAGTTTGTTTAATTGTGAGAAACATTACTTAAAAAGTATAGATAGATTTTTTCTAGAAAATCAAACAATTTAATGGAATTGGAGTATACACCGGCAAGACTATAATTTATGGACTAACCAACCAGATTTAGGATAACAGGTCTTGGATTCATTCAATTGACATTTTAGCTGATGTTAAATCGTGATAAATACCCTAAATCTAATTAATTACACTAACCATCAATTGTCGATCATAATTTTGATTCCTCACACTGGTTTGTAACTCATTTAGTCTTAGTAAGCAGGTGGACATTCTCAAGATCATTTTAGCGTCACTCAAACCTCGTCCATAAATTAGTCTCACGGTATATATCACTATAACTTTAACAATCTATTGAACCATATAAGGTTGTCTGTCAATCATATAAAAAGATGTATTGAATCAGTTTGTTTTAAGGGCGATACATCACTTTATCTAACGTTTATCAATCCAAATACTCGAGAAAGGTCACATTCATTGATTTAAAACATCTAGGTTATAAATTATTCATTGGAAGCTATAATACGGAAAAAATATAGCACTAAACACTTGTTAATTAGCACGATAAAAATACTGATCACTAAGTTATCACCAATATATCACCCTGTGTATGCGTTGGTGCTTACATAAGATACAAGATAGGCTTCTATACTGAATGCTAACTGTTACGAGACATAGGGAAACTTCTTCGTTACCAGTTATTTTTAATCATCGATTATCAAACATACTAAAATTTATGTAGTATGAATAACTCTAGTCAGTTCATTATACTCTCGAAGAGAGTTGGGATTATCAAGAGACAAATCAAACAACCAGAATTTACGTTCTGTTTACAGTAATAATATATTTACTCTATAAATTACACATAATACCACAATAACTGATATGATGTCCACATTGTACCCAATACAGATGCTCACTGATTATAAAAAATGACGATTATCATTATGAAAATACAAGCAGTAGTCAATCTAGATTTTATCAGGCAGGTCAACAGTTAACAAAAAAAGAATCTGGTCTCATGACGTGACCATAGATGATCATTTATAAGGGTTTTGAACAGTAAAATTCAATTAATAGCTCTTTTTTACACGCTCAAAACTCAGTTTGAAATGCAAACTTCCCACTGTTCAATTTATTATTAAATATTTGATGTGTCAGTGAAAGTAAATATACTTTTATGTTTGATTGTTCAGGATCACTAAGATCGAACTGCAAGACAGGACAGTAGATGTACTAATCTAGTTCCAGGATTGATTATAGAGCCAAATTCTGACCACATATTCAACAGAACTAAGAAATTACGATATGGGTATAACTGCGTCATAGGTGGGAAAGAACTGACTAATAGGTCCGTAATAAATTAACAATAATTTAGGAATGATGAAACACACAACAATAATTTGCGTGTTAAACAAGAGCTTATCAGTAGGAGAATACAAGGATATAATATCTTAAGTATTTAACAATTCTAGAACGAAAACATCAACAAAAGCTTCAGACAGGACCATTCCGACAGTTCACTTCCGCTTTATTACTTATCCTGCCATAGAAAAATTATTTTGATTGAGTTCGGGAATATGGAATTTTGTAGCCATCTGATTGATCAGTAGCTAATTAACCAATTTCAATGTATGATATTGTTCGATTTATTATTCAACCACTTCAGTAAGAGATTCTACTGATCTTAAAAGTAAAAGCTTTCTATAACCAGTACCTTGTAAACTCTTGGTAGATTAATGAGCTGAATACATTTCGCGGCATTTATCATTTAATAAAAATAAAATATCATCGAGACTATAATTTGTAAACGAGCCAATGAAATTAAAGGTATCATGTCTTGGATTTTGCGCGGAATTCATTTATTCATATGGTAAAATAGTATTTTGGGATTATAGTTGATGTCAGTTCGTGATGAAGACCCTAACTCTAATTCCTAATCTCTAACTTCTAGCTCCAAATCCCGATTATGATTTTTGACACTAATTTATACTATTTTTTAAACTCTAGTAGGGAGGGGGATTTTTCTAAAGTTCGCTCGAAAGTCATACATAAATTACAGTTTCACTGAAATGTCTTTCACAAAATATATTCTGACAATTTTATGTTTTTAAATGTCTTGGTTGATGCTTAGCAGTTATCCTGTAATCATTTCAAATACAAATAAGAATTCAACTACCTAACAAACCCAAACCACTAGTCCATCCAATAACATTCCTGATTTTGCACAAGCTTACTTAAGAACCTGACATGTGATAATATTTCGATTTTAATTTGTTTATCGGTGTGAAAGCCGTTGGATTTCGATGTTTGGTTGAAGCTCATTTAACCCCTGTGTTTATTGCTAAGAAATATGACAACCTCGATTACCAACTAAGGACCTGGTTCTTGACCTTCTAGAAATCCTCTGTCGATTATATAAAAAACGCTTGTTTTTAAAGCTAATGTAATATCTACTTGCTAAATATTTTTTTATTTACACAAATGCTAGACAAAACATTTCTTGACGAAAGTATAAACAATACTATTTATATACATTTCAACATAGTGCATGCGATATCGAGTCACGTAGATTTGTAGGCCACATTGCAACTTGATCCATAGAATTCGATATAGACCAAAAAGGGACTGACATACATGACATTGTGCACTACCCAGTGACCAGTGATAACATCTCTGACCGTGAAGCTGGGTGACATGTAATCGAATCCACCAGGTAGCGTCAGTTTCTTCAAGATTGCAGACACATCTTGCTGGCGGCTGCCAAATCACACGAAACCCAAGTCCCAGAGCCCTCTTGTGACTACTACCAACCACCACCCTAATACTTTTTTATCTTAGATAGCACTATGGTACCTGTGTAATTGTTAGCAATCAGTTGTTTTAAGCTAGAAACTACGTCTTTGTTTATTAGATACCAATCATTTATGTTTAATACAAATATTTTTGTTAGTCAATTCAAATCTAAATAGTTTGATCGTTTAATTTGCAATATTATTCTTATCTTCCTCATTGTAATAATAGGTCCTTGATATTTTCTCCAGATGTCTCCCATGTCGTATACACCAAGCATTTGGTCTTCTTCATGAAACTGTCCACTTGATTACACAGGTAATTTCAAAATGTTGTCCAAACTTAGATCTGGAATTTAAATTACTCAATTCAAACGATCTAAGCAAACATTACAAAAATCCAAAAGTATGGGATTCTAAACAATTAATACAAACACTTCTATTTTTGATTGCACAAAATTCCCACAGCCATAGAACATCGTTGTGTAGTATTGACTTACACAAACCAAGAACATCACAAAATCAAAGAAATCAACACTCAACTGATCTGAGACATCATGATAATGATAACGATGATGATGATGATGTCAATGTAAGCGAAGACGAAGGCGAAGAGAAAGATAATTACGACGAATCTTATGAAGAGGACATCTTTAATAACAACATCAATATAAGCAACACTAATATTAAACGAAGAGAAAATAGAAAGTCGGATCACTCAGGACATTTACAAAATCAATTAAAAAAAGATTTATTTTTCAGTAATGACGAATTAGCACAAGAAGTATCTAATCATTTATTAAATATACCATCCTATCCATTACCGACTACTGTTTTACAAAAATTAGCTAAACAAATTGATATTAATGAACGGGATCCATATAAATTTAATACATTTGTACAATGTTTATGTTATCCAGAAATGATCAATTTAATTACTCAATGGAATCAAGGTATTTGTTTATGGAGTACATTAAGTCCAACAGTAATATTACTACATTTTGCTAGTAAATATCCTATACGGTTTTTAGAATGGGCCTTATTATCAAGTTATGGTATGAATATTGTACAATTATTATATACTTCATATATTCTATTAAATTTTAGTCAAACTATATTCAAAGAATCATCAATAAAGTCATTAAACAAAGATAATGATAATGATGATGATAATACTAGAGAAATGAACAATTCAAATCATTTAATAAAATCTATACGTTCTTCATCTACACCACGTAATAGTCAAGTATAACAAACAACAAAAGTGGAATATACAAATTGGAAGAGATTTATTCATTAATTTTGTTTATCTTAGATGCTTCTTTACAGTTTACTTCACATTTAATCGTAAAATAATAATACTATCAATACCAATAAAGTTTATTTCCTTCCAATTTTCTCATCTTATTATTATTTATGTGTATTGCTTTGTTTTTAATTTCTTGTTTTTATTATTAAAATATGATTTTACAAATAAAAGAAGAAAAAAAAACAAACTTTTAAATAAACTTATTTACATCAATTAGAAATAATTAGTTTACTTAAAATTATAAATAACCTTTAACGATAGTTCATGAAATCAAACTAATGGTAAGTAAGTAAGTAATCTTATCAAGATTCATATGTAATCTTGTAATTTGATCGATAAAAAAAAAACTAGATCTCTTTAAGAGATTTACTGTTTTTAATGACGGAATGAAATATAAGATCATAGATATCTTGGGACGTTTTAATTTTATAAATTCAAATTCAAGTTTACTACTTCATACCTCTACTTTTTTTTCAAAACTCATCAGTTGAATATATCTACATCCAAACGTTTTTGCTCATACTAAGGTTTAAATCCAGTAGCTTTTACTTCAAAAGCTCAGTGTGTTATCCACTGAGTTGATAAGTACAGATAACCACTAAACTGTTCAACCGGTTGTGAAGGTATCACTAAAGGTTTGTACTGTCTTTGTTAATACACAATGCTGAAGTTTGTCAGTCTGTGAAAAAACGTTTCACCATGGAATTATAACAACTAAAGCAATAATAAAAACTTAACAGTACTAAGCATCAACATAATCTTAGTTTAAGAGTTCTCGAATGTGCCGTTACTCATTACCTCTATAAATGATCAAACCTAAAGCATTTATATAATGACAACAAAGTAATTGAGTCTCATTTCAATAATCAATACTTACAAATTTAATTAATTTGTGAATATATCGCTACTATCAACCAGTGCTGTTAGCGAAGAGTTGTTCCACTATCTAACGCAGCTTCTTGCTTAAGCTTTAAGAAATATTGTATGAAAACTAGTGGCTAGTGAATACACAACTATTGATTTGACATCAGGCCCTTGTAGATTCGTTCAGCTTTTAGATCAATCAGTCATAAGTAACGCTGAATCTGTCACTTGTATGCATCGGTTTACATTGTCATATCACGTCAGCACAGCAAAATAAAATTAACAATGCAAATGTCGGGTGAATATTATTAACAGTGTCAATCTTATTAAAAGAGACTAAGTATGAATAATGTGATTTGAAAATAAGAAAACGGCTTCCCAGTGCTTCCAGGTTTTCAGTGGTGGTTTAACATTGATCATTCATGATCGTAATCAAAATAAGAAAATAATTCGAGGAATCAAAGTTATGATTTTCTCTAAAACAGTGAATACATCTCTTCCATTAAGACCAATTATGAGCCACGTTATCCAATGTCTCAATCTACTGATTATGATAATCGTTCAAACATCAAACAGGTAGTTTCCACCTACTATCATAGTTCAATTAAGCAGTCAATAAATTCATGGACCGATGTTACGTCTTAGGTTGTACTACTTCTACACCAGTAAACCTCAATGAAATCATATGGTTATCTGACCAGCAAAGTTATGGTGGAGATGATCGGATACTACATGCATATTGCGGAATCGGGATTGAGTAAATTTTTCAAAATGATCTGTGTATCATAATACCGGACTGAAGCTTTAAATCTATCATTTAAAAAAAATTATAAATTCTGAAAATTTCAGTAATCGTCCTCGTACTAATGATATTTCTGACCTAATGAATATTTGGAGTGAGTACATTATCTTCCCAGTAAATATATCAAAACGTCATTCGAAGAAAGGAGTATGGAATCACAATGAATGTTATCCAGTGCTATGCACCCAACAATGATAGAAATGAAGACAATAAGGATCAGTTTTATGGGAGACTGCAATCGATTGTAGAGAGATGACCAGGAAATGACCTGACCATCCTGATGGGAGATGTAAACATGAAAGTCGAAATGGACAACACTGGGTATGAAGGAAGAATAGAAGGAGTTAGAATAGTGAGAGGTATTCAAATTTATGTGCATTCGAAAAATTGGTTATAGGCCGATCTATACTCTACCCTCCTAAACACATACACAAAGCTACAAGGGTCTCACCGGATCACACTACAGATAACTAGATCGTTCCTATTTGCATCGGTAAAAAATTCACCAAGTCGATAGAAGACGTAGTAACCAGGAGAGGAGCTGTCATAACTACAGATCACCATCTGGTGGCTGTCGAGATGAAACTCAACTTAAAGAAGCACTAGACAACTGGAGAAACAGCCATGCAAAGGTTCAATACAGCCTTCCTTCCAGATACTGACAAACTCAGCCAATTCAAAATAGGTCTCAGCAACATGTACCAAGCCTAACAAGATTTTCTCAAAAGAAATAGAATCTACAATGGAGGATAACTTGAAAGGGATAAAAGAAACACTAACTTCAACGTACCATGTGGTGCACGAGTGCAAGACGCACTATCATACGGAATGGATTTCCATTGAAACCCTGGGGAGAATTCAAGGAAGAAAGAACAAGAAGACAGCAGTTAGCAACATTTGAATAAGGGCACAGAAAGCCAAATCAAAGACCGAATACACAAAAGAAGACATCGGAGTATAGAGGAGCACTAGAGTCGACAAGCAGAAAGATGTAGAAGGTCTAGGAACGACAGTATCAAGAGAAGGAAATGTGAGACAACTATGTGATAAGAAGAAACTAGAAGAAGAATATAGTAAACCAGAGCGACCAGTCAATCCCCAACAAGTCAATCTAATCACTAGAATTCAGGAATAGAGTTACAGATGGGTAGAACACATCGATGAACTATTCATTAGGCCAGCTGCATTGAATCCACCGGGTATCGAAGCTGCACACACAGGCCTACTATAGATGTCACTCCAACAACGATCGAAGAAATCGATTGTGGTCATCAAACAAATCAAGAGTGGGAAAACAATCGGACCAGAAAATGTACCAGTTGAAGCACTGAAATCAGACATACAAGTGACTGCAAACATTCTCCACACTCTATTCAAAAGATTTGGAAGGAAGAACAAGTGCCACGGACAGACTGGAAAGAAAGACACCTCATCAAGATACCAAAAAATGATATCTGCGCAAATGTGAGAACTACAGAGGCACCGCATTACTGTCAGTACCAGGGAACGTCTTCACTAGAGTGTTGATGAACTAGGTGAAAGATTCAGTAGACGCTCAACTTCGAGATCAATATGGTGAATTTCGTAAGCATAGATCGTTTACCGATCAAATCGCAACACTACGGATCACTCTTGACCAACTAGTGGAATGAAACTCGTCACTATACATCAACTTTGATTATGAGAAATCATTTGACAGCGTAGTTAGAAGAACCTTGTAGAACCTTCTTTGACACTATGGAGTGAGTAGCTGAGGTTTTCACAATCAAACGGAACTGATATGACGAACTGCAGCCGTGAATGGAGGACATCTGGCAGACACCTTGCAAGTGAAGACCGGAGTCAGGCAAGACTGCCTACTCTCCTTTCCTCTTCCTACTGATGGTTGACTGGATTATGAAAACCTCCATATATGAGAGGATGCACGGGATACAATGGATAGCTTGAATGCAACTAGATGATTTAGACTTTGCAGATTACCTAGACTTTCTATTCCAGACACACGATCAAGTGCAGACGAAGACAATCAGTGTAACATCAGCTTCTGAATCAGTGGGCCTCAACGTACACAATCGAAATAGCATGATCCTCAAATTCAACACGGAGAACACCAACCCAATCACACTTGATGAAGAAGCTCTGAAAGAGGCGAAATGTCTTACATACCTGTCTGGCGTCAGCGATGATCATGTAGTATCTGACGCAGACGTAAATGCGTAAATTGCAAAAATCGAGGTCAGCATTCCTACAACTGAAAAACATTTGGAACTCAAAACATCTGTCAACTAATATCAAAGTCAGAATCTTCAATACGAACGTCAAAACAGCTCCATTGAATGCAGATAAAGCTTAAAAAACTACTACAACCATCATCAAAAAAGTACAAGTATTTATAAACAATTGTCTACACAATATACTCCATATCCGTTGGACGGAGGTCATCAACAAGAAACTAACATAGCAAATAACAAATCCGATTCCATTTGAAGGGGAAACTAGGACAATACACTGAAGGTGGATAGGATATATATTGCAAAAATCATCAGACTGCATCACGAGGTAAGCGTCAAATTTCTATCTTGAAGGGAAACAGAAAAGATCAAAGGACAATGCGTCGAGAATAGTAAGCAGACATGAAAAGGATGAATAGCAACTGGAAACAGGTGGAAAGTATTTTCCAGAACAGGGTTGGATGGAGAATGCTGTTGAGTAGCCTCTGCTTGTTCATGAGAGATAACAGGCATCAATAAGTAAGTAGGTGGATGAGTAATGCAGTGAAATTCTGTACTATGGAAAAATGACTGTCTAATATTCCTTTATTCACGGTTGTACTTCAACGGAAATCACCTAGTTCTTAATGCGATATATATAACATAGTCAGTCATATAAATTTTACCGTCAACTTATTCTGTACATGTTATTAGTTGGTAGCTGTTTAACAAGGCTTGAAAAAAGAAATTACAGTTTTATTGAAAATCAATAAGTAATCTAATACCCGGTCGATGAAAATAAGATGTATTTAGCAGGTGAGCGAAGGCAAACAGACACTCATCTTTTTCAAATGTCGCAACATTATTTTAAACCCCTTTGTATTATTGATTTCTTCTTTGAGTTTTGCTGTGTGGGCTGCTTATATTTGTTTTAATATAACTATTATCGAGCTTATAATCTGATTTTCAACTTTCAATCGTGAATCTTGTATCATTGTTCAACATGAACTAGTCTATTAGTCAAATAATTTAGCATCTAGAGTATCGATCGAGTGCCCAGTCTTGTGTCTGTCTAGTGTTGTTATAGATTCGTATTAACGGAACAAAAATCATATTAACCCCTCGCTAGTAACATAATCGTCAAAAAATATCAATTTTTCCATCCATGCAATGAAATTTATGTTAATCTGTTGAATAATTTTATACTAGATAATTTAGATTAGTTAAAGTTTTAGTGATTAGTTAAGGAAATTTTTGTTACTAAGATACAATTGATTTGATAGAATTTCCGGGATAATCATGCTGCCATAACTTATTATTTTTACGCTATATTGAGTTTTAACGTACAATTGAATGAGTTTGAGAAAACAGAACCTAGCAGATATATATATATATATATATATATATATATAATTTCAGTTAGGAAAAAAAAGACTTTTCAACAGTTCATTTATTTCCATCATAAAAAACTGTATTTAAAATGATTAATTTCAAGAAATCGCAGAATGATTGAAGTACTCGGAAAGCATTCATCCTTGTTAGGTGTTGCTTATTTGATACAATGAAGTTATTCAAATATTTGTGTTATGCAAATTAAACGGATAAATTTATGGACATCGTTTATAACTAGATTTCATATTAGCCGTTTTGAGAGACTAAATCTATAAGGACATAACCTGTTAACAATTTAAATGAATCGCAGAACACTTTCTTTTTACATCTAACTTTATTTTAGGATATTATATCAGTGTAAACTGTGAACTTTCAATAAAATGTTAAGCTTATATCCGGATTCTTAATATTAGATTATAATCAGAACCCGGGAATATTTTTATAGATTCCAGTAAATATTCTCAACTAATATTACCAATTTATATCACTTCTAAATTTCTATATAATTACTTAAGGTAGTAGCCTCAAACGCCCTGGGACGGCGGAAAGTGGGGAGAATCAACGCTCCTTCTCGAAACGTTCTCAAATGGACAGGGAAGTTCTACTCACTGCCTTCTCGTGTCAGGGGTGTTGTTTAAGGAATTGAGAGGACGAAAAGTGAGTATCCAGAGCTTTAACCGGTTTGGTGGACACGGAGAGTCCATATAGGGGAGTTGGAAAACCCTGATTCCGCACCAATGGTGCACATGGGCTCCAGTATCTCGAAGGAACAAATGGCGTATAAACCGATTGTTGGTCACCGGCTGCCACGGGACTGCATCACCTGACGCTGCTCCACTGACTTGTAGATCAGAGCTTTAGGTCAAAGGCTCTGGGTGTGGCCTCCTAAGAAAACCACCTGCTTCGGTTTTGGCACCCGGGCAGTATCACAGACCTCACACAAATCAAATGAGGTTTGTGTGGCGCATATGTATTCGGTGCCTGTTTGTACCGATGTTTATGTGTTGAAATAAATAAATAAAATCTTAAGGTAATACATTATACTACAACTATTTCAAAAAATTCAACAAGACATGGTAAAAAATTAATAGTTGTTATTAGTATAACCAATTTGCTTGACTCAACGTCTTATTGATAATTAACAGAATCCAGTGTCTACTAGTCAATTTTCTATGACTTGATTAAGTATTCCTGAAAAAACCATAAAAAATGTCTCCCCATTATTTTCTATTCCATCTATTGAAACAAAAGACAATTCATAAAAATTACATAAAAGACATAGATGGCTGAAAAATCACATTTAATCTAAACTAACATTTTATATATCAGTGATTTATGTCTTAATAGTTTATAAATAGAAGTTATCACCTAGCTATTATAAAAAACAAGGGTGCGGACAACCGAACGTATTCAAAATTACAGAACTTCTTAATAAAATCTAACAATCATATAGTAAATGCTTAATTTGCAAAATGTTCATCAATCTTCACAAAATGATTCATACTTTATTGTTCTTGCATTGTCATACAAATTGCATTCTGTTTACATTCTTTACTGTTCAATCCTCTTATCTCTATGCTGTCAGACATTCTGTTCACGACTAACGTCATATACTACTTATGTAGACATAAGTAGGACACACCACAATATCAGTTAAATAATTTTAAATGACTGATCAAATAAAACAGATTGAAATTCGAATCCTTTCTTGGAATGTTTGATATTATTCACTTTTGAGAAGTCTAACAAAATTGTGTTTATTTTAATCCAATACTGCCCTAGTAATTAGTCGATATTAATAATAATAATAATAATAATAATAATAATAATAATAGTAATAGTAATAATAATGATAATAATAATAATATTAATAATGATGGTAATGGTAATGTAGGTTGATAAAAATTTCGCCAAAACGTCGATAATTACAAGTTTATTTTATAAGTTAAACATAATATTGTTGTTTTGTTTGTTTGTTTATTTTTGAAAAAAAATCATCCATCCGATGAACTTTTAGTTTAATTTTGTTTATCATTATTAAAACAATTCATCGTACTTTTTTTTAAAAATATTTTTTCGTCAACTTTGTAGCCATTTTTGATAGTTGAAAAATTATTAATTTATAGATAACATATTATATTAGTATAGTCATAATATAATGTATTACCATCAGTGATGCATATACGGATACTTGTAATTGTAATTTCAATGTACTAGATATTACTGTTCGTATTTAAGAAGTTAAAGGTTGTAATTGATGAATAATTTTTTTTCTAAAACTAATAGGTAATCAGTAGTTGGTCAGCAATTGTAAAAAAGTCTTTAAGAAGGTTTTCATAACTTATGGTTAAATGAAAGTAATATTTTCATAATTTAAGTTTTCTAGTCATTTAGTGAATAGTGAACAAGAAATGACTATCTATAAGGGATTTCTGTTATGTTCTGATAAGTGTAATGAATGATAACTTTTGGGATCCATTTATGGACCAATAATATGCGTATATTTTTGTTGTATAATTGTTAAATAACTAAGCTATTCATATTCATGTTCCTCTTATTATGGGCTTTATTTTGATCTATGAACTATTAGTATAAGATTTACAATTCTTGAATTATGCCCTGTCTATTAGTTACTGCCTCCCACATTCACAGCCACATTTGGCCAAATCTTGTACAACTATTGTTTCCTATTTTATAGTACGATGTTGTCTGTTTGATTGGTATATAAATCCCGTATGTTTGAAATAAATGATTCATATTGCAGAGGATGAGATTGGTGTTCTGGACTTAACTGGCTTGGCTAGACAGGAAGCAGGATCGATAAGTACTCTAGACTGCTCGTACGGGTTTTACGCTTCATTGGTCCGGTCGATAATTCACTGCTCTCTAATTGGCAGTATCGTTACGTTATACATTAACAGGCCACAAGTTATAACAATTTCATATAATAATTAACAAATAGAATACTCAATTTTGTTTTTCATATTGTATGAATCATAGACCTGAAATATGAATACAAAAAGGGAAAGTTACCAAGTTGTTTTTTTCTTCTCTATATCTGTGACTTTAATTACAATAAAATAATCTGATTTATTACATAAACTTGTTTTCTTTTCGTTGAAATGATGTTAACTTGACAATTTATATTTGATTACATTACCTATGTAAATGTCTAGCTTTTGTAATAAACATTAGTAATTATGACCTCAACACTTTTAATTTGTATGATAGATTTCTAGACTATAAATCTTAACTATTTTGTTTAATATTGTGTTCCTTGTTGTTGTTTTTTTTCAGATTTTTACTTGAGTTTAAAATACTGATTTCAACTTTATTAGCTAAGTGATGTTAAACCTTTATTCTATATATATAACAGTAATTGAATATTTAGATTGTTTGCAGTTGATGAGTTGAAATTTATTAAAGTAATCTAAATATTTGTATGGTAGATTTATGCAGATTGTAGTAATTTTCACATTTCAAATCAAAACCTTATCTGCGGGGTCGTGAATGTGCACTTCTGAGAAGTTACATGATAAAACGAAACGGTCATTTCAATGATGGTTCAGCTAAAATCAGTTTGTGATTTCAACGGGGAAATCAACTATATCAATTTAATTGAAATACTTATTTAAGTTGACGTTAGTTTCTCCTAACTAACATCAATTGGAAATAGAGTTTATTGTTACATTGTATTGTAAGTATAGATATTTGTGTATATAACCATTAGTAAGTACAATAGTTTGCATTAACATATGGAGAGAAAATATATAACAAAATGCTAAATGGAATAGAATAGAATAACAACGAAAACATTAATAATAGTTATACTAGTTTTACAAAGTACATTAATAGAATGTTTTTAAATGATACTATTTGCAGCATTAAGACTACTATTAGGGATCATAATAGTATATAAATGGTGATATACTAATATTATTACTAAATTAAATTTACTTCGAACTAATAAACATTAAAAATTTCAAATTCACTTGGTGTTGTTTTACTTGTATCTTCCTATTGTTATTTAGGACTGTAATTGATCAGTCTCATGTTGGCATATGTGCATCTTGTGCGGATTGCCTTGATATAGCCTTAAGCCATTGGGGTTTCCCCGCGTGGGTTCGAATTCCATCCCCGTGGCTACTCTAAATTCTACCGATTGACCAACTGCAGACATCCCAGTACGACCCCAATACTGTTCCCCAATCTCCAATATATCAGAACACGAACCGTTAGATGAAAATTTTTATGATGTCAGGAGAAGAAGAAGAAGAGTACCTTACAGACAAATGAATATTTATACAGTTAGGAGGACCGTGAATATTGACCAATAGGAAAATGATACCATTTCACGTTCAAGGATAGCATTAGATTTAAAAGGATAATTTTTGGGATATTTTTTTAATATCCCAACAAAGCTTTTTATGCAAAGATGGATAGTGGCTAGCAGTGGAATCCTGGACGCGCATTTCGATCTAGTTAGGACGCGTTAGCTGGATGTACTTGCATTGCAGAGTTGATGTTCACTCTGAGACTCTAACCCGGTACGATTTGCTTCAAACGCCATTACGTTATCCACTTAGCTACTGATTCCTGATAGCCTGAAACCAACGGTACTGGGTTCGAGTCCCGAAAAGAACATCAACTCTGCAATGCAGGTACATCCAGCTGACGAGTCTCGAATAAGACGAAACGCGCATCCTGGATTCCACTGCTAACCATCATCCATCTTTGGTCAAAAACTTCATTTTTAAATATTTAAAAAGAAAATTGTTGTTCAGTAGCAACATCAGCTTTGAGGAGCTAGCATTTTGTATAGATTCAAAAGGCCACTGTAGTTGTTTCTTTTTTCTGAAAATTTAAGGACTCATTACTTGACTGTATCATATTTTATCTCATTGTCACTGCGATGATAAGATAATTAAATACAGTAAAGATTATTTACGAAAATTCCATTAATTTACTTTAATCTAATATGAAGAACAGAGGCCCAAAACAATTTTCTTTTACTGAACTGATTTATCACTAATATTATATTCAAAATAATTTATTAAGTAGTATACTCTAATGTTATTAAACGTTTCTTTATTAAATTCAACTAATAAATGAATGAAGATTATTGCACCAATCTTTGTTCTTGCTCCCTTTTAGATAATAAAGGGAACTATGTGTATATAATGGGAGGCAAAATCCGACTCACATGTCCACGTTGTGCCTCCTGGATAGTGAGACGAATAACTCATGAACTAACGTGACCAGTAACCTGGGTGGTGGAGGTCGGGCTAATCACCCACTCTTACCGATACCCACAATTTGAATACGAAACCCACGGAGAAACAAAGCACAATTACATTTGGATTGGAAAACGACAAAAAATTTTCAAAAGTGGTGCATGTAACATATGGAGTTGCTCGTCATAGGGCAAACACAAACGGATTGCATAAACAACTACTCTAGCCTCGGTAGTTGTGTCGTGATTCGTTGTGGCCCGGTTTCTTTCCAGAGGGACCTAATAGTCTTCACCAACTTGATCGGCTGAAAGGGGGGAGCAATGTGCATGTAATAAATGAATCGTGGTTAGTGATGAAATCCAAAATGTATATTTTATCAATTTTGAGAATTAGTTCTTTGGACGTTCCTAAATTGATATTTACCCGAAGAAGTCAAATAAAGCAAGTTATTAAAATAAAAATTCTATTCAAAAATATTCTCTAATAATATGATATGCATAGTTAAAAGCTTTTAATTTTAATACCCTAATTACAAATTATTTATGCTTCAGTCAACTGTAAAATGTAAACAAACACGTAATTATATGGCTATATACATTTAAAAATAGTTTATTAAATGAGTTTGTATAGTTGATCATTTAGTTATTTTAAAAAAAAACATATTGATTGGCTTTTTATTTTAGGAATAAATAAGGTTCTGAAACTAAATCCATGGTAATGCTATTAATAATGAAAAGAAACTTAAATTCGGGAATTTTTCAACATTCCTAAATGCTAAAATTAAAATAGCATTCAATATGGAATGTTGCTATACACAATGTTTATAATACGTTATTAGTATGATAGTATGGTGTGTGCTACTGTTGTCGACAGCTGACAGACGCATTCCAAGTGAGGGCCGGAGTCAGACAAGGATGATTACTCTCTCCCTTTCTCATTCTTCTGGTGGTTGACTGGATTATGAGGACATCGATATCTGACGGGAAGCACGGAATAAATTGAACGGCTCAGAACCAATTAGACGATTTCAACTTCATAGATCACATAGCCCTCCCGTCCCATATATATGAGCAAATGCAGATGCAGACAACTAGTGTAGCAGCAGCCTCTGAATCAGTAGGTCTCAACATACACAACGGGAAAACCAAGGTCCTCAATAACAACACGGAGAACAACAACCCAATCACACTTGATGGCGAAACTCTGGAAGATGTAGAATCCCTCACATATCTGGGAGGCATCATCGATGAACAAGGAGGGTCAGATGCAGACGTGAAGGCGAGGATTGGCAAAGCAAGGGTCAAATTCCTACAATCGAAGAACATATGCAACTCAAAACAAATATTTGCAAACCAACATTTAGGTCAGAATCTTCAATACGGACGTCAAGACAGTTCTATTGTACGGAGCTGAAACTTGGAGAACTACTACAACCACCGTCAAGAAGGCACAAGTATTTATAAATAATTGTCTACGCAAGATACTCAACATCCATTGGCGGGATACCATCAGCAACAGCCTTCTCTGGGAGAGAACAAACCAACTTCCAGTTGAAGAAGAAATTAGGAAAAGACGATGGAAATGGATAGGATATACATTAGGGAAATCATCAAACTGCATCACGAGGTGAACCCTAACTTGGAATCCTGAAGGGAAGCGCAGAAGAGGAAGGCCAAAGAACACATTATGTCGGGAAATAGAAGCAGACATGAAAAGAGTGAATAACAACTGGAAAGAACTGGAAAGGATTGCCCAGGACAGGGTTGGATGGAGTGCTGGTGGGCGGCCTGTGCTCCACGAGGAGTAACAGGCGTAAGTAAGTAAGCAAATAAGTAAGTACTGATGCCGACAGACATTAATAGGATGTATCATCAATCAAAGCTGAAATGCCTGGAGGTAGAAGGTTAAGATGATCAATGAAAAGAGAACGAGAACAAAGAATGATTCGTGTGAAAACGAAGGATATTTGTAGAGAAGAGCAATTCATTTCGGAATAAAATAATTACTGAAATATAAAGTTATTTACAAATTTTCCATGTTGTAAATGAATCCCTTCTAAAAATCACTTGAACGATGTTAATTTTTTTTTACGTAAGAATCAAATAACTTTGCTTTAAGAACCAATAAAGTCAACTAGATTAAAAGTGAGGCAGGCAGATATAGATAGAGATCAAGAGACTGTTAGGTTGTACGGCAATCAGTAAATATGGACCATTGGATTCTAATTGAAAATATCTACACCGTTGAATATCGATTATCAGTGTTATAGTCGTACACTTTTCACTATTCTAATTAATCCGTGGACAAAATATACTATATCAATATCATCAGATTATGGTCAATAATTAGAAAAAAGCTATCCGTATAGGAATCTGACAGTAGATAACAACCTAACGAAAACTGACCAATCATCACCTACAAGACATTTTAGACACATGTTAAAAACATGAAAGCTATCGTGACTGAAAGTCAGGAAATCAAAATTTCACATTTCAAACTAATGCTTTTAGAATTATATTCTCATTCACAGCATCAGTAGGTAGATGAAATTAAGATGTATTTCGTTTCAGTTTAGTTTATCTGCTAATTGTGTCAGTATTAATGAGTAGAACCTTAATCTTACTAGTTAAACTAAAATTTCTAATCACTGTTCATATTCATGCATATTGTTGAGTATCATGTTTCAAATAGGAATAATTATTTAGAAGTGTGAAATTTATTTTAATACTTTCCCTATCCCACTATTCCCCTATACCCTTCCCCCACCAATCAACAATATCATTTTGACCGATCAACAAAATGTTTCTGATTGAATCATAAGATTGATGATTTTGCATTG
Organism: Schistosoma spindalis; assembly: GCA_946903255.1. Classification (NCBI taxonomy): domain Eukaryota; kingdom Metazoa; phylum Platyhelminthes; class Trematoda; order Strigeidida; family Schistosomatidae; genus Schistosoma; species Schistosoma spindalis. The sequence goes on from OX336420.1 coordinate 79,184,189, forward strand.
TCAGTACTGAATTTAATTCATTGTTATTGTCTGTCATATGGTTTTTAGAGATGTTTGTTGGTCTAGGATTTTCGATGGAAGTTGAATTCCTGAGATAAAGAAAAATCCTATGAAAATATGACTTTCTGCCATTTCGTAATACGGGTCCGTCAACTAAATCTAAGTCACTTTTAATATAGAACATGTCTTCATAACATAAGATTGCCCTCGGCCACTGACAACTTTTCAAGCGACAAAAAAGTTTGTTTCATAGTACTTCTTTATCCAGTGATATGGATAGCTTGTTAGTAATGGTTCTGAATCTAATACCTTTGTTCGGCCAATGGGAGGGTTTTAGGCAGCATCTTGGTGGTCATTGGGTACGTGGTCACGATTTTCTGAATGTCGCTTACGAGAAAGACCCTCATTGTCATCATTCAACAGCTGATCAAAAGAATAAGACTGGCTCTCTATTGATATCTGGAACTGTAGCTCTGATTGGCATCGCTTTTGTATATGAAAATTACCGAAGAAATATAATCACCCACGACATGAGACAACATTCGTTTTAACGATCAAAACTTTCTCGTCGGTCTAACCTTGATTAAGGCCCTTACTTCACAGATGATTTTGAGACGTTAGCCGCACATATCGTAGATATAGATGGTATCGACAAGTGGATGGTATATCTTTATACGAAATAGTGGCATTAGATATCTGCATCAAGACGATACAGGTAGCATTTAGATTTATGGTCAGGGATTCATTAGCAGTTTCATAATGTTCTTAGAAGACAATGTTTTGACAGGTATATCTGTGAGATCTTTCATCACTAACGACAGTCTCACCATAAATACTGCACCACTTACCGACTTTCCAGAAGCGCATCATATATTATGTCGAGTAAACATAATACGTAGTGTTCTTCAGTGGGTACACTTGCTTTGAATAATAAGTTATGCATAAAAATATCTTACATGAAACATTCCAACTGTTTCTTTGCCTGGCGTATGTGAAAAACTCTGAACGGTATATGTAAGCTTACTCCAAATAAATAATTCTGTATAGATACGATTTTTACTCGAGTGTTATTGAAGAAGACAGTCCTATATTTTCTCCCAATCTGCAAAATAATCTTAACAGAGAATAAAAGTAGACCAGAACGTTTAAGCCACAAGGAATGCTTTTAATAGAAAATAACACGAACCTTATGGAATTAACCCACAGGATAACGAAGATGTGAAACCTCATTAGTAAGTGTCCTGCATTGTGTTGTGCGTTCCACTTATTTTCAAGGAGTGGCTACTCGCTCCGTGCAAGACTGAATGAAATAAGGAAAAAGTGTTTAGAAACTTCCTGATTCATAGAAGTCCAGAATTAATGTAAATAAAAAATTATATCAGTACAAAGCATGTCAATTACTGAGAACTGTAATGAGTACAGAAGTTCATCAAATACTCAAATTGTCAGAAAGTACCTATTCAATCACAGGTCACATTGAGAGGTATTCTATGGACACGGATGTGATGAGATTCAACTGTTCTTTCAGAAGTGAAATGCAGTTATCATGTTAACATCTGATCAACTGCACTCTTGAATTAAAAAAATTGATTGATCAAATCAGTTGTTGTGAATGAAGGTGGGTTTTGTTCATTGAGTATTCGAAGACTGGTCAGTTATTACAACGATTACCAAGCACGGCAGTGCATCGATAGTCAACCAGAAATGAAATAATAAAACATATGAGTCAAATGTGAATAAATCATAAAGAATTTTACCCGGTCATCAACTACTTGTTACATATTCTATTTTGTTTCGTCCTTGCACCCATTGATCCAAGCCCAGTTGCTAGATTTTATTCACATCTTCCATTTAATGCAGTCGATCATCCTTAAAACAACCCTATCACTACATTATCTAGTACCGTAGACCAAGAGGTTAACAGTAGAAATGAATGGTTTTAAAATGTAGATCTTGATGCAACCATAACGAGCAGTGACAGTGAAGACACGGCTGAAGTGAACGTCCCTGGGCCAAGTACAGAATCAGACGATACCAATGTTGATGTCTGTGCTAAATGCTATTTGTTTCAGCCGTAGAGCATCGAAGACGGTTCTCGTTTGAGATCCAGCAGTGACTTTGTTTGTTCTGCAAGGACAGCTGAGGGTGAGTCCCTATATATGAAGTATAATGTTACAATATGTATTCTTAGGTGTAATTTGTAGTTGTTGTCTTCATATTATTTTTAAAAAATGATGATAAAGTATTTTGATAATCTTAATCAATAAGTTGGATAACATCGACGTAAGGACCAAATTTTGTGATACAAACATGTATAGTAATGTTGCCTAATTTACTGACTAAAAATATCGAATTATTTTGTAAAAACCATTTCAAGACATCAAATACGAATTAGAGTCAATTAACAATGAAGCATATTTCTCTCACAGACAGTAACTAAATATGCATATTACATTTTGTCACCATGGTGAGCTCAACGCTAATTGTATTTTTCCGTGAAATTACTCGCCCTATGATAAACTGTCTCACTGAGTCACCTCAATCTGCACATACTAATTTGATTGATCTTATCCACAGCTGAAGGTATAGTAACTCACCAATTCAAACCACATGCCTGTGTACAAAAAATCTCAATCCGTTATTGTTTTTTTACGGTCAGACTTCATAAAGAACAAGTGATGAATGAGCTATTAACGTAAATTCTCCGTTTGATTTCGTAAATTCTATTTAGGATAACCTCGTTCGGGCGACAGAGATAATTAAAAAAAACCAAACACTAATTAAGTTAAACGAACTTATTCCAGACAATATTATTCAGACTCATGCCTCAAATCAATAAGTAAAAGGTGATCAGTTTTACAAGCATGAAACCGATACAAGTTAATATATAGACACATGCGCACTAGCATACATGCAGAAAGTCCTCAAGGTTAAAAGTGGGCAATTGACAAGGTCAAACATAAGGGTGATGGGACAAATAGGATGATTAGAATAATTTATTTATTGAAGGATAAGAATAAATCACGTAGGCGTAGCTTTAACTGTGACATTATTGGATAGATGATTTTCATCACTGAAACGTTGTGATTCTTTTTATTGTTTAGTTGTACCTGGCTTAAGTGCAGTAGGTAAGAGACACTTTACTCATAAATATTAGGAAAGTAATAATTCTCACTTGTTTTTTCTTATTAGGTCAATTTATTTTCATGTAAAGTAATAACTATGACAATGATAAACCTGTGTGTTAAGAGTAAATCTGCCAGTTTTGTTCAACCTATTTGCATGTACAGTATATTCACATTCTTATCCTATATTATACCATTTTGGCATCGTATATTTTTCCTCTGTGCAATAGTTAGCAAATAAGCAGTTATAAATGTCATTTGTTTGTTTTTTTGTCTCATTTGTATGTCTAGTCACTCAATCGACATTTCAGCCATAGTCAAATTTATTCTTAGAGGAATAATCTAAAAATGTCTACATATGACCGAAAAAAACTTAATCCCTTGTCTACATTATTGATAACGATAATTATTATTCACGTCAATATATTCTTTTCTGATTCTACAGTTATTTATCCAAATCAATAACCCAAAAAAGTTGGTAGGTTTAAAGCAAAATCCATCGTTTAGAAGAATAACCGTATGCATTTCCGATAAGTCGTAGAAATTCAGCTAACCATTTAACAATCAAATGATACGAAGAGTTATTCATATTACGTTTTGGACATATGAACTTTTGGGAGTCTTTATAGTTTTAATATAATTCATTCCGATGGTCTAAGATATTCATGTAGGTCACAACTGATAGTAGACTCATCTTTTATCATTCTTAGAATTTTAACATTTGTTCCTTTTTCTTTGGTTGCGTCTTTTTTAAATTATTTCTTTAGACAATTTATCAGCATCCGATAATATCGAGGATAGTTTAATAACTTAGTCAAGACAATCCAAAAAGACAGTACTTGTTTCCTTATCTGGATGATTCAACACTAAATCCCGATTTCTTAGAAAATCAAATAAATGAGATTTATGTTCTTTTGTGAGTAATCGTCCAGTTCTAGGTATTATGCCTACACATCATTTAAACGATCTACAGTTGTTTTGAATGGCTCATAATCGAGAGGAGAATTTTCTTCTCTGAATTCTCTTTTTATCCTATCACAGTGAAATAGATTGTATACCATAATTGCATAATAAGTAAACAGTACGAATTGATAGTAAGAAAATAGGTGTACTAGTAGTAGTGATAAGAATAATAAATTAACAAAAGTTCTAGTTTTAATGGGATGTGAAACAATCGCTCACATTTTGTTGCTTTACAAAAATAAACTTTTAATGTTTGATCTCCTTGTTCTCTGGTCGCTTTTCCTAAGTCTTCGTTGCATATCATATGTCATCAACTCTAGGATGCAGGCATATCCATTTGTCGAGTCTCAAATAGAACGAAACGAGTGTCCTGGTTTCCACTACTAGGTACCATCATCTCTACCTATAATGCTTGTGACTGAAGGTAATATCGAGGCAATCTGCACATGATAAACATATTCCAATAAGATAATGATCAATTGCGATGCTAAACATCAATGAGAATATTTAAACAACCAATAAAAAATTAATCTAAGTGAGTTAGTTTTATGTATCATATAAATACTTCAAATAGGTGTCCCAAGATAGGGCTGTGTGACCATTTTCAAACAAAGCTGAGGATGTTTATTCATTCGTTAGCAAAGTGACTTGGTAGTACTCCCACTATAGATATCTCTTCAGGAGCAACTGAATTCGTAGATACACATCAAAGAGGTAAACTCAGGTAATTTGTCCCTTGTTTGAGTAGATATCACTGGTCTGCTTACTTACTTACGTCTGTTACGCCTAATGGAGCAAAGGCCGCCAACTAGCATTCTCCAACCCACTCTGTCCTAGGCCTTCTTTTCCATTTCTATTCAATTTTTGTTCATTTTTCTCATGTCTATCTCCATTTCTCGGCGTAATGTGTTCTTTGGTCTTCCTCTCCCCCTTCGGCCTTGAGGATTCCATATGAGGGCTTGTCTTGTGACGCAGTTGGGTGCTTTCCTCAATGTGTGTCCTATCCACCTCCAGCGCTTCTTCCTGATTTCTTCCTCCACTGGGATCTGATTTGTTCTCTCCTATAGTAGGTTGTTGCTAATAGTGTCTGGCCAACGGATCCGAAGTTTTTTGCGTAGATAGCTGTTATTAAACACCTGTATCTTCTGGATAATAACTTTCGTAGTTCTCAAAGTTTCCGTCTCACACAGTAGAACTGTTTTGACATTTGTATTGAAAATTCTGACTTTGGTGTTGGTTGCTAATTGTTTTGAGTTCCAGATGTTCTTCAGTTGTAAATATGCTACTCTTGCTTTGCCGATCCGTGCCTTCACATCTTCATCAAATCCACCGTGTTCATCAATGATGCTGCCCAGAAATGTAAAGTTTTTTACATCTTCCAAAGCTTCTCCGTCAATTGTGATTGGATTGGTACATGCTGTGTTGTATCGAAGAATCTTGCTTTTCCGTTTGTGTATATTGAGACCTACTGCTGCTGAGACTGCTGCTACACTGGTCGTCTTCTACTGTATTTGTTGTTGCGTTTGCGATATAAGAGCCAGGTCATCTGCGAAGTCTAGGTCATCCAACTGCATTCTAGATGTCCACTGTATCCCGTGCTTCCCTTCAGATGTTGACGTTTTCATGATCCAGTCGATCACCAGGAGAAGGAGAGAGGGTGAGAGTAAGCAATCTTGCCTGACACCGGTCTTTACTTCGAAGGAGTTTGTCAATTGTCCTCCATACACGATTTTGCAGTTTAATCCATCATAAGAATTCCGCATGATATTGACTATCTTCTGAGGCACGCCGTAGTGTAGAAGCTTCCATGGGGTTGTTCTGTCCACGTTATCAAACTCCTTTTCCTAGTCAATGAAGTTTATATAGAGTGATGAATTCCATTCAATTGATTGTTCCACAATGATCCGTGGAGTTGCGATTTGGTCTGTACACGATCTATTCTTAAGGAATCCTGACTGTTGGTCGCGAAGTTGGGTGTCTACGGAGTCCTTCATTCTGTTTAACAATACCCTGTTGAAGACTTTTCCTGGTATTAAGAGATGAGTGATTCCCCCGTAGTTACCACAGTTGCTGAGATCTCCTTTCTTTGGTATTTTGACCAGAAGTCCTTCTTTCCAGTCTTTTGGTACCTGTTCCTCATCCCAAATCTTTCTGAAGAGAATGTGGAGTATCCTTGCAGTTGCCGCTACGTCTGCTTTCAGTGCCTTTGCTGGAATGTTGTCTGGTCCTGCTGCTTTGCCACTCTTGATTTGTCTGATAGCCATGCTGATTTCTTCAATTGTTGGTGGGCCAACATCAATTGGGAGGTCCGTGAGTGCTTCTTCGATGTTGGGTAGGTTCTGTTTGGCTGGTCGATTTAAGAGTTCTTTGAAGTGTTCTACCCACCTGTTTCGTTGTTCTTCAATGTTGGTGATTATCTTGCCTTCCTTGCTTTTCACTGGTCGTTCTGGTTTACGATGATTTTCAGAGAGTTTCTTTGTTGTATCATACAGTTGTCTCATGTTTCCTTCTCTTGCAGCCTTTTCCGCCGTCAATGCCAAATCTTCCACATATTTACGTTTGTCAGTTCCGATGCTCCTCTTTACTTGCTTGTTTACTTTTGTGTATTCAGATTGTGCCTTGGCTTTTTCTACGCTTGTTCGGCTGGTATTGATTGCTGCTTTCTTGTTCCTCCTTTCTTGAATCTTATCCAGTGTATCGATCGTGATCCAATCCTTGTGATGGTGCTTCTTTTGGCCCAGAACCTCATGACATGTGGAAGTGATTGCCTCTTTTATCTCTTTCCAGTTGCTCTCCATAGTAGTTTCTTCTCCATTGAGTAGATCATGAAAGGCCTGGAACTTATTGCTGAGGGTTATCTTGAATTTGTTGAGTTTGTCATTATCCTGAAGAAGAGCCGTATTAAATTTTTGTGATATTGTCCTCCCCGTTGTCCAGTGTTTCTTGAGTTTCAATTTCATCTTGGCGACCAGAAAGTGATGATCTGATGCTATATCAGCTCTTCTCTTTGTTCTCACGTCCTCTATCGTCCTCCTGAACTTTTTGTTGATGCAGATATGGTCGATTTGGTTCTGTGTGCTGTGATCCGGTGAAGTCCATGTGGTTTTGTGGATGTGTTTATGTGGGAATATAGTGCCACTTATGACCATTTTATTGAAGGCACATAGGTTTGCAAATCTCTCACCATTTTCGTTCCTTTCTCCCAGTCTGTGTCGTCCCATGATCTCTTCATATCCGGTACTGTCAATTCCAACCTTGACATTTAAATCTCCCATCAGAATAGTCAGGTCCTTTGTTGGGCACTTCTCGACGATTGACTGCAGGCTATCGTTGGATTGATCTTTAGCGTCTTCATTGTAGTCGTTGGTAGGCGCGTAGCATTGGATGACGTTCACTGTAATGCCCTCTTTCTTTGTTTCGAAGGGGGCTTTGATGATCCTTGGTCCATGAGATTCCCATCCTATAAGTGCATTTTGTTCTTGTTTGGACAGCATCAATGCAACTCCTTGTGCATGTGAGACATTCTCTTCTTCATGTCCGGAGTATAACAGAGGCTCCCCTGAAGCTAGTCGTTGTTGTTTGATTTGCGTCCAATGTGTTTCGCTGATTCCAAGCACCTCTAAATTGTATCTCCTCATTTCTGAAGCAATTTGGAAGACTCTCCCGGTCTCCCACATTTTACGAGAATTCCATGTACCTGAATAAATGGTTGCTCTGGTTGTCAGAAGGGGCATCGGCCTTGTGACTTCCGAAGGAACTCGACTTTCATCATGATGCGTCATAACTCTTCTAAACGAAGACCTTCTGACTCCCAAGGCAGAGTTTAAATGGTTTGAGTAATTTTTTCTGGTTAGCGTTTTTTAGAGTTAGTTTTCTACGGGATGGGATCGCTAACCCCATGCCCAATCCTCCTCCTTTATCCAGGCTTGGGACTGGCAGTAGCCCATGGAGGGACTCCAGGTGGAGCTACTGGTCTGCTAGGAAACGTCAATACAAAATTAGATGCGTAGAATTTCCTACTAACCACCGTCGCTAATCTATCATGCAGGATATTCGCTAGCCAAACCCCCGTTTAAATGTCGTTTTGGAAGAGGTTTCATACGACTAGTCAATATCTTCAACTTATTTTTTACCCTCATACATGAACTTTTTTAAAATCTTGGGTAGCCTATCTCAATCGGTATTTTATCAAGAAACTCCAACTCTTTTTTTATGGTATCAGTTGACCAGATCTTTATTGTTCTGCTTGTGAGGCATCTAACCACATTTCGTTTACGGTGAATGAGTGTAAAATCATAGAAATGTGTGTATGAGCAAGTAGAGGAGCTCTTTCTATACATGTATATTCTTAAGAAGCTATCACTCCGTCTACTTAATCAGATGTTAAGGAAATTTGGTTTATCGACACACTCGTTCTCATAGGTGAGATTGATTGCCGGGTGCACACTTTCGAACTGATCTAGGACTTCTTTATCAGTATTCTGATCTGCTGTAATAAATGTGTCGTCAGTGTGGCGATAGTACATATCTAGATTATTGATAGCCTCATCAAGTTGTTCGTTTCCTAATTTCATCAGGGAGAAATAAGCTAAAATTAGACTTAGATCTACGTATTTTGTCTTAAATGTGGCAAGTTTTCGGATTATTAGTTCGGATATATAATTGTAGAACCAGAAGAGAACTTCTGAAAGGAATATTTTCCGTTCATATATTAGTGATTATATATGATGGGGATGTTTCGATAATTATTATTCTTTCAATGTAAATGTTTATTTCCCAGTGTTATACTTTTCATTCTCCGTTAAAGCTTAGTAGTGATCATTAATAGTTCTGTAAACCGTAAAAAGATTTATAAGTATGTGCATATGTGTCAATAAAAAATTGGTCAATTACAGTCCTAACATCAATGGGTAGATCCAAACAACCAATACCAAAATGAATTAAATGTAAAAAGTATTGCTTCAAACTAATAATAATATTATTAGAAGGGGTTTTGTGGAGATTGTTAAGATCATGAGTCAATTGAACCTAGACCACTATGGAAAACCTGGAAACATAAACAGGAAAATTACCTCGACGGGTCAATATACAAACTTTCTTAGCTTTGTTCCTCTACAATACAAAAGGAACCTTATTAAGACACATCATAAAATCAAGACTATTTGCTCTGCGGATACGATTGAAGATGAAACAAAGATGTTATACATAACCCTGAAGGAAAATGGATATCCCGAGAAATTTATAAGTAAAAACATGGCCACTAAAAAACAGAATAGAGAATACCCAACTGTAAATAAAAAGCCTCTGTATATACGCTTACAATTCAGAGACGATGCACCGGGTGAAATGCTAAGACTCAAGTTAAGCAGATCAATTCAAAGGACTTTTAATGCGGGTGAACTACAACTAATTTTTTCCACACGACCAATAATCACTCCTAGGTTGAAAGATAAATTACCTAGACTAGCCACTTCCTTCTGTATCTACCAATTCAACTGCTCTTGTGGAGCAAGTTATATTGGCAGATGTTCTAGGAATTTGTACATTCGGGCTCGTGAGCACCTACCCGTGTGGTTAAGCAAAGGTATAGTCAAAACGGTTAACAGCTCCATCTTGGACCATCTAGTTCAGACAGGACATAAAGCGAATATGGAGCAATCTTTTGCAATAATCTATCGTGTTAACAGCAGTCTACCTAATTTCGTCAGACTGCGAATCCTACAGATGGCTGAAGCAATTGCTATTCGGATCAAAAAGCCAGAGCTTTGCATCCAAAAGAAGTATGTTCAACCACTCCTTTTACCCTGGCCAACTTTGGGGCCAACTAGTTAATAATCAATTTTATAATATGGTGACATAATCTGATTAATCTTCATTTTATGTCCCAAACTTATTATTATTATTATTATTATTATTATTATTATTATTATTATTATTATTATTATTATTATTATTACATTTGGTAACCTTTTTGAGGAATTTATTCAATATCCACCCCTAAATCTACTATATCTGACCTAATTCATATTATTCCGCATATTACGTAATTTCCGATTTTTATCCCAAAATTTTTTCTCTCAGCCCATGTTGACTATATTTATTCTGATTATTTATCTCACAATTTCATTTCACTTATAAACTGGTTCAAGTTAACACTTCATATTAGTCAGCTCCAACATTAACGATCTGATTTGATTTAATATATAACAAATAACAATTCTTAATTCACATATTACAGTTTCCAAATGATGTACTCTGTCTTAAATCTGGCCAATTCTATGGATTATTAATTTGGATTTATAATTGTAGAACCTGATGAGAACTTATTGAAAAGAATATTCTTCGTTCATACAATTGTGTTTTAATATAATGGGAATTTTTCAGCGATTAAAATATTATATTGAGCTAAAGTATTCACGATTTAGATATTTTAGTCATATAAGAATATATCCCTCAATATTCAATGATAATAGATGCGAAATTCGTCTCTGAAGATTCGCAGACACAGTCTATGCTGAACCCTTGTTTAAACAGGTTCAGATGTTGCTTTTGTATAGAGTAAGAATATGAGACGTTATGGATTGGGGGTGAACTATTTGTACAAGTAAACAGTGTACGCATCCCCATTTCATTTGAATCGATATTGCAACACACTATCCTACTATTCGCTACACCTATATAGTTAATTTCATCGTCTGTGTTTTTACGTAAATAATTAGCTAAACGATTATTACGTCATTATGATATTATCATGATGAGCGATAACCCAACCACTTATTTACTTCATTACTCTACTTTGCATTATTACTTTCAAAAATATATACACACAGCTCTCTTATATAAGTTTATACATACATTTTTTATCCTTGTCTTCTAATTGTTACGTTTCGAAAGTTTGTCTAGACTTCAAAAACTAGAGTATATCAACGACACTTGTTAATAATTATATGAAAAATTGCAATTTTGGGTTATATGTTGCTAATGAGAAACTGTGAAATAAAATGAACATTGTTGTTCTTGCTTGGTTTTAACTTATTATTGGATCTGGTCATATGATATTATTACATCGGCATCCAGTTTATTCAACTCTTCTAGGGTTACTGCCGAACCCAACACAGGTAAAGGAATAGGGTAGGCAACCACATCTCGTAGAAAACAACTTTGCTAAAAAGAACCCTAATTAGAATAAACAAGTTAAACTCTGTCCTCCTAGTTAATTGGTCTTCATTCAAAAGAATTATGACACATCATAGTAAAAGCCAAGATTCTTCGGAAGTCACAAGGCTAATGCCCTCCCTAACAACCAGAGCGACAATTAATATAGGTACGTGGCATGTTTGGACAGTGTAGGAAACCGGAATGACCAATCGAATAGATCAAGAAATGAGGAGATGCAACTTGACGGTTCTCAGAATAAGTAAAAACCATTAAAAGAAAGCCGAACAGAAAACGTTAGATTCGAAGGAGTTGCTTTTGTACTCTGATCACGAAGAAGAAAATGTCTCACAATGAGCTGCACTGATGATGTCCAAAGAAGCACGAAATGCACTTATTGGATGAGAATCTCATGGATCCAAAATCATCAAAACGTTATTCGAAGAAAGGACTATGAAATCACAATGAATGCTATCCAATGTTATGCACTCGCGAATGATAGAAATGAAGACGACAAGGATCAGTATTATGGGAGACTGCAATTGATTGTTGAGAAGTAACCAAGAAATGACCTGACCATCCTGATGGGAGACGTTAACGTCGAATTCGTAATGGGCAACACGGGATATGATGATATCATGAGACGAGATGGATTAAGTGGGAGAAAGGAGTTAGAATAGTGAGAGGTATTCAGATTTATATGCATTCGACAATAGCCTACTGTGAGATAGAATAAATCAACTTCCAGTTTAAGAGGAAATTAGAAAGATTGTTGAAAGTGGATAGGACATACACTTAGGAAATCATCAAACTGCATCATGAGGCAAACGTCAACTTGGAATCCTGAAGGAAAACGGAAAAGAAGAAGACCAAAGAACATACTGGGTCGAGAAGTGTATACAGACGTGAAAAGGATGATTAGCAACTGGAAACAAGTAGGAAGTATTTTCCAGAACAGAGTTGGATTGACAATGCTGGTGAGTGGCCTACGCTCCTCCATAATAGATAACAGGCTTAAGTAACTAACCAAATTTATTCTCTAGATTCTTATAAATGCTAATGTACTGGTGTTCACATTTTGTTGATTTTCACATCAAATGAGTTTTCTTCTCATAATACACGGGATTAACTATTAAACGTGTTTTAACAAGCGTTTAGCATCGATTTGTTTCAAACCTCATTCATCTTTGATAATCAACGCTTTCATTGTTGAAGACTTTAGCACACTAGCACTTTGTCTTTTTGTGAATAGAAGCTAAATATTGATTAATCTTCTTCATTCATTAATAAGTCTGGTTACTTAAAAAATTTACTCCAAATATGTGAACCAACTAAGGCAACTTTTACAGAATATGATGAGAATCGTCCAACGAAAATTATTCATTTTCCATAGAACCTAACCAGTTAGACTGAAATAAAAAAGCTTGCGTATTGATCGAATTGTGGCTATTTTGTTTAAATTCCATTCTTCACCATTTCGCCCCGTAGGAAACTTCAGACCAAATTTCATTAGTAGGGCTTCGATTAGTTTGCTGAGAAATTTTATTGACATTGTCAATTTTTCGGTAAGTCTAAAATCAATTAAAACGTACAAAAAAGATGTTTCTCGATTTCCCTATAAAACTCAGAACATTCCGAAAAATCAATCGTGACCCGAACAACAGACGTTTTTCAATTCATTTTTCTTATAGTAGCATTGTCAGGATAGTATTATTTAAGCCAATCAATGTTTATCATTATCTGTTGTTGTATAATCATGTCCATAAAAATGTTTAATTTATGTCTGTATATGTGTGTACACATGGGTTGCATATGACCAAATGTTATTTGGTATTTAAAGCCTCAAATACTATTGACTATTATTTTAATGGCGTCAACTATATTGCGTAAATTTTATCAACAGTCTGTAAGTGTTATTTTGATATGAATTCATTCATTATATTTATTGAATAACTAACAGTACGTTTCATGTGCTTAAAATATGGGATAATATTTATATTCAGTAGATTGAAACTGAACTACCTCGTCGTGCTATTTTCTATTTCGCTAATATGTTAGTCAAATTGTAGTGGAATACCTTCGAAATATTTCCTGTACGTTGTACAACAGTTGTTTTGATAACCTTTATCATTATGGCACAACACAGAACAAACGACCACTAAGCACACGATGAGAATACGAATAAATGAATAGGAATTAAGAAGTACATATACGTAAGCATGCAAATGAGTCATTGCACGCTTTGAACAACTAACATTTAAGCTAGGTCCAAAGAGGGTAGTAAATTAGTATCGTGATTCAAAGTTAGAAGTTAGGGTTTTGAATCAGAGATAGGATTTTCATCATAGACTGATATCGGCTATAATGCAAAAATGCTATTTGACCATAATTATCAATGAATTTTAAACCATAATCCAAGTCTCACTATCTTGAATATGATTGGTTTGTCTACATACGATTTCTCCTTATGTGTAAAAATTACCTATAAATACAATTGTGCAGCTAAACAAATAATATTGTCTAAAAGAATGCTTTTGTTCCTCGCTGAAATGTCTTCATTCTTTCTTTCAATGAGTAAATAGGTTTCTTTAGTCGTTAGAATATTCCTTGCATCATTAATTGACCGAGCTCTCTTGAATGATTTGATAGTGTGGGTGTTTTTGTACTTAGATAATGTTGCTGTTTCTAAAGTAATCTTATTTTCTACTGATAAGTTTCACTGCATACGTATTTTAACGTATATATTTGGAATAGAATATTGTTAGAAACAGCATTAATATTACACTGATTACGTCTTTACTGACTAATATTACTTCTAAATTGAGAGGCTGTAAGCTCCACTATAACCGTTATCTTTTATTAGATAAAGATTAAAATGAATTATTTACCTTTTAACATTTCCACTTGAGGGTAAACTTTAAGATTAGAATTTTTAAAATCTCACCTCTTTATTTAGTTCCAGTCAATTTAGATATTTTCTTATGCAAACACATTTACTTTGCTTTAAATGATTATATCAACTCTATTTGACCTAGGCAACGATATCACAGCCTCTTTTTACTAGTAGTTTTTATCTATCAGTAATAAGAAAATAAGTCGTTCGAAAAAGGTCCAGCTGTTATCACTTTATTCGTCTTATCCATACAAGAAATGTCTTATTCAAGTGTCAAGCATTTGCCGTCAATAATGGTCTTTTCTAGCATTCTCATCATTTCATTGCAGATATATAATCTGATCGTTTCTTCACTTTCAAAGCAATTCTAGAGGAAAATATTATATTTTTATAAGAATAATAAGAAACCACATGTAACGTGTGTAGCATATTTTTAGCAACTGAAGAAATAGTTTAAAATGACTGAGACTTTTGTATTAGCAAAATCATTACTATAAATTTTGCACTAAATTTATTTGCTAGGCGTACTATAATGAGTGATTGATTTAAGATATGGTTAGCATTTCAGAAATAAAATGTGAGCGATGACTTTGATTGTCAGGAATACTAATATTACGTTTAGTAGAAGTATTACTTGTTTATTTACACCTGTTACTCCTTATGGAGCATTGGGGAAGGGTGAATACGATTCTCTCTCGGATTTTGGTGAATCATGAACCTTGCATTTTCAATAATAATAACCTTTTGCTACATAGTACTTTGAACTGCGATTTAAATTTCTCTTCCAAAACAAGGTTATTTAAATCGCATTTGAATGTAAGGGTGATATTACCAGCTTGTCAGATGCCAGAATTATTGTAGGTCTTAATATACTGTGACCTTTGCAATGGTTTTGGAATTTTGCGGGAAATCCATTCTCCATAAGTGTTTCGCTTAATAGCTTCACCTCGCCTCAAATAGTATTATCTACACAAATGAGATCGATTTCATTAAATCGCTTCTTTATAAAATCATATTTTTATGTAGCCGCACACTAACAGTAAAAAAGGAAATACTGCCTCTTCATGTATTGTATTATTAATATCGTATAGTACCAATAAAGTTCACCTCCTCACTGCAGAATTCCGAAATATCTGATTTTTAATGATTATCTGATTCCTCCTCGTACTCCCGATGGCTTTCAAGATATAGTGTGTACAATAAATATCGTATTTAACTTCATATAAAATTATCACATATACAAAAGTCCGCGGTCTTTTTTGACACTAAAAATGACTATATGATTTTTACTTGACGTTTATCAAGAAAAAAGTAGTCTGGAAATACTAATATTATGTTATCTTAAAACTAAACTGAATTTTAGAGGATACTAAACAACAATCGGGAAATAAATTCACTAAACTATATTCATTGCTAGTGTGACATTTTACTTGCAAGTAACTAAGAACGCATTGTTACAGGGGCTGAAAATCGATAACATTTCCAATTTCTCTAATAGAACATTACCTACATGGGTTCTATGAAAAAACAATGTGAATAATTTCAATAGTTTATTAGCATTAGCCTCTGTTCTTTCATAATGGCCTTGAGGAGTTACTTAATTCGATAACAAGTAAAGAAAACTGTTCTGAAATATACAAATGTCTTATAGATCGTTTAGAGGAATTACAATCCACTTTCGTATATGACTTATTTTGACGTGAACCAATCAATGTTCTGACGTAAATCAATGAAATATCAAACCCATTAGTGTTCGTATAAGGTTACTGGGTAATACTACACTATACATCAAATTAGGTAATGTAAACTACGAGAATGTTACAAACTTGCTGTGTAAAAATGAATTAACCTTAAGGTGTGCATGGCTATGATTCAGTTCTCTATGGAGTAAGGAGAGAACATGGTTGGAAAATTTTAGGCAATAAAACATTCGTTAATTGGGTTCCTAGTTTGTTAAATGCTTAACTACAAACATATTTTTATGGTAATATCGTGAATACTGTGAGTATTATACATAACAACAATAACTTGAAGCTAAGAAACCATTTCTGAATTGATTACTATCTATTTTTCCACCATTTTTCAATATAAGCTTATCAGTATATGATAAGAAAACCCGTTTGCCCCTAGATTTGCTGCTTTTTATAGTATACTGTTTTGGGAAAAAGACCTTCCTTGCGATAAATTAATTATTTCCGTAAAAACGTGTAGTGCACGGGAAACTAACAAAATTTCGTTTAAATCTATGATCTTATTGTCAATAGTTTAATATCTAGAAGGTGAATTAGGCTTAGAAACTTATTACACAGAGATTTGTTGACTAGAGTTTCAAATAACGATCTTTACTAACCTTTCATGAAGTAGAGTTGATATAATAGTTTATTAAAACTTGATATTATTTTAAAACACAACTGTTGTCGTTAAGCATATAAGATAATATTTCGAATTAAATAGAAATAGACGTAATGATATTTTCTTCATAGATGATGGACCTCTATAGATAAAGATATTCAACAGTCCTTAATCTAAGTAACCTATTAGAAATATCAGTTCAAATAATTAATTTTGATATAAAAATCTAATGACCACCTATCAAATATAATGTATCGGCTTAAAGAAAGGGATATTTACTCTCTATAAATGTTTTCTTACTATATTTAGCAGTCACAGATCATGACCCATATATGTAAAAATTGCAAATCTCAGTTCAATACCACTCATTTCATTTTCTTTCTTTTTTTTAAAACAACAGATTAGATGTATACAAAATGTGACATCAGTACCAATTAAAACTGTTTCAAGTTTATATTCAACTGATGTGGAACCTAAACAGAATAAATTAAAATCACCTGTAAATTCATGGAATGAATGGGATCCTTTGGAAGAAATCATTGTTGGAACACCAGAATATGCGACAGTACCACATTTGTTACCTGAAGTGAAAGTAAGTTTTTCTAGTTTAGTTTAAAATCTCTTAAAATTATTTATTCAATTACAGACTAATTTTCATGAAAAACATGTTTGTTTTTATTGGTACACAGTTAATAACTCTCTATATAAGTTAGGTTCTATTACATTTGCATAGGAAGCATCTTATCTGGAATTTTATACATTAAATTCTTCAGTAATAATGATAACATAAGCAAAGGTGGATGATAGTGGCTAGCAGTGGAATCCAGGACGCGCGTTTCGTCCTATTCGGGACTCGTCAGCTGGATGTACCTGCATCTCAGAGTTGATGTTCACTCCGGGACTCGAACCCAGTACCGTCCGCTTCAAACGCCATCGCGTTATCCACTTAGCTACTGAGTCCTGATAGCCACTTGCTTGTGCGATGGGGTGAAGTTTAATTCACTTGATATTGTTTTTGTTTTTCATTTGTTTGAATCTTCCCATTGATGTTTAGGACTGAAATTGTTCAGTCTCTTATTGGCATATGTGCATACTGTGCGTATGCCTCGATACTGCCTTAATTTACAAGCATTATAAGCATTATAAGATTCAAACAAATGAAAAACAAAAACAATATCAAGTGAATTAAACTTCACCCCATTGCACAAGCAAGTGGCTATCAGGACTCAGTAGCTAAGTGGATAACGCGATGGCGTTTGAAGCGGACGGTACTGGGTTCGAGTCCTGGAGTGAACATCAACTCTGAGATGCAGGTACATCCAGCTGACGAGTCCCAAATAGGACGAAACGCGCGTCCTGGATTCCACTGCTAGCCACTATCATCCACCTTTGCTTATAATGCTTGTAAATTAAGGCAATATCGAGGCATACGCACAGTATGCACATATGCCAATAAGAGACTGAACAATTTCAGTCCTAAACATCAATGGGAAGATTCAAACAAATGAAAAACAAAAACAATATCAAGTGAATAATGATAATATGTTATGTGTTTTTAGAGATATAGTAAATCCCCTATCATTCCAATGTTAGTTTTTAGTACATATTTATTTATTTTTACTTCACATAGACTTGTGCTGCAAGTGCTAAACACAATTTCTACATTCAAAATGGAGGTAAATATTGGGCTGATGTTATACCAAAAGAACATTGGCAATTGTTATGCAAACAAGTTGAAGATTTTGTTAAAATGCTTGAATTAGAAGGCATTAAAGTTGTTCGACCTGATCCAGTCGATCATAGAAAGTCATATAAACTTCTTGATTTTGAAACACAAGGTTAGTTGGCATCGTTTTAACTGTTGGTGATTTATTTTACAGTACATAGGCATTTCCTATTTATTACTTTCATTAATTTATTAATTGAAGATCAACAAAACATATTAAACACCATCTCAATTGTGAATGTGTCAGCCAAAACTGAGCATGATTACTTCGTGTCTGATGACCACCAACGACTTAACTAATTTATGTTCATTATCATTTCATTATGAAATGATAAACCAAAAATTTACCGAACGTAATTACCTAGTTATTGTTATGTAAATAATAGCTAACAATAATTCCTTTTGTAAATTCTCTGATTTGGAAGTTATATACTCCTTGTTGAAAGCATCAGACAATTCAATTCATTCCAAACCCATTATTGGTCACTAAACGGACTTAATTCGTATGATGTACTCCCATTTTTAGATGAAAATGAGTATACTTCATAACTCCAGTCTTATTTCATTTGTACCAACATAATGGACAATATATAAAAATTTATAATGCTTAATCTATTTCACAACTAAGCAACAAGACCATATCCAACTTCATTGTGATGCTGTTCATGGCCGATGAAATTTACCATAGAAATGAGGTTTGTCTTGTGCTTATTCGTTACGAGACATTTTTCGTTTTGAACATTTAAAAAAGATGAGGGATTTTTTTTACAAAAAAAACCAAAGTGTTTTATAGTCATATTGGTTTCCTCTAAAATGTTGATCAAACATAATGAAACAGTTTAGTTTATAATATAGAACTTATATACTTGCGACTCTTGAATTCTGACTAAAGATATTATGCCCGTCACTAAACTCGAGGTTTGCACATTGTATCCTTGGTAACGTCGTTCGGGCAAACTGTCCAAAATGGTTAAGCTAGGAAGAAAATGCTATGGCAGAATCAATAATAAAGCGGAAGTGAACTGTCGGAATGGTCCTGTCTGAAGCTTTTGTTGATGTTTTCGTTCTAGAATTGTTAAATACTTAAGATATTTTATCCTTGTATTCTCCTACTGATAAGCTCTTGTTTAACACGCAAATTATTGTTGTGTGTTTCATCATTCCTAAATTATTGTTAATTTATTACGGACCTATTAGTCAGTTCTTTCCCACCTATGACGCAGTTATACGCATATCGTAATTGTTTAGTTCTGTTGATGTGTGGTCAAGATTTGGCTCTACGTTATTGTATGAGTGATTTGTAAATTCGAACTGTATAGTTAGGAGTTGAACGTTTGTTGAGTTATTTGGTTGTTTAGTCTCAGTCTCGACCGTTATTTCACATTTATCGTGTCATTGGTTCTCAGGTCATTATTACTAGACAGACTGACAGTCTATACGAGTTAATCGATACTGCAACTAGATCAGTACATCTGTTTTTCAGTCTGATATCAGGGATCCAAAAAAAGTATGTTTATTTTCACGAACAAATCAAAAACAAATGCCTAGTCTTTTCTAATTTTCAATAGATCTTCGGTTAACGTCACTTGGTGATGAAAATAATTTTCCAGTTAAATATCCTTCACTCGCCATTCTAACTTTCTATTTATTTGTCTTCCACAAACACTCATATTCAATTCTTACGACTTTTAAAAAAGAAAATAATCTACTCGCTGAGTTTATTTTATCGAATGCGAAACATCGAAACCTTTTGTCGATTGCTGTAACTAACTATTGAAATTTTAATTTTTTTTCCTTCGCCACTCACTACCTATTTTTTATACCCAAACTTTTGTATGCAGGCTTCTATGCTGCTATGCCAAGAGATTTCTTATTAATTGTCGGTGATGAAATAATCGAAGCGACAATGACTTGGAGATCAAGATATTTTGAATATTTGGCCTATAGACCACTTGCTTTAAATTATTGGAGACAAGGAGCCAAATGGACAATCGGACCTAAGCCAACAAATTTTTCCAAATTAATAAGAGTGAGTTATCAATAATTCCTGTCTACAATCATTATTGTTTCAGAAGTAACCCCATTCAGTAAAGAAATTTTTTTCCTTTAGACTGAATCTTTTATTAAAACTGGACTGTTGTCCACTCGTTGAAGTGGATAAGCCACTTATTTGTCATCGCGTTGAACTTCATTTGATATTTGATGATTAAAGTTATTTAACAAAAGGATACGGAATAAGATTTTGTATGTGTTGGTACAAAATAATGAGATTTGTGCTTAACCTTGATAAACCTCATGTCCCTGAAAAATAGCGAAATCATTTTACTGAATAAAGTAGTCAAAACGATTATGGCAGTGATTGATAGATAGCAGTATTACTAATTGCACTATAGTAGTCATTAAAAATACTTGGAGTAGTCCTACAAGAAATCACTTGAGAATGACGATTGAAGAGTACAGCCTGAAAAAAATGAGTTTCCATCAGTTTTAAAATATATGGAATGCCTATTTACCAATGCGTTTGATATTTAAATGAATACTATAGACAGTCATTCTGTTTTCATTTTCACCAAGCAGTTGATTCTATGACTAATTGAAGAGTTTGGATTTTTCATGTTACGTTTATCACTGCAATCAATCAGTCATATTTTTTAAACTCCTAATTTTGACCGATATGGTCTCTGTGCAGATTTTATTTTTTAAAGACTGGCCTAACTCAAAATATTATTGTAAACCAGGGAGCACTAGTTAGCTGTCTCATTGTAATTAAAAGTAGTGGTTAGTTTTGTTCAGATATGTTGGGACTGAAACAGTTGTAATTAATGAAATTGGATAATCATCTCAATTTGATACAAATTAATTGATTTTCAAAATATGTGCCATTGGAGGCGGGTCATGCAACTGTAATTGTTCATCGCTGTCCATGAGAATTAAAGGACCTGAATTCAATCCTTTACATGTCCACGGATTCACAGATTCAAAGAGTTTTATATTTGAACAGAACTGCTATATGGTACCCTCTGATTTTCAGTTGTACTTCAGCTGAAATTATTTTATGATGAATAAAACCTACAAATTAAATCGATTTCCACAAAATTCCTTCAACTAAAGATATAGTTCCTCTTCAATTACTCAAAAACATTAAATGAGAAGATCTATTCTTTGCTTCTTGATTTTAACTCAGTCAGTCAGCTACAACATAGGACCAGGCACATATATACATCGGTCCAAGTCGCCATACCTCATTAGCACAACAAAATGAACACCGGATTCATAGAAGCAATTAATTCAATGGTGTTAATATATAAAAGAAAGATTGCATATAAAGATTTAGTACAGGAAGAAAGAATTAGTTGGTAGAAAGAAAGGTAGAAAGCCATTTTAATTTCACAGTTTAAGGAAAGACAGAGAGTGTATACACCTACTCCGTTGTGATCGATTCTGAGCCATATCATACCAGAGTCTCCAATATTTTAACCGATTTGTCTAACTGATTTTAGCAGACACAGAAGACTAATGACCACTTATTCATTTGACTGAATGGAAATGTTTAAAGATTTTTTTTGAATAAAACAACATTTTCACTAAGTAATTCTAGCAAAACCAAATGATGTTGACGGTAATGCTTTAAAACTAAATTGTAAGGTCGAAATTAACAAATTTTAGAGCTCGTAATATAAACAAAAACTTAGATAAAAATTATATTTGAAAATGTCTTAATGATGGAGATCAAATATTTTCAAATTTATTTGTCTTTCTGGTTGAAGCCTCTTCAAGAGAATATTGAAAACTGAAATTATGAAAGATAGATAAGTTTAATAGGATCTTTATATCAACATAGTGCACGCAATGTCGAGTCACCTAGACTAGTGGCCACATTACAACTTGGTCGATAGCATTTGATCTGAACTAAGAAGGACTTCACGCACATGACATTGATCACCACCCAGTAATCATTCAATTGTGGATCTTTATATTAAACAATTGTGCTACAAATTTGGCTACTTCTTATAGCATGAATTCAATTGACTGTTAAGTGTATTGAAATTGTTGTATATGATATATATGTTGTGTGGATTGAAACAGTTTACAGAAAGCACTAGATATAACCTCCAGGCTAGTTATTACACGCTTTTAAGGTGCATATCTAATCTTGAGGGAATTAAAAGTGTTTGTAAAATCCAAGCTCGCATTACTGACCATCACTGTCCAACCCGGTAGTATTGAGCGATACGGTTGCGATTGAATTCCTATGGAACTGATATATTTTCACTGAATGATCACTGAGTAGTATCCAGTGTCATGTGTATCTATTCTGTAATTCTATTCACATTTACTAGCTTCCATGATTTGACTTTGTGTACACTAAATATTTTTGTGTTCGGTGGTTTTAGGCAATCTATATGAAGTCATGAACCTGTATTAGGTGCTAGATGAAACTTTTCACGAAAATATATCTGCAGTTAATATCAAACTGTTTAAACTAGTAACTACGTAGGAACCTGATCGAAAGCTAATCGGTTACCAACAGGCCAAGCACGACTTTGGTTACATTATTCATTGAAAACCTCTATCATTGTATTTTTTATCTGTATTCATGAAACTCCAGTGCTTCCAAGTTTTCAATGGTGGTCTAATATCAATCGGTTCATGATCTCAATCAATAAATTAGATGTATTAGTTAAATAAAAATAGTGAAATGTTTGCGTTTACTTACGCCTGTTACCCCTCATGGAGAGTATAGACCACCTACCAGAATTCTCATTCCAACTTTATCCTCCGTTCTCCTCTCCAATTATTTTGAAGTTTTATTCATCCTATTCATGTCTGCTTCCAATTCTTAACTCAGTTTGTTCCTTAGTTTTCCTCTTTTTTCGTTTCCCTTCACGATTCTAAGCTAACGCTTGCCTCGTGATGCAAATGAAATGTTTAATTGATCTATATTTGATCACATGAAGCAAACATGATAAATGAGCAACTGTGATAAATAAATTTACAATAGAGTTGATTTCATTTAATGTTATTAAAAAAAAGACAACTAATTTTCATTATTCTTGTCCCATGATAAATAATCAAATTTAAGAATATTGGAAATTAAATTAAAAACCACAACAAAGTTGATCTACATATTTCAATATTTCTGATTGATTGATGAACAGAATATAAAAATAAGGTATTTGATAAACGTTTCCTGTAGGACTAGATATTTTTTATTCGTTTCTGTTACTCGTGTGTATGTGTGTATATTTATGCATATTTGTTTTCACTATACATCTACTCTGATATGCCACCATATTGATGTTCATTAGGCCTTAAGAATAGAAAGATGACATCGTAGTGTCGGCTGTTATACTAAGCCCACATAGCTTATGCTAGCTTTCGGACAGACCAGTTTATTCGTTCTTCTTGAGCCATATTTTGGCTTTTTTTTAATTATTCGCTTATCAACTTTGATTGTTTTTATGTAAGCGTATATATGTGTACTTTTTATTCATCACATGTTTGTAACTTATTCTAGTCTGACTATCAACATCGATAAACGCTCGACTAAATTGAGTTGACTTACATTCTTTCTGCACCGCGCATCATTTCGCTTCTCTCTCTTCTCTTCGCTTCGTTTCTCTGATAGCTCATCTGGATCAACGATTGTATGAAATACACGTATTTGGAATTCATTCTCGTATTCGACTTATTTAATTCCGTTATCCATTAACGCGAGTTAAGTCGATGATCATATACGAGGATTGGTGACATGTATATTTCAATAACAATCATTCTTACGATCCAATTGGATTCAGATATAGGGATACTAAAGTGGTGAGCCTGTCAACAACATCGTCCCATCTAATTGGCGTTAAAATAACGGGCCACAGAGTACTTATGATGTTTCTTTAAATCCGTTTTTTAACAAAACTAAGTGCTATTTAATTCTAGAAATATGCAAAATTCAAAGCAGAGAATTATTAATATTATTTCAAGTAAAGACGTTCACACCATTCAATGTAGTTTCATTGTTTACGTAATAATGCTTTTATTAAAAACGAACAAATGCCACTGAAAATATTTCACAAAATTAATTTTGAACAAGGAAATATGCAGAATTTAACTTAAACATTTATACATTTATATATATTCATTCGAAGTTTATCAATATATTTCATGAATTAATTGTAAAACTTTGAATATCGGTTTAACGAAACATTCAAAACATTTCATTAATGATTGAACAACTGTTACAATTTTTTTTTTAATTTTGTCTATTAACATTTACCTAGGATGAACCTATTAATGTAGGTCTCAGTGATGAATATAATCCAGATTATGGAAAAGTGACAACAGAAAGTGAACCATGCTTTGATGCTGCGGACTTTATACGTGCTGGACGGGATATTTTTGCACAAAGAAGTCAAGTAAGTATTTTCTTCTCCTGTCATTTAATTAATTTTCTTTTCCAAATGAATGGATATGAATATTAAGCATTCATATCATATATTGTGATTTTTTTCGCTACATCGAATATCATTTTCGGTAAACAGTATCAGTACGTCATTAAATAATAAAGTCATATAATTCAGTGGAACAAATTTCTTTTCAACGATATTGCTAACTAAAGCTGTAGTGGAATAATAGATCAATTCATAGTGTTTGGATATGTCAAATATCAAAAGAACGTAACGTAATGATCTTGATGTGAAATGAAAATGGGAAAACAAAAAATAATTTAGTAGTAGGAAATATGAGGGAAGGTAAAATAATTAACAGCTCAATACAGAAAGATTCAATCAACTCCCTCCCTCCATAACTATCTTTCGAAATGCTCCACATGATCAAACGAGGGTGACCGAATGTAGGTCGAATCAAAAGCCTGTGAACTCCCAAGGCTTTGACAATTCACCTGTTCAGTACTGAACTCTACGTCCGAAAGCAACAGGCTCAATCACTCATCTTTTTTGTAGCCCTAATATTTCTTAAATCATGACGGAACAGGTATTGTAGTAGTTGAAACTGATTTTTCAAATTATTATTAATTATAATTTCGTTGCATAATTACTGAGATACCAGGTTATAATGTATACATTTCTTATCATCAGAAGATTCTTTTGGACCAATAACTACTTTTGTACGATTTGTTATTCCTAATTACTTTTCAGTCTATTACTCACAATCTCCTCTATTCACAGACACTTCTGACTTATTTTTATATTACTGTTAATAGTTCTGATCGGGTGTGTAACTGACCAAGTTGGAGACACTGAGCTATGTATTGAATATCAGACCAAATTATGATCAGAATTCTGATTGGTGTCTTGTTATATGATATTAGTCAGGCGGTCTACAAGACCTCATACCTTCAAGTATATTATAGTCTTATTATGTCTTACATTTTAGCCAGTATTCAGCTATTACTACCTTATTAGAAATTTTCAGATCTGTTACTCAATTGTTATTACCATCTTTACTTTTTTATTTGTTCTTCATTTCTGTCAAGTAGGCAGCTATCTCGTATGTTTCTGACCCGTAAGTTATTTTCATTTACCTATTTTCTTTTGCCTCAAGAGCATAACGTTACCTTCTTTTGATATTTGACATATCTAAACACTTTATGAATTAGTCTCTTTCTATTCTTCCATAAACTCATATATTCACTAAGTCACTATAAATATGATTATACAGCTTTAATGAGTGAAATAATCTTAAAAGAAGAGTTTTTGCTGAATTACCTTAATTCTTTATTCAAAATCAGTTCACAATTGACAATCAAGACGTAATCATATGTATTGAATAACTATTTACTCCAGGTTTAAAATAACTTGAAGGTCTATATCTTCAATTAGTTCTCAAATTGAATAAAAAAATCTTTTAAATTTTTCAATGTTTTTTTAATTTTTGTAAAGAATGTGAAGTCATTAACTTGTACAACGATGGTTGTTATTGAAATGTAAAATGAATTATAAAAAGGAAATTTACAAGTTGAGTTTTATTGACAAATAGACAAGAAAGAGTTTTTCAAGATAACCTTGACTTTTTCCAATATTCTTAATAAGAGCATATCCTAACTGTACTTACTAGTATAATATTAATAAACTATAAAGAAGCTAAGCAGAGATGGAATTCACGAAGTGCGTTTTGTCCTGTTTGGAACTGGTCAGGTGGATGTACTTGCAACCGAGAGTTGATGTTCACTGCTTATAACGCTTACGACTTAATAAAACTATCGAGGCAGTCCGCAGAGGATGCCCATATACCAAAAAGATAGTGACAAATTACAGTCGGCGCCATTAATTAGACTATTTAAACAGCTAATACAAAAGACTTATAAAGAAGATAGTTTCTTGCTATTCTGAATTAATAAATGAAGTTTAACATATTACATTGTATTTTGAATAATAGCTAACATTGGAATTCAAGCTGTTTTGTATGTGACTATCATCAATTGAATGGATGTACTTTATTAGCATTGTCAATTATACAAAGTACCAAGTTTTATAATCATTAATAGTTTACGATTTCATTAGTCAGGCCAATCTAACTAAAGTTGCTACATATTAAATAAAGGATTCTCAATTGAGTTTGATAGGTTTACTCTAAGGTAAATTAAAGGTGTATAGAAATGGCAATCAGATTATGTTTAGCCGTGTGAAAACATTAGTTTCCATAAGAAATGAATTTGCTATATGTTTTTGTTATGACCTTCAATCTCTTAAAATTCCATTTAATTAGGTAATAAAATTAGATAGTTCATTAGTTGCAAGTGCTCTTACGCTGATCAAATCAGTAACTCTTTTCAAAATCAATAACACAACTGACCTCCCACAATAATCATAACCCCCTTAACTCCTATTAGTCCATACATTTCCTTCTGTCTTCTACAGCTAGTAAAAAGATGAAGACAAGTCAGTATTTACCTTATTACTGTATTTTCTCATCATTTTGCTGACTAAAAAAATCCACGGAATGGTATACTTCAATAACACGGTGATAACACTCCACAAATAAGAAATTAAAATATTTACATGATTAAGCTAAAACTGCGCAATAGATTTTTGATAAATTAACGATAATTGAAGGACGGCAAAATATATAACAATAGTTAATAGATGAAATGAAAGCTTACAACAAGAGTTATACGAAAATACAATAACCTAAGTATTTAATAATTAAATAGTAAGAATATTTATTACAGCTCTTAGTAAAGCACTTCTAAAAGTCCTATCTCTCCCAATTATTCATATTAATCAATCAGCTTTATTTCATTGCACAACTAAGTGTTGTGAATACTAACCATAATTCTAAGTACCTATAGTTCTTTCGCTTGCATGAGAGAAGTTTAGGAAGAGCAGAACTATAGAACTGTAAATAATTTCTCTTGAGATACTTTTATACGTTTAAGTATACAACTAGAGAAATAATCCCCATTCAAATCAAAGTGATTTGATTAAAAATATCTATTAGGTGAAGTAAACGGTTTTATTGCTTATATTTAATGTATCCTTTATAATCTTATCATACAATAAGTATTTATCCTTACGATTTTGAGTGATATATTATAATTACTTTGATCTTTATTCTTGTTAGGTCACAAATTTATCAGGAATCGAATGGGTTAGAAGACATTTAGAACCTCGTGGTATAAAAGTTCATAGGCTTTCATTTGTTGATCCAAGACCAATGCATATTGATGCAACATTTACTTTAGTTAAACCTGGTATAGCTATTCAAAACCCTGATCGTCCGTGTCATCAAGTTGATATTATCAGAAAAGCCGGTTGGCAAGTTATCAATGCACCACAACCATTAATGAAAAAAGGTGAGTACAATACATTTTAGATCGACCGAATATAGTTACTGAAATAGTGGGAATCACTTAATTGCAAACGTTTAGCAGTAAACAAGTATGCCGATCGAACAATGTAGATTGGCTAGATAGAACGATATCTTAACAGTTCATAGACTTGATTTTTAATCAGTAGACGGCATATTAAGCTTCGATTGAAACTGTGTAATCACATTAGCTATCAAACATTGGTGTCTTTTATAAGTGAATACAGAGACTTCTACCAAAGTAATAAGTTACTTTAACAATTAGTATCACTACATTTTTATTTTCATTATTTAATATTTGAATATATCTTAAATTTATTATTATGGTTGAATAGCAGAGATTAATTACTATTCTTAAAATGTTTCAAAATACTCGCTCAGCTATAGCTTATCTGAGAGTAAATGGTTATCTCGGACGGAAAAATTCACTATCTCCTTATTTCAAAGGCTAAATAAAGAAGTATTGTCAATACACTATATCTAAGGTTTTTAGAAAGAGTATATCTACACGGTATACTAAAATGAATGTAGATAAAGAAATAAATAGCAGAATCAGTAGCTACGAAAATTGTATGCGGTGTAGAAGCGACCTGCAGACACAGGTTAGTAATCATGATTCATTGACAAATAATTGGAATATTCATTACTTTATTTGGTATTAAATAATAGATTGATTTGCTATGAAAACTATCTGTCTTTCTTATTCTTATGTTTTGTGTGCAAATCAATTAGTTTTCTATCAATCAAGTTGACTTTATGGAGCGTCCTTCAAATAGCCTTTACACTTCATGTGATTCATAGATAGCATCTGAGTACCGAAATACAAAATATACATGGTCGGTACTGAGGAGGTGCACTATGCAAGAGTAATATAAAGTAATTATTTTCTAGTATCAGGTTTCAATCTGTCATATTCCCTGTCAGTGAGAAGATTTTGAAATATTGAGCATAACCTTTTAAAATAAAAAAAAGGAAGTTTTAATGTAAAATAACTCCCTACTTTTTATTTTTTAATATATAGATCATGAAATGTGGCTTGGTTCCAACTGGTTATCAATGAATGTCTTGATGCTAGATCAGAATAGAGTAATTGTAGAATCTGAAGAGACAGGGATTCAAGAAATGTACAGAAGTATAGGAATTAAACCAATCAATGTAAAATTTAAATATGCCAATTCGATTGGAGGAGGGTTTCATTGTTGGACGTGCGATATAAGACGGCAAAGTAAACTTGAATCATATTTCGACTGGTCCAAAGGTGAAATACCAAGAATTTGAAATATATATATTTGCAATAAACGGATGTAAAATGTAGAGACGTTTTTGATTTTCTTTTTGTATTATTGTTATTGTTAAAGATAAATATAATGTATTTGACTTGTAGAAATACAAATATAATCTAACATTAAAATTACGACTACATGTTCTGTGGTTTATTCTATGGCTATTGGATTCAGAAGTGGTTGACAATTTAATACCTGTATGTGACTCCAATATAACTGGACGACAATGGTGCTACTGAGGTATATAAACTATTTGGCTAATGACATTGATACAATATAGGAATAAAACGTCGGGTTGAATCTATGACATGTATATAAGTATCAGTGCCATGGTTGAATTTGATAGTTCCGAAGAGAATGAGGATTGGGTAGAAAATTAATAATAAATATATTTTTGCTATATCCCAACAGGTAGAAAAGTTGTATTTCTGACCTTTCATGACTTAATGTAAGCCACTTCTTCAGCGTAAATAAATAACCCATTATCTACTCATTGGCATATAGCAAAAATATATTTATTATAAGACGAGTATAAATTGAATATTCATGCTAGCAGAGGAACTTAACAAATAGATACACGTTGGGGGGCCATCTTTACGCTGATTCCGTGAACTAAGTTTATTAAAACAGTCAAAGAGCACTATAGGTAAATGGAGATAGGCATGGATCCTTTTAGTAAAAGCAATAACGTTACAATTTAAAAAATTCAAGTCGTATGTCACACAATTATTTGCACGTCATGTTGATTTACGATCCTATCAGAGCATAATTGTGTCACTAGATTTAACTTTCTACCTGGAGCAATATGTACTTGTAAAGTGTCTCTGCTCAAGAAACACACCAAATAATAAACCACAGAAAGTTGAATGTGATAATCGTCCAAGTAACGTTATTTTAGATTATGTCTCGTGGACCCCCTAACCAAATCACGAGACAGGGCACCAATCAGAATTCTGGTCATAATTTGGTCTGATATTCAATACATAGCTCAGTGTCTCCAACTTGGTCAGTTACACACCCGATCAGAACTATTAACAGTAATATAAAAATAAGTCAGAAGTGTCTGTGAATAGAGGAGATTGTGAGTAATAGACTGAAAAGTAATTAGGAATAACAAATCGTACAAAAGTAGTTATTGGTCCAAAAGAATCTTCTGATGATAAGAAATGTATACATTATAACCTGGTATCTCAGTAATTATACAACGAAGTTATATTAATTATTAATTTAGAAAGTCACTTTTAATTACTGCAATATTTGTTCCGTTATAACACTTTAAAACGTTGATAAAATAGTTTAGTTGAAAGCTCAAAACAAGTATGACCTCTGTTAATGTCAATTATATAAATCAGATGTTGTAAGCGAAAGTGACCTGAACACGATTTAAGCATTGAACAATGCTAAAATGTCATTTTTGTGCGAGTATACATGTAATGATGTTTGACAAAATGAATTTAGTACATATATGTTTAACAGTATAATAAACTTCAAAGATTAGTAATGATAAGCTTGAACAGAACGAAGTGAATAGTCACAGGCGAGTAAATAAAAAATCACTAACAAACAGTTATATCTTTTTGGGTGTCAGGGAATTACTCACTGAAGACAATGGAAGGTGATCATGCAGTATCGTGGACTGACATTAACACCTTTGGATCTCGACTCATTGGTCTGGAGGTGAATGTTCGCGAGCGAGAAACTAGGTCCCGGGTTCCATTCCTTGTGGAGGTTTCATAGTCACGCACTGCTGAAATGTCCCATATAGCCATCCAGTGCTTACAGCTTTTCAATGGTGATCTCTCATGAACTAGATATTCAGGGTGACAGTCCCATACTTTTCTACATTCTCTGATACATTATTATCCCCTTTAGCTTTATTTGTTTCGGCTACAAGGTTTGAGGGATGTTAGTATCCGTTTTCAATGGGATAAGGTCAATATAGATGTAGGGCCAATGAAATCTTACTCCTTTTCCATTTATCTCTTATCTACAAAAAGTCTGTCGAACATCGGTAAGGTCAAGGGTAGCCAACGAAGAATAGTCAGTTGCATGTCATGGATTGGTCACATTCTATTTTTTCCACATATTCTTACCAATACATTGCTTCTATATCGCCGTGTTTGTTCTACATAGTCATCAAAGTAGCTACAGTTGCTGGATACTGTGCAACGGTACTTTGCCTTCGGTATTGACTGCGAGGTGTGACTTTAACGTGAGTTTTGAGGTCAGACTATTTCCGTTCAACTATTTTAGATAACTACAATCCGCATAGACCGCCTACGTTAATGATATACAACTATGACTTTGATTATGTTGCTTAAGCCCAGTTCATGATTAAATAGAAACTATGGCATTGCCGAGCCATCGTCTTCCTACTATGGAGTCAAAATGTGTAAGGACCTTTAAATCTTTCCAACAATAAACAGGGATCAGGCTTTATTAGTTCCTTAGTGCATGATTCACAGCAATATCACTATAAAAGATTATATCAGTTTAATTTAAATGTAACATTTCTAGCCCCATTACTCACAAATAAGTATTACTCATGAACTCTGAGCGGATCTTCATACAAATAGAACAAATGGAAGCTTTCAATATCAAGATAACTCATTTGAAATAAGATCCTAATCTTTTGAGCGGGGTGAAAACCTGTACGACAAAAAGCATATTGGGGAAACCAGCCTTTATTACTTTGCTGGTTTTGCTATGGGTGGGGTGTTTTTGTAGACTCGTCTCAAGGTTGGATAACAGCACAGAAGTATTTCACTTAATACTGTATTTAGTGCGATCTTGTCTCTTTGAGTAATTAATTTTTTCCACGAAGTCTTTGATAGACGAATGGATTTATCCTTAGTTGTACTTGGAGAATATATTAGAGCTGTTATATTGTACTCTGAAAGGTGATGTCGGTGATACTCACGTCATCAGCATTCATTGAACTCTTTTTCCTTTTATGTAGTTTCTTATATGGCTGAGAGAACATACAAGGATGATAATCATCATAACAATCTCCTGTATCATGAGGAAGTCTGTATAACTATAATGTGAAGAACATTATAAAATACCTATAAACACTAACCCGAGTAACTTTATTAACATTATGATGGATAATTGTGAACTGAAAAAAAATAACGAACGTAACTAGGGAAAAGTTGGTGAACAACGCAATGCCGAATTGTAATTACTCTGTTTGTTTAGCGACACAAAATGATTGTTACACTAGCTACTGTCATTTGACAAGGTCGACCGCTGGGTTTAGAATACATGGCTGGTGACCGGTGCGGATGTTGTTTTCTAATTGAGTTGTAATACCTGTTACTGTCATTATAACTAGTTGGCTGTACTTTTGATTTATATCTCAAACCCATATCCATTCAACTGTGATAAAACATCAAAGTATTCCATCTGATGACATTTGAAGAAAAGAAAATGTCATGGCTATAATAAAACTGAATATTAACGTTTAAAGTATACTGTTTTCAACAACGTGTCACTCCTTTGGGGAATGATCCGGTTATAAAGCTACTAATAGTAGAAAGTGGCGATATTGCAACAGACGTATATTGTCATGTGAAACTGCTTATTCAAACAGTTTTACATGGTGATAAAGCAGTTACATATTGAATTATCTATTAAGGTAAAGGAACAAGTTCAGATTAGTCGGATATGGATTGGAAAGTATAGTCGTGGCAAAAATATTCGTTTTCGAGTTTGTGAACTGATGCTAAAAATGTTACGAGCTAGAGTTTTTATGAAAATTACTTATTTCTCACACAAACAGTCTTAACTAGACCCTAAAACATATGACTTATGCCCAACCAGTTTCAGATATTCAGATCTAGTCTGCATCATGTGCAAGTGGTTTCTGTGTTTTACAATATCACATTCAATGTAGTAACATAATAACTGTTTTCACTAATTTTGGTCATCTTAAGAACTAGATATAAGCAATTTTCACTCAGACTCTGGCACAATGCAAATTACTTACAACTGTGTTCTGAAATCTTCCAGAAATTCGAGTGACACTAAATTTAGTGTGACTATTTCGTCAGTGTGTTATACTTCCGGCATCTTTTACCAACTCCTGAGCTTAACTCTACTAACTCGATTTCATAGGCATAATTTCTGACCATACACAAACTACTAGCTCTTGACACCAACCTTTGTTTTATTTTAGTAACGCTCATATCATGTAAGAAGTGTTTATTTACCGTAATTTTACTTTTTCCTAGTTGCAAATCGTTGCAGAACTAAATGCTTTTCTGATTTGTTGATAAGTTGCTAAAAGGTATTCAGTTTAACATAGTTATGCCACCTTTAGGTCTAGCTCATTCGTGCTGCAGTCATTGGGGGTTTAGTTAAAAATGACGGAGAGACAACGGCGTTTGTTTTCTATCTTTTCGATATCTTATTGTACTGTTTTGTTTGTTAGTTCATAAGCGAATTTTAACAGAGGGTTCCTCATGGGGCTTTTATTTTTGGCTTCGAAATTAGCTTTGTACATCGGTAAGAACACCATTAGCTGCTCTTGTGTATCCAAATAAACGATGGGGAAATCCCGTTTACTACCCATACTGGCTAGGTGATGTCAAAAAACACTAGGACCTTTTATGTGTATTTTAAAAGCACAGAAAACATCGGTGACTCGTGATTTTAGTCTTAGCTAATCAGCTTTTTTGGTTGATTTTACATTACTTACTTACTTGAGCTTGTTACTCCGCTCACAAAGCTTCACCGAACTGTGCTCTGGGCAATTCTTTCCATCCACCATCTATAATTTTGGTGCCTGCTACCAATTACTGCCGTAATATATTCCTTCGTCTTCTTCTTTTTCCTCTTCCCTGTAGGATTCTAATTTAGGGGTTTCCACAATGCATTTTCTATCCACCTCCAACATCTTTTTCTGATTTAGTCTTGAGCTGGGAGTTGGCTTGTTCTCTCCCACAGTGGGTTGTTGCTGATGCTGTCCGGCCAACGGACATAGGTTATCTTGCGTGGGCAATTGTTTGTAAATACTTTTACTTTTTTCATGGTTGTTATGGTTGGTGTCTTATGTCATGTATTTAAGGACCATGCTCTTTTCATTGTGTATTTTTGAGGCCTACTTCTGGAGAGGCTGCTGCTAAATTGGCTGTCTTCACCTGCATTTATTAGTGTGTATGGGATAGAAGAGCTTGATCATCTGCGAAGATCAGACCGTCTAATTGCATCCAAGCTGTACATTGTGTTCCATGCTTCAGCTGGTATGTTGTCTGACCATGTTGCTTTCCCACTCTTGATTTGTCCGATGGCCATGCTGATTTCTTCGATTGTTGATAGAGCAACATCTATAGGAAGGTCTGTGTGTGCTGTTTCGATGTCCGGTGGATTTGATGGAGCTGAACTATCCATGAGTTCCTCAAAGTGTTCTACCTACCTGTTCCTCTGTTCCTGAATCTGAGTGATTGGCTTTCCCTCCTTGTGCTTGACTGGTCACTCTGGTTTACTATATTTGCCTACCAGTTTCTTCTTTGTATCATATCGTTGTTTCATATTTCATTATCTTGTAGCCTATTACGTTGCCATTGCTAGATCTTCTACGTGTTTCTTCTTGTCAGCTCTAGCGTTCTTCTTCACTCTCTTGTTTGCTTCTGTATGATCAGCTTGTGACTTGGCTTTCCCCATTCTTTTTCGACTGTTGTTAATTACTGTCTTCTTGTTCCCCTTTTCTTCAATTCTGGACAGAGTTTTGATCGACATCCATTCTTTATGATGATGCTTATTGCGGCTCATGACATATGGACGCGTTAGACTTAGTACTTCTTTGATCCCACTATAGTATTTTTTTTCTTTGAGCAGATCTTGTAACTCCTTGAGGTTGTTGAAGGCTATCTTAAATTCGTTGAGCTTGTCGGTATTTTGAAGACTATATCAAACATTCGTAATGCTATTTATCCAGTTGTTTAATGGATTGTTGGTTTACGTCTCATCTCGGTATCCACTAGATGGTAATCTGAAGCTATGTCAGCTCCTCTCTCTGTTCGCACGTTTTCTATTGACCGTTTTGTTGATAGCACATAAATTTGGGAATTTCTCATCATACTCGTTCTTTTCTCGTAGTCCATGTTGTCTATAATATCTTCATATCTCGTGTTGTCCATTACAACCTTGGTGTTTTGGTCCCCCATTAGGATGGTCAGGTTCTTTTATTATTACTATTATTTTATTCAATATTGTATTTTGGTACAATATACAATTCTCAGCTCCAAGTAATCCAACAAGTTTCTGTTTCTCATTTCTTGATCGATCCTGACGATAAATATTGAATGATCGCCAGTTGAATGTTAGTAGTTCAGGAATTGACTTCTGTATAATCTACATTATTTTCGATGTATATTGCTAGCAACCACAATGTCCCTGATTGTACTCTTTCCTAACTTATACAACGAAAGATCGTGAACTTTTCACAAATGCACCTGAATAGGTTGTATAATTAATTGACATAATGATCTGTTGAAACAAACAAAAGACAGATAACTTGTTGAAATATCTAGACGGCAGGAACAGTCAGCCCAGATATTCAGGCCGCTTGATCGTCTTCATTGCTATCATTAATGGATGCATAGCATTGGATAACATTCATTATGATTCTTCCTTCTTTGTCTCGAAGTATGCTTTGGTGATTCTTGGTCCATGAAATTCACTTCCTATAAGTGCTTTTCATACTTCTTTGGACAGGATCAGTGCAACTCCATGTGTATGTAAGGGATTTTCCTCTTCATAATCAGAGTACAAGAGCCCCTCTCTCGAATCTAATTTTTTCTGTTCAGCTTTCTTCTAATGGTTATGTTGTATCTTCTCATTCCCGTAACTATTAGATTGGCCCTCCCAGTTTCCTACATTGTTCGGTCATTCCATGTACCTATATTCATTGTTGCTCTGGTTGTTAGAAGGGGCGTAGGTGTTTAGTATTGATAATGTAGTGGCTGGTTGTATGTCGAGCCCAAACAGGTTATTGTAACTTCTGGACAGACCAATTTATTCGTTCTTCTCAAGCTACATTTTTACCTTGTCAGTTGGTCACTTATTAACCCTGACTGCTTTTATATGATCATATGTGTGTTAATTGCTTATCCTTTTCATTACGTGTCTATAACTTATTTTTGGTCTGAATATAAATATTGAGTCACTCTTGATTAAATCGAGTTAGCTCACTTTCCTTCTCCGATCCGCTTTGCTTTCCTGCTTCTTATTCTGAATCTCTGACTGGATAAATGAATGCTTGAAATAAATTCTTTCAACGCCACCCTGTATTTGGCTTGTTGTTATCGCCATTACGCAAACAGGGCTAGCCTAGGTAATGTACGAAGTTAAATGAAAGATTTATATTAATGGTGTATTCATAATTTCATCCAAAAAGAAGTCAGATCAGCCGGCTCACTACAAAAATAACCTCAACATATCTTCAAGAGGCTTGTGTTTACATTTCATGAACTCGAATTGGTAGGGCTGGTGGCATATTGGGGAAAAGTCTCTTGTAGCGTGCGATGTCCGAAATCTGATACTGATGCAGTGTGCTACGCGCTACACCGTCCCACCAACTAGCTACTTAAGCGAGAACTCAAAGGTGAGCGAGAAAGTGTATTAGGTTACTGAATGAAATGCACAAATTCATATATATACCACTCTATCCCTAAGAAATTGGCTCGATGAAATGCACTTGACTTTTATATGACTTCTGGTCGCTATTAACTGACCTTTTCACTAAGCTACTTCTGATTAGCTGTCCATATCAAGGTCGAAGGTAGAAGAGGTTGATTGGTAGTAGAAGTAGGAGGAATATTTGAAAGTGAGGAATTGGCTAGATTATTAGCTCGAGTGCTGTTAAAAGTATGAGGGTGGTTGTCACTTCCCAACTTCTACACATCCTTGGAAAAAATAATGCATTATTAGTGTTTTCTTAAGTTAGTTATGTTTTAACTATTGTTGAGTCAAATGTCATTCATCTACACCTTTTTTAACCACTTAACTAATTAGTAATCAGCAAATACATATTACTAATTGAAAAATACTTTTTGGCAATGTAACAAGGTGAGGACTTAGTGCGCTATATAACCTCAGTAATATCCATGTTATTGAGCAGTTACTTAAACAGACGTTTTTCTTCCGATTTATTGGTATATGGTGTTAACAGATAAAAATGCACTTCAAATGCTCTCGAATAAACTACTGTTCTAAACGGCAAGTACAAAGATTTATGGAACATATTCATTACTTTTAGAATCATCATAAATTCTAGGACTAACAATTGATGAACCTTTTTTACTTTACTCATCGAATCATAATTTCTAATTTCATTTCAGAGTTCTAGGAAAACCCCCCAGACCTCGTCTATCTCACTCACCGTCATCAGCTTCAAACTGCAGTGGTCGCCGTCACCAGGTATTAGGATCTACAAATTTAAAGTTTTTTTAAGCTTTTATATATATTAGATAATATTAACACAAATCATCCGTATATGAATGTTTCATTATATGCTGCTATCTATTTGTTCTATAAACTCCGGTTGTTTGTCATCTGTTTCTATTAAATTTTAAATCTTTCTCCGATGTTCAACTGCTGCAACTTCAGTGTAATAAAGTGACATCGAATGTAATAGCTAGTTATATAAGCGTTTACATTGAAAATACAAGACTAAGACTTAACTTAACACTGACTATTTCATGAGCTTGTATTCAATCTTGGTAGATATTTTTATTGTCATCTTAGAGTAAACCAAAGTGAGATCACTAATTAATGAAGCAGAACCATACATTGAGTATGCTGACAACATATTTTGTGCTTGTAGTAGTTATAGACGCGTCTCTCACATATTGAATCTAAGTAAAGTACATTTTAATGTACGGTTTATAATGAATTACGAACATAATAGCAAGCCTAATTCTCTTATTTGATGCATCAGGAAAATTTGTCTTGATTTATAGTGATTAAACTTCTGCATTTTTAACTCATTAACTATTTGTTCACTTATATTTAACTTTTCGCCACTGTAATTGCTTTTTGCTACATTTATTAGAATCACCTGTTTGCTGATATTTTGAATCTATATTGTAACATTTTTGGTTGAGTCACCGAGTGATGCAGTTTTGAGATTCTGAGAGATCAAATATTACCCAAAGTCCCTGAAAAGCCCTGATGATTGACTCCAATAATCACAAAACTGAAGTAAATGGGTTCTTGCTGATAGTCTCAAGAAATCTAAGTTCAAACGTATACCCATTTAACGTGAAGCTGAACTCATTTTTACATCATATATAATGCTACTGAAGAGCAATAACAAGTAGTTCGAATTTTCTAGTCGAAAAAACATGCAGAATTATGATTTTTATTTGGGGTCGTGTGAAAGTACATTATGAATACCATAGAAATTTAATACAGACCAATAATTGCGAAACTGAATTGGTTAGTGTGGTGGGATAGATTTTGAAAGTAGAATTAATCTGAAAGGTCCAGCGATTAAGTACGTTCGGGTTGAAGTTCATTCATGCTATCAGAAGGTGATTCTTGTAGTTTTAAAACAGAAAAATATTTTAATGAGGAAAAGAAACATTATTTCAAACGACAAAACGTTTGAAAGGTGAAGTCTTTGGTAAGATATGGGGTCGAAAAAGTTTCCTTTCTGCACTTATTTCAGCATTTTCTAAGTGTATATTGAGAATTTCAACAATG
The DNA here is from genome assembly GCA_946903255.1 of Schistosoma spindalis. Taxonomy (NCBI): domain Eukaryota; kingdom Metazoa; phylum Platyhelminthes; class Trematoda; order Strigeidida; family Schistosomatidae; genus Schistosoma; species Schistosoma spindalis. Next base: position 79,223,216 of record OX336420.1, read on the forward strand.
CATTGGAGACGGAAGAATACCTGTTTAAATAGGTTTCAGTTCTATTTGTAGGGGAGTTTAAACGACAAATCTGTCTTAACTAGACAGCTAGTGGTGACAAAACATTATACGATTGCGTTTCTAATACAACTACCGTTGCTTTTTCCTAACTTTGTGAGATAATGTCCTCTGATACTCGTGCACAAAGTGTTCACCGAACAATAAGTATACCTTGTTTCGCAAAATCAGGTGAATTGCTAAATGCACATCAAAGACATCAAATACAACATTTTATATTTTGAGTTGTTGCCGAATATATGTTGACTGGAGAATATCCTCAGGTTCGCTGAAAAAAATTCTCTGTTTATGATGTAAATATATATACAGAGAGTTCTTTCTTTGAGACGGAAACCGGAGATTGTCTGAGTCGCTTCAGTTTTTTGTGTTTATCGACAAATCTTATGTGAAACGCGCTTTCAATCTATGTTTATCTGAGAACATACAAATCCTCTGATATGTAAGGAGTGTAGATTCGCGAGGTAATAAAACAATCGAATATCTCTTTCTGATTATTGATACCAAAATGCAGAAACCTGTCAATTGACTGTTCCATATGGGTTTTCTGTAAATGGATCCTTGTAAAGTTCTATCACGTTTTTCCATTTTGTGGTCAAAAAAGAGAAGGTTTAGTCCATTTTGAATGTCGGTCGACAGCAGTTGAAAGTTGCGTTTGACTCCACAGTTGTAATCTATTAATAGTCGTACGAACCAAAAATATTATCGAATTTCTCACACACGATCAGTTCGGAAATTTGATGAAGTACACAAGCACAGTTTGTAGGATCCTATAGCTGTGATGTCATTTCATCCTTAAATATTTCATGAGATCCAAACTGTATATTAAAAGTGCATCTCAAGGATAATTGCTTTTGATACGAAGTCGATTTCATGAATTATGCCATACTCTTATTGGTATATTTGGAGATAAAATATATAGTTTCATTTAGGAGGGAAGTTACTGGTAAATAGTAATATCATCTCAAGTGTAATCATACATTCATTACATATGTTGATGTCTTTTGTATGGTTTATGGGATTGAGAGAGTCTTGTATGAAATGGGTGGAAATCCGTCTTGTTACGGGTTCCAGGAGAATAGAATAGAGAGAGAATCCAGTTTTGTGTGCTTCGTTAGACCACATATCTCTAAATCATTCGGTAACATTAAAAAGAAGGCTATTGGATAGTTTTGGAAATGTTCACAATAGCACCATCTTTGTAATATCTCTACCGTTGTGAAATGCGGAACAAAGTTGATAAAATATTTTTTACTAATATATTTATGTTTATTTCTCCCCATATGCTACAGTCTAACTATTTAACTTCTAAATTGAATCAAATTACACAAAATCAATGCGGTATTAAAATATCTAAAAATGACATTGCAAATATCAAATGTTCTAAATATCGAGATAGTGAAGATTCTATTTCTGTAACTAGTCAAGATGACAATGATGACGACCACTATGATGTTCAAAAGCTGTGCGACATAGGTAACCAAAGGCCTATTTATAATGATGATGACGGTGAAGAGTTGGAAGAAGAAAAGGAAGATAATAAAGGATACCTTGCTAAAAATCAAATATCGCAGTAAGTCAGTCATTAATTCTTTTGTGTGTATTACGTATTGTTTTAAGATGCAAATTGAAAGGATCGACTAATTTTGTGCATAAAGATGATCAATTTCTGTTATATATATATACTGATTATCTTCTGGCTTTCAATTTGTTTACCTTGTCTAATCATGAAACTGTTATTGATTGACATGATTATTTCATAGTTAAATCCATAAATTCAGTGTTAAATGATATACTTTCAAATTCTATATGTCGCCTAATTTATTTTAAGTATCATACACATTTTACTTATGAAAGTTAAGTGCTAACGTTATGTAAAGTACTTTTAGATGACATTTTTTCAACCACTTAAAGATTTGTTATTTTGTACCCACAACTCTATATGGAATCGAGCTCATAACGTCTGGTAGCGAGCATAATTTCTTTAGACAGTTCCATCATTCCTACCAATCATTTTTATTATAGTTTCTCTTTTTTCTCCATTTGTGTGTATTTTATATTCTCTCTTGTCGATTAATCATTGAATGACATCAAAACTATTTTTTTCAGAGTTCTTTGTTAACTTCCTAGTGCAAGTCACAACAAACTTAAGAGCAACAATTTAGAAAATAAAAGTTTTATTTAGTGGATAAGTTACTTGATTTTTATATATTTAGTTTCAGGTTCGATTTATATTCCACCTACATCGTCTCGTGAGTACAGATGAACTGGTTTTTGGCTACTTAGTCTTAGTATTATTAAGTGGATCAGTGATAAATATGATTCCTATAAGTATTAATAACAAATCGTTTAATGTGAACTTGGATTTTCTGAGAAAAATGTTAGATGTTACTAAAATAACACACTGAAAACAATCAACTGTTAAATCTACAGAATTGATCAATTTGAAGGTTTTAGCCTCTAGTCACTATTGATGTTATGATGGTGTAACAATTGAAACTGGATAAACTATTCAACAAATTCCAATGCAATGACTAAGTATATTTCCCATAAGACCTATAAGTTCTATTTATCGTTATGAGGATAGTCAGTCAGTCAGTCAGCTACAACGTAGGACCAGGCACATATATACATCTGTCCAAGTTGCTATACCTCATTAGCACAGCAAGATGAACACCGGATTCATAAAAGTAGTTAATTCATTGATGGTAATATATAAAAGAAATACTGAATATAAGGATATAGTACAGAAAGAAAGAATTAGTACGTAGAAAGATATGAAGCGATTTTAATTTCATAGTTTAAATGAAGACAGAGAGTGCATACACCTACGCCATTGTGATGGATTCTGAGCCATGTCACCCAGAGTCTCCAATCATTGGTTACGATGGTCATGCGGACCCCAACCAAGTAGTCTACATCTAGCAACATGGCTCAGACCAGAAGTTAGTGACTTCAAGCACTGATGCCATGTTTTGGTTTGGCCTCCCCTAACTTTCTTCCAACCATCCCCAACATCGGTTAGCATTGCTGTTTAAAATGTGAAAATGTCATTTTTGATGTGAATATGATAACAATTTATTCGTGATTCTTTGTTTGTTATAGAATCATTTCTAAAAGTTAGTTCATATAATCACTTGTTTTTTTTCTGTTGTTGATCATCAATAAAATAATCCAATGACAATGATAGCAATAATAATGTAGATATTAAAATTTTAATTATTCAATAATTAATAGAATGGGTCAAGTAAACTATGGGGGGTATTCATAAAGATGCCAATCACCATCTATATTTATGATAAAATGACACTTTTATAACTCAGCATGTGGTGAACATTTTTTTGATTATTCATTCATTTTATTACTGTATAATTTAAACTTTACGATTTTGAAATTATGTAAGTAAGTAATATACATGATGCGTAAAATGTAATTGTGCTTCTGTTCGAGTTTTCCACCTGTAATAAATAATACAATGACATAACTAAAATACCTTGCTAAAAAAGTATCTATATACAACGGAAGCATGACTAATATCATACAACGGTTTTAAGTTTCTATTGTAATTCGTTAGTTAAGTGGCTCGACGTAACATCTTACATTATTACATTGCTTTATGAAAACATGATATAATATTCACCAAGGTAATTAATCATTTAACCGACTCGCTAGATTTTGTTCCATAGCTGATAAACTTCGATTAAAAGTATAACTAGGTATGAATAAATTTTATCGTGGTTTAATATAAGCTGATAGACTTCTCAAAACAGTTAACAGTTAGATAACCCACTGAAGTTGAAAAATGTTGTCCATTGGATTCCTATTTGGTGATCTATATGCATTCCTATCACTACAAGCTATGAATGACCTAATTCAGATCTCGTACGTGCAAATCACTGCATATCTTTAAATAGTCTAAAATTGTGAGATAATAGCTTAGTGTTTAAAGAACTAAAGTTTCAATCTTTAAGTTCCAGGTTCGAACTGTGCTCCACCTTCGGCTTCAGTAGCATAGTAGTATTACTCCCTCTCTCTTATGAAAACAATATAGTTCGAAAATGACCATATAAACATATACTTTGTAGATGAGTTACGTTATATTACATCAGTCCATAATGTAGAACGAAATAGTTGCCCAGTGTTCCTTGGTCTTCGATGTTTCTATATAATGAAAACTGTTACCAGAATACGCAAGCTTCTCCGATTCAGTCAATTAAATATTAAATACATAAGTTGTAATTTAAAAGATCATAAAATGGTGGCATAATTACCGTGTATGCTGAATGAATCTTTCATAAATTTATGATCTATCTATAGATTACTACCATTTTAAGGATAAGGCGAATCCAATATTTCAAAATCCCAACTGAGATCAGTTCACGATACAGTACAGTAATTATCCAACGATATTGGTAAATAACTGTTTCACTCCTGAATTGGTTGAAGCCTTTCTGCAGTCATGAAATTGCATTAAAAAATTAGAAAGTGCATCTCAAAGCCAGTCATAATTCGTAGATCGTTGTACATTCGTTTTGCCAGTTATATTCGAATTTAATTTTTTACCATATACTTACATCATATGGGAATTCGTTGAAGAGTATGGACTAATGTATGATGGTTCTGATGTTAAGCGGTTGGAGATAATTGGGAAGAAACACTCTTGCGCCTAGCAGTTCAGTGGTAACTTCTCTGATTGTGAAACTGGGTTACTCGAGTTCGAATCCACTAGCCCCTTGAAGACTGCAGAATTTCGTGATGATTGCCTCCAAACACAACATTGAAATATAGTACGTGCTATGACGAGTCACTTTCTAGTGGTCACATCAGAACTCCATCAGCACTAATTACTAGACAGATATAATATTGATTACTACTCAGTGATAAATCTTTGATGATTCTTCAACTGATATCAGTCTGTCGTCAATTAAATTTCTGGTGAAAAATGGATATAGCCTCTTAAAGTTAGTCAGTTGTTTGGTAATCTTCCTTTCCAATAAACAACTAATTGGATCAATGTGAAAACTTCTGTCTCGAAAGTATGATTCACATGTTATGGCATTATTTGATAAGCAACACTAAGATTGAATTTAAAATAACTTTTTCTTTTTGTACTTGAAAGTGAATCAACTGAGCAAGAACATTCAATAAAAAACAAACTTTATCTTATCATTTATTACTTCTAATTCGGCCCTGTACAAACACTACATCGTTCTGGAATCGATTCCTCCTATGACTTTCAATTGTTTGTATTACCAAATAACTAACTGCCACCTTGTTTGTTTTGTTGATTTTGTTTTATAGGTGGATTGACCAAATATTAGAACCCAATAAAAATCTTAATAGTTTATCTGTTAATTCTGCCAAATTCAACCATAATCAGAAACCAGAAGCAGGTCGTTAAACTTTGCTTTACATCAGCATTATTCTTTCAATAACTTTTTTATAGTTTATTCTCATATATCAAATCCAGAAGATGATATTTTAGCACAATGGCGTTTACGTCGTCGTATGGAACAAGCAAGAATGGAGATTTCCAAAGAATCTTACCCTCGATCTAATGACTTTACACAATTAGCGACATCATTTTCAAGTATAACTATACCGCAATATTCACAATTCCCTAATCAGGTGAGAAATACGCGATTTACAATAAGTTAAGTAACCAATTTGATATTTACAGATTATTTCAAATATAATTTTTTTCATTTTTAATATCCTTTATATATTTGGCACCTAATTTCTGTCGAAATATTCGCTCAAACTTCGACTAATGTTCTTTTAAATCTCATTTTGGATGAACACTACAACCTGTTGACTTTCGGTAATTAAATCTTATTTCGTTGGTTCTCGTCAGCTGCTTACAACCTGTGATATTTAAAATTATAATTACATAATGGGTTTAAATTACTTACATGAAAAAGTTTGATTGGAAGTTATATTGAAGGCATATTCGTATAGTATAGCGAGGGCGTAAATAAATTTAATAGACTGAATATTGTAAATATATACCTTATATAAAAGAACATTGTGACAACGGTTCAAAGGGCTAGAAACAAGTAAACATTGATAGGAAAAAAAATTGAGTAGAGTTCAGTTGATAAAAATAAGATTAAAAATTTTATTTTTTTTTTGAAGATGGAATAAAACTCAATGATGTGATAAGTGCAAGAAAGAGTTCAAAGAAAACGAAAAAAAAATATTAAAAAAAATATATTGAGATACAGCGAAGGAAAGATTAATAACCATCTCCTTTTGAACACATAAATCAGGTTTTTAGCGTTTGATAGCAACTGCTTCAGCAAACTTCAGAAGACTAAAACCGGTCCGTCGGAGATTAACAACATATACGTTAAAAGATTCATCCCAGTTTGCTGATAGACTAAATCGTACGAATGTTGCCAATAAGTTCATTGTTTCTTTTGATGTAACATCCTTGTTCACCCATATACCACTTCTTGAAACTATTGATATAATTTGTCAGAACTATGATCTCCTATCTTTACCAGCCCCGGAATTCAAAAAACTACTATTAATGTGCAAAACAGACGTTCAATTCCAGTTTAATAACACCATGTATCGTCAAATCGATGGCGTAGCAATGGGAAGTCCATTAGGCCCAATTCTGGCAGATATTTTTATGGGGTATCTTGAAAACATGGTGCTTAAACAGGCGATTAGCGAAACGACGGAATATTCCAGATATGTTGATGACACGTTTATTGTCTGTAACAATAAACAGCATGCAATCCGCTTGCTAAAACTCTTCAATAACGCTCATCCTAACATACAATTTACTATGGAACACGAACAGAATGACACGTTCCACTTTCTTGATGTTGCTATAAAACGTAGGAGAGATGGGACAGTCCAACGTTCACTTTATCGAAAAAGTACTTGGAACGGCCTTTACCTGAATTTCAATAGTTTTTGTCCACTCAGTTACAAGAAGGCATTAGTTAAAACACTATTTCATAGGGCAGAAAGGATATGTACCACTGACAAACTGGAAGAAGAATTGATGAACGTGGAAAAATGCCTAAGAGACAACTTTTACCCACAAAAGTTTATTGACAAATATAAAAAGCGTAAAGAAAACAATACTGAAGTAATTACGTTTAATAAGAAACCAATAACTATAAATCTTAACCTCAAAGGTGATGATGTTGCGAACACAATAAACAGGAGACTGAATACTACGCTAGCCAGAACTTATCCGGCGGCCAAACTTCTAATTCTGTATAAAACAACATGTTCAATAACTCAATCAAAGGTTGATAAGCATCCTTTTCATGTTACCGCCAATTGTATTTATAAATTTACGTGTACCTGCCAAAGCAGCTACATCGGCCGAACAGAAAGGAGAGCATATCTCAGATTTTTTGAACATGTTCCAAAAAGCCTCAGAACAAGAGAAAGAAGGACTTTAAATAGTGCAATCACCAAACATCTCCTTGATACAGGACATCAGGTCGATACCCTACAATCGTTTAACGTGATTAGTAAGCAGCCGAACTCCAGTCTTCTGAAGTTTGCTGAAGCAGTTGCTATCAAACGCTAAAAACCTGATTTATGTGTTCAAAAGGAGATGGTTATTAATCTTTCCTTCGCTGTATCTCAATATATTTTTTTTAATATTTTTTTTCGTTTTCTTTGAACTCTTTCTTGCACTTATCACATCATTGAGTTTTATTCCATCTTCAAAAAAAAAATAAAATTTTTAATCTTATTTTTATCAACTGAACTCTACTCAATTTTTTTTCCTATCAATGTTTACTTGTTTCTAGCCCTTTGAACCGTTGTCACAATGTTCTTTTATATAAGGTATATATTTACAATATTCAGTCTATTAAATTTATTTACGCCCTCGCTATACTATACGAATATGCCTTCAATATAACTTCCAATCAAACTTTTTCATGTAAGTAATTTAAACCCATTATGTAATTATAATTTTAAATATCACAGGTTGTAAGCAGCTGACGAGAACCAACGAAATAAAAATGAATTCATGCTATTCTGCTAGAATGTTTGTTCTTGCTCTTTTCAAAATGATAAAGGGAACTATGTGTATGAAATTAAATCTTACATGATTGTCGTATGATTATGACAAACACAAATCTACATAACTCCCCAACGAATATCCTAGGTTTTAGTTTGAAATTTATTATACCTTTGATATAAACTGTATAAAATGTAAGCACAGTAACTTGTAATGGTATACGCAGCTTTGCCTCTCACTATGTATTGATTATCTTATCATATGTTATTATTGAAGCAGTAGCTCAGCGGTTACGGTGTTCAACTTATTTATTATTATTTATTTATTTTAACATATAGGTATTGGTACAAGGAGGCACCAAATACATATGCGCCACACGAATCTCAATTGACTTGTGTGAGGGCTGTGATACTGCCTGGGTGCCCAAACCGAAGCAGGTGGTTTTCTTGGGGGGCACACCCCGAGCCTTTGACCTGAAGATGTGATCCACAAGGCAGTGGAGCATCGTGAGGAGATGCAGTCCCATGGTAGCCGGTGACCAACGATTGGTTCATACGCCATTGGTTTGGAATCCGGTTAAAGCGCCTTACATTCGCTTTTCGTCCTCTCATTGTCGTAAACAACACCCCCGCCACGAGAAGGCAGTGAGTAGGACTTCCCTGGCAGAGGCTATATACGCGTGGCCATGTGAGAGCATTTCGGGAAGGAGAGCGGACTCTCCCCACTCTCGGCCGTACCAGGGCATTTGGGGGCACGGTGTTGAACTACTGGAATGCAGATCCGATTCCTGTTTTATCTACTTCTGTTTAAGTAGACAAGTAGAGTTCACTACCTTTCATACTCACGATAGAGCTTATACATAAGAGCACAAATCTGTACCTGGTAAATGATAAGTAATGTTCTATACTTATCGTCTTTTTATTTCATTTGTTCCGTTTAAATTTTTAGTTGGTGATCAAATTATGAATTGTTCATCTTAGTTGCATTAGGAACTTTTTTGACCAGTTGTTGGAGATTTCTATGCTAACAATAATCCATCTACTTTTTTAAAATTTCTGTTGCATTTCATTTGGGTTTTCTCCAGATTAGCAACATATATTAATTATATAACTTCTGATGTATATATATATATATATATATATATATATATATATATATATATATATATATATATATATATATATAGTAGAAATATCAGTAATATGTAGGTAGCGAATAATCTTCATTTTAACAAATGAAAATAATTAACCAATTATAAGAAAGAAAGCCTTTATTGTATCGATAATAGATGATTATATAATAGTACTGAATTTCACAGGTTTAATTTACGAATTGTGTAGTAGTTGTCAACATTATTATTGTTTGTCTATAATGTTCATTCCTTAATGGAAACCAAAACACTTCGTTTATCCTCTTTCAATGAACATAATCTACCATTAATTATGAAAATTCATATTGATGATAAATATACTTCAAAATTGAAAAACTATTTACATAAGAAAACCAAAGACTATAAGTATAATTCATTAATTGAATATGATAAGTCGATTAGATTTCCAGCCTCTGTAGCACCATCATTATCATCATCATTTATAGAATCAATGTTCTCATCTGATTATATTTCATCTAGTATGGATAAATTATTCTTCTTAAATGAAAATAATAGCGATAATAATAATAGTAATAATTCATTGTGTTTAGTGGAAAGTGTTATACAACCTTGTAATGTTTATATGACATTAGTAGAAGAGTCATATTATAAATTCAATGTGAATGGATTGTTAAATAGTTTTGAACGCAGTAAAACGTTTGCATATGATGAATGTATTAAGATTCATGATACAAGTTACGAAGATAATGGTTACTTTTACCCTGGTAATATAAATTTGGAAGTAAGTTTTTTTTTTGTTTACTGACAAAGAAAATACATCTTGAATCATGGATGTTTATGATGAAAAAAGATGTAATTTATAATAAGTAAATAATACTATGGTATCTTGGGTTTCCCTTTGTATAATACTTATCTATCAAGTATCCGTATAGTCATCTGAGGCTCCAAAACTAGTATACACTGATTCATACTCCAGGAGATCAACAAATAGGCTATGAAACATGCTTCTTAAATTTCCCCAATTACTTACTTTCAGTCATAATCATCTTATAACTTGATACAGATGTACCATGTTATTAAATTTTGACTAGTCAATAAGTTGTGAGATATACTACCTGAAAGTAATCACGTTTCTATTTTGACGTAATTGTAATGTTAGTAAGGATTTTTACACCTGCTTTTTAATTTGATGTAACTCATTTATCAAATATTTCTTCGTATGTTGGTGTTAGTCGAGGTTTAGTAATTGTACTTAGCTGTCGAAATCAAAATACACAGGAAGCAGGATTTCAAACCTCCAGCACAATCACTGAGGTTTGAATGACTTGATCAATGATCTTCATCAGAAAACCAGGTTATTGTATTGATTCATTTATTTTTACTTAATTATCACTAATGAATGACTGGAATATAACAATTATGGCATAGGCAGATTCAATTTTGTAGTGCTTGGTTTCAACAATAAAAGCACTGAAAGTCAGAGAGTATCATGCATTATGTAATGTATAGTCTTGAGAAGTAAACACTTGTTATAGGATTACAGTATATTACACCAAATTCAGTTTTCTCCTATTTACTGGTGTCCATTTAATTCTTCATGGTGTTTTTAATTGGTTTTCTCCAAACTGTTACATAATGCAGAGTATGTCAATATGAGCCACATATGTATTAGCCAGTACGCGATAACTTGATGATTAGGGCATTCTCAGCTTCCAGACTCCTTTTATTTAATTTGTTTCAGGCAAGAAACAAAATTATTGGCCTTGACTCAGGCAGTATAGGTCGATGTGGAGTGTATAAATTCGTATTTGGTAAATGGTTTAACACAAACCTTTGTATTCTTTGCTATATTATCTTTACTAAATATCATATATTTACTGTAGAAGGAGATTTTTAATCAATGACTTCATAATTTTCTTAGAACAAAACGTCTTATAATCTACCACCATTATGTCAATCAACATTTGAATCAAACACTTCTTTTCCAACTAAAATTCACATTAAAGATACAAGTGTTCAATGTGAGATTTTGAAAAACTCTTCAACTAATGATTCACAAATTCAAACAAATCAAAGTGTTCTTAATGCTTCATTCAACTGTTTAAAATCAATCAATTTATTCAATGAGTAAGTCGTTGTTGTTGTTTATCATCAATATATCTCGTTACTTTACAATGTAAATAATGTAGCTTAAAGTTGTCTAAGAATAATTTACGTGAAAGAAATACATTGTAAGAGTTATCGGTACCACTACGAATTCGGCTAGTTCCTAACTGTTCAACTGCATTGATCTACTGTTTGATATTGAAATATCTAGCATTAAATACTTGATCCCCTACGGTAGTTAAGCTGAAACATTGGTATGATCAGATGATAAATTTATTAAAAATGTTAAACTAGCTTAAATCTGTTGTGTTTATTGGCCTAATTCATTCTGTCTACGCTCATTTTCATGGAGTTGGTCGAAGCTGGTAGCTGTAATATGTATTAAATATTTATGTTTATTCTAGAGATGATTTTCATCAAAACTTCGATCATCCAAATGACATTAGAAAATGAGTGTTATGTTAATTTGAACCTATTCTTGTTGTGTATACCTATAACTCATCTCGACCTACGGTCGATTAATCGAGATTTCGTGCCTCTAATGACTTTTCACGTATCAACTTACGTTATCGGTGTTAATTCCTAGATCTCAGAGCTTGTTATCGACCATCACATTACAGAATCGTATCACTTAGTGACCGTAGTGATAAGAATAAGTACATATTATGTAGTAGTTGAACATACTGTTTGTTTATAATTTCCTGATATATGCTGGTTAACCCGTCATTCTCAGAATTTAACATTAACTGCAGAAGCATATGAAAGATGCTTCATTTTATTTCCAGAATCCTCTACAGTAAATACCTCGCTAGCTGATATCAAACTGTAAACTTTAGGTCTTCTGGTAACTAAATTGATGTGAAGTGGTCGTCAGATTGTGGTGATTTTCATTTCTAACTTGAGTTATCTGCGATCGCAACCTACTTGTTTATTTTATCACTACAAATATAAGCACTCATAAGTATTATTCCTTTTATTTCTCCATGGGTAATAATACCCGTTTTAATTATTATTAAAGATCGAATATACATGATGTTGGGACAACGACAGATGGGATTATTTCTGAAACAGGTTTAAAAGCAAAACATAAATCTATTCGTGTTATGGTTCGACCACAATCAAGAAATGTTAAACTTCAAACACCATTGAATATGATACTAACTAATATAAAAAATAGTTCAAACAATGTGAGTGATATCAGGAGTGTTCAGCATTGATCATGAAGTTAATTTAGTTACTTTTAAATTCTCATTACTATGTATTTATTACATCATTGAGTTTTTATTCCAATTATCTTCCAGATTAGTAATCTTATTTTATTAACTGAGCTTTATTCCTATCAGCGTTTACTCATTATGTAATCACGTGTTTCTGGCCGTTTGGACTGTTGTCACAATCAATTTTGTACGATTTTCTTTTACATAAGGTATATATTTACAGTATTTAGTCTCGTAAATTTATTTGCACCCTTGCTATACTAATTTGTCTTCAACATAACTTCCAACCAAACTTTTTCATGTAAGTAACTTAAACCCATTTTGTAATTATGATTTCTAAATATCACAGGTTGTAAGCAGCTGACGAAAACCAACGAAATAAAATGAATTCATGCTATTCTGCTAGAATCTTTATTCTTGCTCTTTTCAAAATGGACGTTAATTGTCTAATATAATGTCAATAAATCCATCGTTCTGACATTTGAAATATATTCTGTTGCAATCAGAAAGTTCGTTCCAAATAATGAATTATTAGTTCATCTGCCGCAATATTTCCAGAGATTTTTAGTTCATTATTTTGTTGCGAAAATAGACAAATTGATATTTGGTAAAAAGAGCTTTTCCGAAATGTGTTTGGACCATTTAACTCCAAACGTTCATTCTAAAAATGAGGATAAAAAATGCGCTTCCTTTCAAATACACACTGAGCAAGAGTTAACCAAGTGTTTGTTATACTTGTCTTCAGAATGATTATATATTTTTCTGTAGCTGTATGCACCTGCACTCCAGTGTCAATGTCCATACTGAAACTTGAACCCAATCCCTCTTGATTCAGGAACCACTGTATTATCCAACTTGTTGAACCGATATTATTATTATTTGCTTTCCGTTGCTACCAATTATCGGAGCGGTGTCTTAGTGGTTACGGAATCCGACTTTTAGCTGCCCAGTCCCAGGTTGGAGCTCCACTCCACCTAGTTCGGTCTGAGCAACCAGGTAGTATAATTAACCCTCACACTTAGAGTGTGGCTTCTTTTACTATCCTGTATTTAGTTCCTATACTATATTCAAACCTCAATTTCCTTGTTCGTCTCGTCACTTTAAGTGGAATTGTATTTCACTGATTCAAACTTCCCGATTATTATTCGTTGAACCATAGACATAGTTCGATTTCACGAATTTAGATTTGAATGCCATAGTAATATTATCTGTGGCTTAGATCTTAATGAGCATAAATATACCATGATACGTATATGTTCATCTATTTACGAGTGATTATTGGTTTAGAGGTTAAGCGTTCATGCGCTAACCGAAGGTCCTGAGTTAAATTCTCAAAGGGCTCGTGGATGCGCACTATTGAGGTGTCCCATGCTAAAATAAAAAGGCTGTTCAGCGCTTCATGGTTTTCAATGTCAGTCTGACGAAGATCAGTCCGTGGTATAAACAACAAAAATGGTGAATAATTCAATAACGAACATTCAAATGATGAAAACTTATTCATTAATTTATAGCGTCCCATGAATAAAAACTTGTGCATATCTGTGGATAAAATATTTCATCAACAGCACCAACAGACAACAACTATGACTATGACCAATGATACTACCATTGCTGATAACAATACATTAGTGGATTATAATCCTCGCATCCCTCAATCTTTACCAGTTGATATCTCTGAAAGCGCTCAATCAATTGAATCTGACAGTTGGATATGGCCTGCAACTCCTCCATCAATAAAAAGTGATAAGAATTCAAACCATTTAATAACTAGTACTTGTGATAGTCATATTGGACAAGCAATGGATTATCAACAACACTATACATGTAAATTTCTCTCTTTTTAAAACATTTTATGATTTAAACCTTTTATATGGTTTCCTAGGACAATAAATATTCTACGTTGCTATTATTTTGAAAGAATTCTTAATATATACACTCTTATACTAACTGGACAATAAGAAGTAACTAGTGATACATTTATTACTTAATACTGATCAAAATTTATCCATTAAGTTGAAATATAGAACACTAAACCAACTTAATAGTGCAGTTTTTTTGGTGTTAATAACTGGTAGTGATCGGAAAGCATTAAATCTATGTTTTGTGCTAACTGAGATTTACCAGCAAGGTGTGTCCGCATTCCTTAGAGGAACTAAAATCATATTCGGACCCAGGTGACTCAATATCAAGTAGTTACAGAGCTTTGAGATGGTCACTTTTAACCGCTTAAATTCCGTAACCTCTCTTGTCGCGGACTTGCAGACTAGAATTCTGTCAATCTACTTTTGTTTAGGTAGCCCAGTCTCATTGTACTAGTTTTCAAATAAAAGCTCGAAACCTATTATTTCAGTCGGTGGTTGTTGAGTTGTATTAATCACTTGACACGATTAACGCTGTGACCTTTGTTTTTGAAACTTTTCCTATGTTTTTATATATTTATGTTTTTCTTAATGTCCACAAATTTTTTTGTCATATAATAAGCCCACTCGTCTGAAAAAATATCAAATCAAACCTTTACTCACCTACCTGGTCCTACGTCTACTGAATTTAAATCCAGTAAATCTACTTTCGATAAGGAAGCTCAAATAGGTTTGACAATTGCGCGTTATATGGAGGAAAACTTGAATAATGTGGAAGAACCTGATGAAAGATTCCCTGAGGATGAAATTTTGCACGATCTACGAAAACGTCGAACCAATTGTATTTTGAAGATGAGGTAAGTATTTTTCCTGTCCTGTCAAAGACACAGACACAATCAGAAGTCTTCTCAATGGCAAGAACAAAAACTTGTAGAAACTACTGTTTAAGAATAGGGAGTGAAGTATAGACTACCTATGTAAGAGTTGCACCAATTCTTATGAATTAGTCAAAGACTATATCTCAGAAGAGGGTCAGATGACTCATACGCCATTTGAAAACCTACGTCACCCGTATTAGTGGTGAGATATCTGACCGCCTGCTAAATAAACAGTATGCGTAAAGTTGTGCTTCGTTGTGCAATACGGTCGGGAGACGTGGAAGCTATGTGAGGACTACATATCTTCGAAGAATTGCTCTTGCTTGCAAAGAAACGACCAAGTGAGAGATATGCCATGGCATTAAATACCCTCGACCTTGAGGATTCCATGTGAGGGCTTGTCTTGTGACGCAGTTTGGTGTTTTCCTCAATATGTGTCCTATCCACTTCCAGCGCTTCTTCCTCCACTGGTTTCTGATTTGTTCTCTCCCACAGTAGGTTGTTGCTAATAGTGTCTGGCCAACGGATTCGAAGTATTTCGCGTAGATAATATTGGCTTATTATGCAGAGTGATTAGGCTTCAAATTGTGTTCACATTATTATTATTACTCTTATTATCCTTGTCTCCTCTTACCCCATTTCCAGTCTAGTTGACCTTTTATTCTTATAAATCTTCTTAACAAGCATATGAATGGTCAGATTGTTCGGAATGTACTGCGCTAATATATCACACAGTTCTGGTAATTTCGTCTTCTTATTACATTATCGAAATTTATCAAAGGGACTAATTGCTTTAAATAACTTCCAACTTTATTTCTATAAGCATGTTGAACCGTATGTACAGTTTGAATTTGAAACATGCTAACTTCCTTATATGGTGTGTAGAAGTGAAGTATCACAACTTAAACCGATACACATCCAGACCAGATACTACGTTGCATTCGACTAACCAATCTGCAGAGTTGAAAGCATATGAGGTTTCAATCGATCATATATATAATCCGTTTTTTCTCTAGTTGGTCCAACATAATGCGTAGAATGTTAGTCAAAAGTTACTTATACTTTTCCCATTATTACTTAGATTGGTTATGAAGCAAATTCATGAACGAGAAGCTCAACTGTTGAACAATTCAAACAAATTGTATTGAATAAATCTTTCCTGGACTATACAACTAAATCCTTCTTTCTGTACTCATTTTTGATATATATACCATACGTTGTATAAAATACTATTTTAAATATATGTTTTGTCGTTAAATCATTATGATATAGGATGTTTATTCTTGAGGAAATCAAGAAGAAATATGGTATGTTGGTAGTTCAATTCACCTTAAAGCGTGATCCAGAGCCCGTTGGTGACTTGCATGAGGGATAATGCCTTTTGTACTTATGCCCAATTCCAAATTCGTACTTTAATAACGTACAGTCTGTGTTAGAGATATGTAGGACAATGAAGATTCGTTATTGTACATGAGGTTTTATAAATCCCTTTTATAGTAGTGAGAGGGCGTAACTCTCAATATGTCGACCAAATTAAAGACAGCTATACTTTTAGACTGGATTTTCGCTACTGGGTCTGTTTCTCAGAATATCTGCGCTGCATGGTAATAAATATTACTGACAAGGTACAAGTTTACATAATCGGCTTTAAACCACATGTTTTGTGAGACTCTGATACTACTGGGTTGCTCGAACTAAAGTAGGCAAAACGGGACTAAAAGTTGAGCGGTTAATCTATTAAACTACCGGTTCCATTGTTATGGAAGCTATTTTAAATCTACCAAACCCACGCTCATAAGTCCACAAACGGAATCGTGAGTAATACTACAAAGCTACAATTAAATTAAAACACCGAGGCTGATACAACCACATCATGCAATGTGGCTTCATGATTTCCTGATACCTGTAACGTCTTCTCGCCTAGTGAACTATCATTTTGTCAATTCATGTATGTACGAAACTGTAAACAGCCGTAACAGGAATAATTGTAATAAGGATAGGTTTCCATAAACAGAAAGCCAGGGAAATCAGAGTTTATCTTTGGATAGATTCAACTTATACACAAGTAAAAGAAAGTCAGAACACATGTCAACCTTCAGATTAATTTACCTCAAAATCATTACGAACGAAAAATGGTGCTCGTAAAAATGTTCTTATCGAGTGCATACATTTACGTTGTAACAGGTTTCTGAAGCACGAAAAAAAAATCGACAACGTAAGTAAAATGCAAGACTATGGAAGCAAATAGGATCAATTATTTTATTTATTTTAACACATAGGTATTGGTACAAGGAGGCACCAAGTACATATGCGCCACACGAATCTCAATTGATTTGTGTGAGGGCTGTGATACTGCTCGGGTGCCCAAACCGAAGCAGGTGGTTCTCTTAGGGGGCCACACCCCGAGCCTTTGACCTGAATGTCTGATCCACAAGGCAGTGGAGCATCGTGAGGAGATGCAGTCCCATGGTAGCCGGTGACCAACGATTGGTTCATACGCCATTTGTTCCTTCAGGATACTGGGGCCCATGTGCACCATTGGTTTGGGGTCCGGTTAAAGCACCGGACATTCGCTTTTCGTCCTCTCATTTTCGTAAACAACACCCGTGGTGCGAGAAGGCAATGAGTAGGACTTCCCTGGCAGGGGCTATGTACGCGTGGCCATGTGAGAGTATTTCGAGAGGGAGAACGGACTCTCCCCACTCTCGGCCGTACCAGGGCATTTGGGGGGGATCAAAATATTTACAGTAAAAGAAGCACACTTAATTTTTCTTATAAGCTACTGCCCTGAATGGTATTATTACCTTCAAACACGAAGAACATCAGTCAACAAATTAACTAGTTGTCCAGTCACCATTCAGTGACTTCTAACTTCAGTATAAATAACACTTAATTGACAGCTAAGACGATCAAATTATATCTGCACTCCTTATACAATTTTTTATGATTTAGTATGAATGATATTGCTGCGTATGAAAAACCATAAAACTAACTTGGAGGTTAACAAAACATCATTTAGAAATGTTCAACTCACAAAGTAAAACTAACTACTAATTACAAACGAAATACTTTAAAAAATTAAATAACAATTAAAGCAAGAAAATTACGAGGATTTGTTAGAAAAACATAAGTTACATAGATAAAATGATAAAGATTCCTATAAAGTAATAATAACGATACGATGACAATGTACATTTGTAGTAATGTTTATTAGGAAAGCTTTTAAATGAATCAGTATGCCATTTTTAAAACAATCTATTACATGTTATACGTATATATAAGTATACTTTAGTTTGCAATAGTATTAAATGAGATAAAGTTCCCTTCTAACCTAAAAAATTATTAATATTAACATCAAAGTTAGAAAAGAAAAAGTTGTACTCTATAAATTGGTCAGTCAGCAAGATACAATGAACACTATCCATTCACCATTAAATAAAATTTAAAAAAAAAAAACAAATATGAACGTGTAAGGCGAAATGTTGTGTTCATTTGAACTAACTTCAAGTTAAATACAACTAGTTTCAGTATTATTTATTTACAAATGATAACTGATGGATTTTACATTTCTTCTGGTTATAGTATACCGCGCCCCAATAATGTAAAGATGGAATAAAAAAGAAATCATTAAATAATTTCTATATATTGATATTCATAATGGAGGGTTGATAAATGTATGCAACAAACCCAACGAGAACAGAGAGAATCGCCATGATACTTGTTATAATCACAGGACGAGAAGTCTGTAAGCAATAAATAAACAACAACAGCATATATTCAACGCTTGCTTAAAATGATGGATGTTAGTTAAAAATTGCTAAATTTTGACAAGTAAATACATACTTCAATAAAGTAGTCCTCTGTCAAAGCTTAGAAATAACTACCACTTTTGAACAGTATCACCAATAATTACCGTCAATTCATAGAAGCCTGTATGATTCATACAAAGGGACGGAGCAAATATTCACAAGGGACCATATATACGCTAAAGTATGAAGCTGGTACGGTGGGCAAGTCAGCAAATGAGAAAGTTGTGTCAATCAAAAATTTCCTAATGACAAGTACATTTTGTTGGGCAAGAAATAGTTTCGCTTTTTAAGTAATAAATATATGCTTATGTGAGTGAATCGATCTAGCCTAATAAACCTCTTCCTTCACTTTCAGTTTGCTCACTGACTGGGAACTTTCTAATGGGAAGTTTGCGTATTAGCATCAGTCTCAGACACCGCGCGTCATAACAAAGTCTAATTAAACCAAATCATCAACTTATTGCATAAATTACACTTCAGATTTACTCACCATCACCAGTTTAACTCTGGACGCAGCAGATAGTTTTGTATTCTTATTTGGTTTAGTTTTCGGAAACCTACGATTAACAGACCGTGACCAATGCTCTCGTTCTTTCTGTCTTACAGCTTGAGCACGAGCTAACTCAACACTAGCCATTTGTGAACCTGGGGATATTGTTAGTACTTTCTGGAGAATTGGGATAGCATCATCTACTTCGTTCATTTCCAAAAGAGCCTATTATAAGGGATGATAAAAAAATATAAACCTGATATGTTTGCAATAACATTGATGTTCAACAAAAAAGATAACTCATTTAGCAGCTACATACTTACTGCATCAGGCTAATTAAAATCCATGAGTTTTGATAAAAATATTCAGTCAAGAGCATTATGGATTCAGATAGTTTCTCCTTAAATATAATTCGATTGGCGATCGATCAAAAAGTATCGACATAAATCTGATCTATCACTTGGTAGATATACCGTTACATAGATCGGTATGATTATATTCGCACACATAAGAGACTGATTTATCATACGCTGAGGGGTGATTTCGGTCCTTGCACTGATCATACTTGGTTTAATAATGAAAACGTAATTATACCATCCGATTAGGAGTGACCAAGTCGCTTAATATACAACTAATGCAAGAAAGCGAGTACATAGTCCGTTAATGTGAGGATTTATAAGTATTAATAAGTAATTTATCTAATAAATACGCAGCGTTAACATAATTTTTATTTTATGTAATTTCGAAGATAACTGCTATTTACCCTAAGATAATCACCACCTGTGACAATACAATTGTCCCATTTTCATTAGTCAAAACGCCCTTAATCACCTGTCGCATGGTTTTACGTTCTCAACTACAAACGCTTTGCTGGGATAGAGTTTGAGTACCTATTGAACTAATTATCTACTTGGGTCCCAGCTCAGTTCATGATTCACTAAGTGATTAACTGTACTGGAATTCTTGTAAATAAATAGTATACTAATTGATACATAACCAAAGTGATAATGTCCAACTAATATACTGGCTCTAATGAGTTTAACTGTCTGGAATGGCTGCACCTTGAAGTCGTATGATGTCAAAAAAAGGAAAAGTAGCTAATGTTGTCGAATTGGAAATTATATCGTGTCACATTTTAGGGCAAACTGTAAGTGGTGATTGCATTGAATACATTTACCTCTCAATATACTTGTGGAATCATGCCACTAAGGAGTTTTTCTGAAAAATGACTATTATTTCAACTAATAAATTAAGTCAGCAAAGAATGACCCTGAGATGCAAATGTTCTTTTTTTAACTTTCCCGACAGCATTTTTAAAAGACAAAATCCCGAAAACTGACGTAAATACAAAGACTAGTGAGGCGATAAAATCAATGTTTGATATTCATCTCTGAAGATTCGGTAATTTTTGTATGGAGCCACGCAGTGTATCGAAAATCTTTTAAATGGCATAACTTGCACAAAATCCCCGAAATAAGTCAGTCAGTCAAAAACAATGGACGGTTCAGTATGAACAATGATTCAAGTTAGCACAGCACACCAACATAACGACGAAATCTATCGGGATATATAGCATAAGAATCGAAATAGTAGTACTATCTAATATAGTAAGAAAAACTACAGATACATAACAAGGTTCAAACAGAAAAGATATATTCACGAGATTAAAAGTCAGCAGTGATATTTATTTTATTTATTTATTTATTTTAACACATAGGTATTGGTACGAGGAGGCACCAAATACATATGCGCCACACATCTCATTTGATATGTGTGAGGGCTGTGATACTGCCCGGGTGCCCAAACCGAAGCAGGTAGCAGTGATATTTAGAAAAACATGACCTAGAAAAAAACTGAATAAGTCCGAATGATGTCAAATGAACACAAAGTGTTAAAATAACCGTACCTTGGAGAATAACAAGAATTAACCAAATGCCGTGGTACGGTCGAAAGTGAGAAGAGTCAACTTTTCCTCTCGAAGTGCTCTCACTTGGCCACGTGCATACAATCACTGCCAGGGAAGTCCTACTCACTGCCTTCTTGTGGCACGGGTGTTGTTTACGAAATCGAGAGGACGAAAAGTGAATGTCTGGCGCTTTAACCAGGTTGGCGGATATGAAGGATCCACCTCCGGGATTCGGGAAACCCCGATTCCAAACCAATGGTGTACATGGGTCCAGGATCCAGAGGAAACAAATGGCGTATGAAACAATCGTTGGTCACTGGCTACCTTACGTTGCTCCACTGTCTTGTGGATTAGACCTTTAGGTCAAAGACTCCGGGTGTGGCCGCCTATGGAAGCCATCTACTTCAGTCTGAGCACCTGGGCAGTATCCCAGCCCCCACATAAATCATTCGATTTATATGGCGTATATCTATTTGGCGCCTCCTTGTACCAATGTTTACGTTTAAATAAATAAAATAATAGATAGTATAAAATCATAAATATTAGCGTACCAAATAAACAACACCTAACTGACCTTTCCTTTCCTGAATAAGGCCTTAATATTTTGTGGGTCGCTTTGCAAAACAGCATCACAAGACATTATAGCGGCATCGTATGCTTCTACCTATATATAGAGAGGTAGACGATAAGCATTGGCTGATAATGTTCTAAATAGACTAGAATAACATATTAAAAACAATGAAAGTCTGATATTTATATGCACCATATTGGTGACTGTGAAATTATTGCATATTTATTTTACGTGCCAAACACCATCTTGAGTAGTGAGTCCGAAAACATTCACCAGTTTATCCAATCTTTATTTTTCATTTACAAGAGAATGTCTTTTAAACGTATTATTAGTACAGTTTAAAGCTTTCCATAGAATATGATTGATGTCAAAGTATTTTAGAAATGCAACTTAGTGACTATACATGGTATTTTAGCTAGGCCTACAACTCCTATATGGTCTACACTGATCAAACACTTACTTAATCCATCAAATGAAGGAAAATTTCGTGAAAGCAACAAAATCTGAAATGATTGGCGATTATTTCTAAATTTATTGATGTGATTACCTGGGGTCTATTGCTCATTTACACAACTTTAGATGCAAAGGATTATGCTCCATCGAGGAAGCCCCCAAAGCCCTTATACGGCCGAGGGTGGACAGGGTCCGCTCTCCCCCTCAAAATGCTCTCATATGACTTCCCGTATAGTAATCTTGAGTTCTGTTATAGGTATGGGGACAGTTATCACTTTCCGGTTGCCCACACCGTGGAAAGGTTTTTCTGGAAATACCTGGAAACAAAATTAGGTTAGGGGTCTTAGTGGACTGAGAGCGCGACCGCAGTGTTCAAGGGACAACTGCTTGAGACCGCTCACACACGCATACATACATAATGCCTTCTTGTACTAATGTTTGTGTTTAATCAACAAATAATACAGTCAGGAATAGCTAAACCTGAGGCAACGATGACCAAGCATAACTATGTGGTTAATAAAAATCCAATGAAATATATGGCTAGTAGATGTTGGCAACAGAAGTTGATGTACTAGGCTACCGACCAAGTTGGTCGATTTACACAGAGCCAATAGTTGAAGTCGATTGGTTAAAATGCTCAATCATAGATACACTAAACAAGACGGTCAATACTTATTTTCTGTGCAGCTGGTAAAATAAAAGTTCAAGACTTTATATCACATCACTTTGGAGCAGTCATTAATCTAACGGTTTTCAATGCAAAGGAAAGTTTCTTATTTAGAATTATTTTATTAACTTTAGCATAGCTCAAATCCCAAGTAGACCATCTAAATGGGCTTCACATCAACCGTTATTTATCAACACAGGAAGTAATTGAAAAAATGAGATCTGGAGAGTCGATGATATTAATACGTTCACGAAAAGACAGTTCTATTCAGCCGTCACATTTTAGAACATTAGATATCTCTAGATCGTATCTTAATGATCACACAAACCACTGGTTTAAGATCTTATCAACGACGGTTCGAAGTCGAAATACATGACGTAACTGGTGAAACCCTCTTGTCTACTACTAACAAACGAAACAGGATTTCCCAAACTACTCCACAATATTACGAATAAGACGCAAATATCAGGGTTTTTATCAGAACCAAATAGAAATCAGAGGTGAAAATAATCATTTAGTGTACAGTTTAACGGAATTTTAAAAAGCAGCTCCCGGTGAAATATTTTAAGTTTGGGCAAAAGATATGCAA
The DNA here is from genome assembly GCA_946903255.1 of Schistosoma spindalis. Classification (NCBI taxonomy): domain Eukaryota; kingdom Metazoa; phylum Platyhelminthes; class Trematoda; order Strigeidida; family Schistosomatidae; genus Schistosoma; species Schistosoma spindalis. The sequence goes on from OX336420.1 coordinate 79,246,925, forward strand.
AGTGGATTGGTAAAGAAACGATGTTTAATTGATTACTTATTCATATGCTTTACCTTTAACTGAGCAGCTGCAAGATTATTTTCTAATTTCAACTTTGCATCATTAATAAGCTCAGCTGGACAGTCGGCTTCCGGAAATTTCTCTTCTGAAGATCGCATAGGAGGCACAGGAGGCAAATGTAAAATTTTCAATGCTTTGTTATAACTATCGATAGCAAATGCAAATTCTTCTCTCCTGGTTTAAAGATATCATTTTATTTAATTTCACCTACCTGTAGTAATAGTTGCCTCTATCTTTCTTTTGATTAGCAACTGCAAGTCTTTCCGAATTCGACATACTGGCATAACAAGGAGGGTCATCAACTTTTAAAACTTCGATGCGATAAGTTAACCTTGCCCCTGATGGTATAGCAGGATCTCTGAGAAAATTGAGAAGTATCTAAAGTTGATGAGAACCTCTAACAGCCAAAAATGTATCTATTACATTTATTTTTTAAATAAAACCCCGAGTTCTAAGGCTAATAAAAATTCGATATAAAGCTTTGACAAGAAGCTTACTTGAAAGCATATCATGACGTTAATGCTCAACTAACAGTTGATAATCATGGTTTATTTATGGCAGTCCTTTGGTAAACGTATACTAACTGGGACGTGTAATTAGAATTATCATTTAAAGGTTGGTTGGGTAATCGCATGATTACAGGTACTGTCACAATTCAATCTGCTACAGAAACATAAGGATGGAGATAGCGAAGTATTCCTCTCGAGTCTTTACTACGTTGGGTTATTCTGCTTTTCCATTTCGATGAGAAACAGGTAAAATTTGGCCTTAAGATTATTACATGCTACTTTAATCTACATTCAACTGTTGTTCGTACCAGTTTCCCAAGGGTTAAATAACCCGTTAAGATTATCATTACAATGAAAAGCCATGCGTAAAGACTCAAGTGGATATTTTTTGGTTTGTGCTACACAGAACCATTTTCGGAGAGACTATAATTTATGAAAACTACAAATCTAACTCCTAACCCTAACCATAAACTGTAAATCATAATTCTTATTCTTCACACTACCTTATAACCCTCATCTAGTCCTGGTAAGGTGGACATTATCAAGGTCACTTAAGCGTCGCTCAAAGGTCGTCCATAAAGTGCAGTATCATCCTCAAAACTCCAGCTTAACTCTTAATACATAACCCTAACGTTTTTTTTGTATTATAAATGATGCCGTCTAATGATGAAAACTATGGGATAACCCTAACTCATGATACTAGCCCGACTCATGGTAAATATACATATATATATATATATATATATATATAAACTGGTCTTTTTTCTTCATTAGAGATAATTTGACTTTTGAGGGTCAGTTATTACGATCAAAGCTATTGTTCAGCTGTTAGCTCATTATTTCGTATCATTAACTTTTACAACTAGACAGCGTTCCCTGATTGACTAATAAGTTGTCACATTCTCATTCGTTAGAAATATGTAAATATAGCTAAAAAGTTGTGACCCCAAGTATTACGGCATGTAGCGATTTCGGAACAAATCTTGTGTGAGTTATTTTTCACAACCTACCGTCCACGAGATCCATAAGCGAACCGGGAGTCAGTTGTCAGTTCGAATATCTCTTTGTGCTCAGCCAGTGGAATAGATAGGTCAAATGCTGTTCAGAATCCTTGATTTAAAAATACTCTCTTACCATGTATTATATCGCCATCACCTAGGACCATTTCCACATTTTCGGCGTCGTCAACAAGCGTTCCATCTTCCAGCCAACATTTGTAATTTACTACGACAGAATCACCATGACTGGGACGAGTTTCCCCACCGAGACCTTTTTTCAAAGTCTAAAGAAAAGTTATTGGTCAACTAAGTTTGCCTTTTTAATGATGAGACCATTCCCTAAAACATCGATAGTCTCCACACTACTAGCAGCAGCATCTTGATCAGGTGACTCAGATAATTTAGCATCGGCCGCGGATTCACTTGTGCTGCCATCTGTAGCTAGTTTTTCAGAATCCTGTTGCACATTGGAACTCTTCGACTGGGGGTCGTACTTCTGACCTTTTTTGCGACCCATACGTTGAGTAGCCCTTAAAATAAGCGCCCACAGTGTCAAACCTCAAATTTTGCGTAGTAGAAATAATGAACAGTTTGTTTCTTGAGACCTGTGTATGATAAACAAAAATAAATTTTTGTTCAATGAGAGTGAGAAAGGCTCAATGTTCTTCATGGATTTGATGAGCAAGGACATTTGAGGAAAGACAAATTATGCTACTATCTATTGTTACTTACCTCTACCATATTTATCATGCCAAAGTCTCACTTAAAGGCCTGTACTCATTGTCTCCAATAACGATTTGGTCCTCGGGAAACCTTACTTATCTCTTTTTGACGTTTCCTTCTTGGAACTTTAGAGGAAAATAAATAGCCCTGTAAGTCTTCTTCATATGATGCTGACCTCATCACTTTTAATAGACACACCTAGCTGAAGGAGCTCAGTCACGCATCCGCACCAGACCAAGAGTGGGTACACCGGGCTACACATTATTTAAAACCGTTAGCCAGCTTAGATCAAACGCTTCTCGAGATATCGTTAGCCGTTCAAATATATTTTCGAACTTCTTTGTTTTTGACTTCATTGAGTTGGCAGATTCCGGTCATAAAAGGTGTTACCAGTTAAGGCGTTGCCAGACCCTAAATACCTGTGGCATCTTAAGTGAGCTCGATGAAATCTGGTACACCGAACAGCATGAGTCTGTCCCTTGTTGGAACACTATACATCATTTATTTATTTTCATGTTTGCATACTGTGATAGTGTTTTCATATTGTCGGATATTGCTTCTCCCTTTCATTGATGCACTTTGTAAATATCACGACGGAACAAATCCCTAAGTTATTAAAGATTAAGACTCTTTAACCTCCTACATTTCAGCTCATCCATTCTGGATCATCAATATCGAATCCTGATTTTGCTACGCAAAAGCTGATTTCTACAAACAATGTGTGACAGACCCACGTACGCAATTCTTCGCTGTAGTGAAGGCACTGTCATGCACTTTTAACAGGTGTGTCACACCTAGTATGTTTACTAATGGTGTTCCTAAATCTTACGAAACTTTAAAAAAAGGCCATTGCTAAACATAGAGAAATAACCGACCGATAAAGCTTGGACCAACTTTTCCATAACATTGAGTTGCAACATGGCTCAGCAACAGAAATATTGCTACGAATGTGAGTAGTCATTGGTTAGAGAACCTTTGACGAAAGCCTGTTTAGACAGCTATTCTTGTCAAAGCTTCCCTAATAGTGCAGGCAGTCCTCGTGTCTTTTGAAAGTAACTCTGTAGACGAAATGGCTACATATACCGATCGGATTCTGGAGATCATTGGAACGTTCAACACCGAGGTTTATCATGTCAGAGAAAGGCCTCAAATAACACAAAACGATGTCACAGACCTCTCACACTTTGACTCGTTATCTTAATCTTCATCGTAACCGTAGACGCTCTCAAACTCCTTGGAGGAGTTCATCACGGAAACAATCTGCATCTAGATCACGAGAGACAGATAACCCATATTAGTGTTTGTACTATAATCAGTATGGAGAATCTTCTCAAAATTTCGGAAAACTCTGCAAATTCCGGATCCTCAAAGCGGCCGACGCGAAAAACGTTTTGGGAAACTCCCCAGTCGGCACACGTCAACGCCAACCGTAGACGGAGAGCACAGCCATCTGTTATATATCATTGACATTATTACGAAAGTCCGCCACTAAATCGACACTGGCTCAAAAGTTACGGTTGTTCCTGTGAATTCTAACCACCGACTGCATAAACGAGTTTCCAAATTACAAGTGGCAAATATAGGATCAATTATCACATATGGGAAGCGATATATTTATCTTAACGTGGGTTTACGAAGACCCATTTACTGGATCTACGTTGTTGCAAATGCATCTATTCCAATCGTTGATATGGACCTGCTGCAACACCATAGCCTACTCAGCGGCACGCGAACAGATGTAAGAAGACAGAAATACTAAATTGTCTGTATGTGCAACATTTTTTCCGGTTGTACATTGCTCCCAGTCACAGTAAGACACATGGTCGATCCATACCATCACAAAATACTCAATAAGTACCCCGAGCTATAACAAACGCTACTGAAACTGACATGTGCAATCAGAAATGTTACACATCGCGACTAAAGGACCACCTGTATTCTCGAAAGTGCTCTGAATAGCTCCCGAAAAGCTGAGGCTGGCTAAAAACGAATTCAATCATATAATGGACCTAGGAATTATTCGTCCACCAAACAGCCCGCGGGCATCTCCCTTGAACATGGTCCGTAAAAAGAACAGCAATGATTGGCGCCCAACTAGTAACTATTGACGAGTGACTACCAAAATCATACTTGATTGTTACTCGTCGCTTAACGATCATGGTTTGACATCTTACATCAAAAGTTACAACTGTTTCCTGCAGATCGATCTGGTAAAGACTCCAACCAAATTTCATGGCTGCTGGCAACACACCTTAAATCGCTACCATCATCCCTAGTGCACCCTAAGAACTTTTCCTCCTGCCTTTCGGCTTGAGAAATACTACGCAAACACTCCAGAAATGCATTGATCTCCTTAGAGGTCTCGATTTTGCACACGCCTGTGTAGACAACAGCTTATCGCAAGTCCGGACAGAGAATCTCATATCCAGCATCTAGACCTTGTTTTCGAACCACTCCAAAAACACAACATTTGCGGTAGCATTCTTACAATTAATTTTGACAGCGGTTAATCTCTATCAAGTCCTTTCATCCGATAATGTTATCAACATAGTAACAATTTATTTATTTATTTGTACCAGTAGAATTGCTATCAAACCTACGTAAACGTGTGTATTTGAACGTTTGTTACAACCTACGCATATTTCTGCTCAACTCAAATATTAATCGCTCAAATATAACTCGATGTATTATTCTCCTCCCCTAATACATGTGCTTGTATCGCAAAAGCAAACTGTACTTTGATTCACTATACCTTTATTTAATATGACTGTAGATTTGCCTCTATATTCGCTTGCAATCGTTCATTGGTGCTTTCACTTCAAGCCCGCTTTGTGTGTTCGTAATGTAGTGGCATTTGGCTCTAACACGAGAGAGTATGGGAAATAGACATTCAACACTTTACGCGGAGAAATACCCAAGGGTGAAGAAGGCGGGAACAATGAATTGAATAAATTGAGGTTGGTCGTATGGCATGGCTCGGCCATGCAGACGTGGTCCCTGCTGAATGTTATTTTATATCATTTATTCATATGAAATATATTGTTCCATCTCTAGCCTGAAATTCTTCTCCATCATGTGTTGGTAATTGTTACAATGCAATGAGTTGGTGTAGACGATGATGTAACTTCCACGTAAGATCTTATAGATTAGGCAGTTACATCATGATTAATCTACGATTTAAGGATTAGGTTTATTATTAGAGCAGTGCTAATAACATAGTAGACCATAATTCTACAGTAATTATGTAGCCCGTGTGGTCAGTTAATAAAATGTAGTCTCAGTTTCCTATCACATTCGGAATTCAGTCCCATGGAGTCCTCGTGGTAACGGTTATCACGCTGAAGGATTAATGAAGCCCGACGTGCGAAGACGAATTGAGTCCCAACGACACAATCCAACTTGCATAATTCAACGTAATGTGCCGCAATTCGGATTACTGTCTGGATTATAGTTATAATTTTAGATTTCTACATCATTATATTTATTATACGTACATTTCCTTGTAGATATTATCGGATATAACGATGACAGTCATTAAAAATAACATTTCGCAAACAATTGGTATGTTCAAGCATTTTAGTAAGTCTGTTCCATATTACAGACTGTACCATTTGTTATTATCATTGTTATAAACCGTGTGTTTCTCCTTTTTTGACATTTATATTACTCTATAGGTTTTCTATCTATTTTCTTTTTTAAAAATGTCTACGGTAAGTAACATGTTAATTGTACCCTAAACGCTGCCCGTGAGGTCCCTTAACATTTCTGTTCCGCCTTTTAAAGCAACCAACCCACAACTATGGTTCATAAGACTCGAAAATTATTTTTTGTCCAATCTTACCAATTTGCAAAGAAATAAGTTCGTTCATGCAAGCACGCTTCTCATAGACAAATTGGCGGATATTGTGCGAGGAACTTTAGCCAAACTAGAAGAAGTTATCAGGGTGAACGTTTAATGAATCTACGTGCGCTATTAAACATTACTGAAACCATTGGGAAATGTAAAATCGGAACCGACTCTCTAGTTTTTTTCGACACATCACTGGTACTCAAGGCATCCGTCTTTTGAACGGCAAATTGGTCGCTATTCTAGGTTATCGAGATCTAACCATAATCAAGCAATTACGCATGTCCAACTGCCTGATAGGTTCTTATCGGTGGTCATACCGAATCGAGCGTCTCTCATGAGACGCTTAACAACCAACTTCGTGGAAATGTGAATCTCATCAATTAGGACGACATCTCAAAGAAAGCAGTTAGGGACTGATCACCAGATCAACATTACTCGGACATCGAAGCACCTATTAGCATCGCAACTCGGAAATCGGTGGATTCTAACAACAGTTGTTAATAAGACATGGAAACCTTTGACATTCTTCTCGAGATGGTTGCAATATACTGAATTGAGATAAAGCACTTACGGTAGGGTGCCCCTAGACATGTACTGTGTTGTACAACACTTTCAACACTCTGTAGAAGAAAGAGAATTCACTGCCTACTGATCACAAACCTCTCACCCTCTCTTCAAGCTCATCTTCAGATATCCTACCTCATGTTTACAATATGTATGTGTACCAGTTTGCTTATCTTTTTTTCGCACGCTTTGTGTTCTCACGCACGCACGAGCGTATTTCGACATGCGAGTTACAATTCTCTTGTTTATTTTCCAGGATAGCTCGAAAAGATGAGTAAAAAACTTTATCATACATTTTTTCCATTGTTATATTTTAACAAATGGCCCTTTATATTGGGAAAAAACAACTAGATGCTGGTGAACATAGCAAGTTATTAGGAGAATGTTTATCAACAACAAGGTCGTTGGGTTTAAACTCCTGACTGGCCACTATCCACGTCAAAGAACAAGGCATTTTTTCAAGCAAAGAACGTAAATCTATCCATATTGGACAGGTCAAATCAATCAAGTCGAAAGTTAATAATGAAACACAAGGAACCAAAAAGACGGACGGAGAATTAGGCGGGTAAGTAAAACAAAGCTAACGGTTAATAAGAGCATTTGGTTCGTCATGTCCAACTCAGTGGTTGGTTGCAAACAGATTGAATAAGAACAGAAAATAACAATATTCCTCAATGTACATATAAATATTCGAATTGACTGGCACTACTTAGGTATGTTTGTTACCTTTTGTGTAAGAGCATAGGCCGGTCACCAGCAAACTCCATGGAACTATCCTAGAAAATCCTTCCCAATTGCTATTTATCTTGTTCATGTCTGCTTCCAATTCTCGACGTAGTGTCTCTTGGCTTTTCTCTTTTCCATTTCCTTTCAAAATTCCAAATTGGGGGTTGCCTTGTGATGCAGTTTAGTGATTTCTACAGTTGGTGTCCTATCCACTTCCAGCATCTTTTCTTAATTTCCCCTTCGACTGGAAGCAGATTTGTTCTTTTCCACAATATGCTATTGCTGATGGTAACTGGCCAACGGACACTGAGTATCTTGTAAAGACAACCGTTCACAAATACTTCAGCATTTTTGATGATGGTTGTAGTAGTTCTCCAAGTTTCAGCTCCATACAAGAGATCTTGACGTTTGTGTTGAGGACCCTGACTTTGATATTGGTTGACAGTTGTTTTGAGTTCCATATGTTGTCCAATTTTAAGAATGCTGTCCTCTATTTGCTAATCCTTGCCTTTACGTCTGTATCGATGATGCTTCCCGGGTAGGTGAAGGATTCTACATCTTCCAGTTTCACCATCAAGTGATTGGGTTGGTGTTCTCCGTATTGCATTTGAGGAACTTACTTTTCCCTTGTGTATGTTGAGGTCTACTGATGTAGAGGCTGTCGCTATACTAACCGTCTTCATCTGCATTTGTTCGTGGGTATGAGATGAAAGAGCTAAGTCATCTTCAAAGTCCAAATCTTGTAGTTCCATCCAAATTGTCCAGTGTATTCCATGCTTCCGCTCAGATATCGAGCTCTTCATAATTCAATCAGCCATCAGAAGAAAGAGGAAGGGAGAGTAATCATACTTGTCTGACACCGGCCATCACTTAGAGTGCAACTGCCAGCTGTCCTCCATGCACGACTCTGAAGTGTAGTCCATCATATGAGTTCCAGATAATATTGACAATTTTCTTAGGAACTGCACGGTATCGAAAAACTTTCCATAATGTTCTCCTATCTACACTGTCAAACGCCTTCTCATGGTCAATGAAGTAGATGTACAGTGCCGAGTCCCACTCAAATGATTGTTCGACGACGATCCGTAGTGTCGCGATTTGGTCTGTGTACGGCCGATCCTCACGGAATCCAACCTGTTGGTCTCGAAGTTGTACGTCTACTGAGTCTTTTATCCGGTCTAGCAAAACCCTGTTGAATACTTTTCCTGGTACTGACAGTAGTGTGATGCCTCCGTAGTTCTCACATTTGCTCAGGTCTCTTTTTTGGTATATTGATGAGGTGTCCTTCTTTGCAATCTGTCAGTGGCACTTGTTTCCCCTCCTAAATCTTCTTGAATAGAAGGTGAAGCATGTTTGTAGTTACTTCAATATCTGACTTCAGTGTTTCAGATGGTATGTTGCTGCTTTCCCGCTGTTGATTTGTCTAATGGCCATCTTGATTTCTTCGATCGTCGGTTGATTGACATCTATATCTCCTCATTTTTGTTGCTATTTGAATGGTCCCCCCATATTGTTCAGAAGTTCCATTTATCTATAAAATTTTTTGCTTTAGTTGTTAAAAGGGGCATCGACCGCGTGACTTCTGAAGAATCTCGGCCTTCATCATGAGGCATCATAATTCCTCCTTCAACTCAGAGGGCAGAGTTTAAATGGTTTAATTTATTCCGAATAGCACTCTTTTGGCACAATTGTTTTCTACGGAATGGGGTTGCTGGCCCCATGCTCAACCTTCCTCCTTTAGCCGGGCTTGGGACCGGCAGTGGCCCTAGAAGAGTTACAGGCGGTGTTAACTGATATGCACAGCGGTAAAAAATGAAATCTGGATAAATTGAATGGACACAAATGGACTAAAGTTGTAATCGATAACACCAGAATTACACTAGATAGTATTCATATTGATGCTGGTTTTAGAGCCACCATTATTTTTACCAAAATAGAAATAAAACTAGAAATATGATATCCATGAACTTTATTATTATAAAATAAACCCATGATTGCATTAAGCACATCCACATGTGTTGTATTTAAATGAGTCTGCAGTATCATTCAGTCAACGAGTTTTAATTATTTATGGATCAATAGAATAATGGAAAATGGTTAACAGAAAAACAGATAGACAGGCACATATACAGAGACATATTGTATAAGGCGTCCGAATTAGTCACACAGCCGAGCACAAGTTAGTTAATACAATCGAATCAACACATTTGACGGTCAGAACTTGTATTCCAAAATAAGTATACAGTTGTATGGATTTACCATACCTATAATACATGTTCCAACAACCTCATTTGATGAAGACTCACTATACATATTGTAGTTTTCAAAACTTTTTACTACAAATGTTTGTACACACCAATTTCAAATTAAGCCCAATGGGCTTCCTATTTTATAGGTGTTTTCTTATTTGGTTATCAATGTAAGGTTGATTTTTTGAGCATGGTATGACATACCATTCAAACTGAACAGTTAAATCATACATGCTTTGTTCAGTGCTGATTCCCGCAAACTGTATGATATACTTAAAATGTGAACTCCAAAAAGAGATTTAGTCAATAGCCAAAGTTTGGATGTCACTTTTATATCATTGGCCTAAAAGAAGACTTGGTAAAAACACAAAATACTAAGCATTCTTGACGGAGGTTATCCAACGAATGACAGCTGGAGCCGTGACAAACCAGTTACTCGCTGAAACAGAATATCCAACGCGATGCAATAGCGATCATCACATCACAAAACCAAATACTTACTAAAAGTAGTAGAAAACTATAGTCTAAGATGAATTTGTAAGTAACGTTTACAATACCCTTATTCATATAACTCCAATCCATTGCAACTCTAGTCTTATTAAACTACAGCAAAATTATGGCTATCGAACGAGCGGGATATTATTCTACTAGCCATACGAAGTTGTCGACAGGATTAAGATAGCAACTTTATTCTTACGATTAATCTACAATTGTGTATTGGTTATTACAAGCACAGAGAATCCGGTGGTCCATATTTTGATGAAGTTTTAACAACTTGCTTGGTAATACCAAACCACTTCACAACGTTACATGATTTAGTGTGAACTATTCACAAGGCAAATGCAAAGCCCTTGTTTTTCACCAATCAGCCTGAATATTGATCAACCTTTCAAGATTATAGACTGTCAAATTTCAGGTGTAAATAAATTCCGGATTTAGTGGCATGTTCCATCTTGAGATCGCCAGATACAAACTCTGTTTATCAATCCTTTAAAACCTGTTATCATGGACAAACATTACCAAACACTCATTTATCATGTTAAAGTATAAGTTGGATACAATTCTTGCAGAGATGTATGACACTTATGTATTAAAAATTAGCAAACAATTTAATACTACTACAGAACGATGGTGGTGACACATTATCTAGACTTAAAAATGATTATTAAAAAGTCATCAAACATCTCATGTCCTTCGGAATGTCGAAACAGACAATTACAGTTCTTCATTCACAAAACTCAATCAAATCAGCTGTCAATGAAATCAACTTAATATTGTAAACACATATGAAAAAGTAATCTAGTTTTCTAACATACAACAATATTATTCTATGTAATTCGAAAATACGTTGTACAAACATGGAAAGTATAGTTATAGAAAGAAATCTCCAATTGAATTCTAAAACGAAAAAATCTGAAGGAATAAAAACTTTACAACAGAAAACTTTCGTAGACTAGAATTTATATAAAGTAAATACAAATTATAATGCAGTTATTAGTAAATATATTAATTAATCTTGCAGACTGAAATGGGAAAAATGCTTTTCGACAGAAAATAACAATTAAATATTCAGTACTTCACCGTACACTTAAAATGTTAAAGAAAGTACATAATACGATTCATATACAACCGGACGGGAAGGTGAAAGTATAAATGTAGCTTTTATAATTCTCTATACATGAAATCATTAAGGAATAGAACATTTTGTCACAAACAGTTAGAACATAAAGAAATCTGGTTAGGAAGAGCATCACGACAAGGACAAAAACGAGAAAATACATTAGATCCATTAAGAGTTCCTGAGGCAGTACAATCAAACCATTCATGACTAGCTTGAAAAACACATGAACTTGTTGCATCGTCCCAATATGGTGCCATCGGACTAGTTGTGTAAGTAATATTAGGACAAGAAACACCGAAATGCTGAAGGTTAAGTCGATGATTAACACTTGGAAAGTGTTCTGGAGAACAGCGAAATGTATAAAGATAGGACAAGTTTTGCGGAGGAGTAGCGTGAACAGAACGATAGTAAAGGTATCCGTTCTGTATTTGGGGATGTTGTGTTTTGTTAGAAATGGAGGAAGCAGAAATATCGGAAGGCAGTAATAAAGTATGTTCTGAAGTTCCCAGATTCATACACACATCTGCACAAGATTTGCCACGAGATCCCAAAACTATCTTTAAACTTGATGCTGGAGGCCATGAAACAGTAGTGCTGGGGACATCTAGGTAGTTAAATTTAGGAGGCGCATCAGATTTTGCTATCGGCAACGGAGACTGAATCAAGTTTTTGTAAAAAGGTGCGGCGCAGATATCTTGGCGTGTCAAATAAGCATTAAGACGTTCAAGAAAACCCCACGGACTATATTCGTGAGGACGATAGGTTCCGTTCTAAAATTAACAAATGGTAATTAAACACTCAGCAGAGCTGCATAACTTATTAGATAAAAACTCATAGATTCAATCCATCTCTATGAAAAAGCTGATATTTTATAACCGATTATTAAGGGCTAACATATTTATATAGCATATTTATTTTAAAGTATAAAAGGTTTGTGTTTTAAATCCAACGAATTTCACCATGTTATGGTAAGGTATACGATATCTCAGGTTATTAGGATTTTTAATCAACATTTATTCTTTTAGGTTAAACTCAACCTTTCAACTGAAGTCTATAAACTACTTCTTGACTGTTGCTTTTTGAAATATTAAAAGTTGACTCAGTGAGCCAATCGGATATTCCCTAAACAATCAGTTTACGCTGTTGGCCAAGACTTAACGTCATTTATATATATATATATATATATATATATATATATATATATATATATATATATATATATATATATATATATATATATATATATAGAGTAAATGGTTTACTTAAAGTTATGATGATAATAATAATAATAGCTACAGTGAAAACCAGAAATACTTAAAAATGAAATTACAATGAAATCTTACAGAAATGTTGGTCAGAATACGTTTGACAGTTAAGCGTATCTGTGTTTCATTGTTCATATCAACCAAATATGAGTAAGGTTCACCGATATGATTTTCTATGTACGGATGTTGGCTGGTAAGCTGTACAAATAGAAAGAAAAAGTGGTCGTGACGTGAGAATAGTTCATGCATTATTACTTGTAAGTTATTTGGGGTTATAGAAGTATATTACAAAACCCGTATTTCTAAAGAATAGAAATAAGATTACAATAATAACCTCCTTCGTATGTGTATATCTCGTTTCAAGCTACTAAGATTGAAATCATCGAAAGAAGTGTGAAAACATCATAGCACACTAATCAATTGAATAAACACAAAAGCAAAGCGAATTTGTCATTCATAGAAAAACCATCATTTATCTATAAAATTATCTTAAACTTTTGAAGGAAATAGCCAGCTAATCAATAAAGACGTGAAACCTGTGACAGATGTGAATTAGCACTAGTTGGTATTTTATGTTAACACGACAAGCTGTAATTAACAAGATGAATGGCAAAGAAGCCGAAACAAGATAGTAACGATAATAATCAATAAAACCAAACATTGACGATATGGTACAAAAAAGACGAAATGAATAGGTATGAGTGGAGAAATATTGGAACTGAAGAGATCTAGAGGACGACAAAAAGCGAAAGCATATTTACCGTTGTAATCCAATATCATGATTAATGGCACGATAATAGATGTAGTGACTAAATTGATGGTAATAGAAAAGATTAGGAATAAATAATATGATTTCAGAAGATTGAATTTGTCAGATGATTTTAAAAACTCAAGAACTAAAATAAGACAAAGAATTAATGCGTTTTCCCACTGTGATTCATTTTGAGTTACGTCAACCAACCACTGTAGCGATAATTTTGTAGACCCCAATCAGATTTCCTACATCTAACAACAAGGCTCAATCCAATAACAAGTGATCTTACGGACTGACCTCATGTCTTGGTTTAGCCACCCTAATTTACTCAAACATTGGCTAACATCTCCCCTCAAGGTAGGTAGTGGTTAGGCGCACGTGACATGTTCCAACCACTCTCAGTCTGTGAAGATTCACTACCTCATTAATAAATTTATTATGTTTGGCTAGTGCCCTAGTGGTTAAACACAATATCGCTCTTTTAAACATTCCATGATACTCAGGAAATGCTTCCAAGATATCTATGATAAACACACCTGAAGCTTATGCATTTCTTTTACCTTTACAGACGATGTTTCAGTTTTAAAGAGTAACACAGAGCCGACTGCTGAGGACTATACTAGACCTTTCGTTAGGCACACAGACATCTTGCCAACGCTACAGGTGACGCTATGTCAGAAAATACAAGAGAACTTTTGGAATCTGTATCTAGGTATCTTAGCATGCCAATGCACCAGAGATGATGAGACTCAATATAAGCGAAGTTGTGATTAGATTCAATTACCTCGCTCTGTATGAACAATCTAGTGCTGAAGCAACATAAGTTTAGATAAAGGAAATCATATCCCAAACATGCTTGCATGTTACCCAATGTGATCAAGAGATTGCATTATGTCCGAGTCTACATTAAATAGGGAAGAATTTCAATTTGGTAACGGATAATAATCTCAAAGAATAAAACTCATCACTTCAAATGGTCAATCCAACAGCCTTAAACAAACGTGATTGGAGGAATTTTCGGTTAATATTCCAGTAAATAATTAACTCTAATGGAGAAGTATGCGAGCTGTTTAGTGTACTGTGGTGGTCAGGAATATGTTTGTAGAACGAATTTAGCTTATGATACTTGAAAAAGTGATGTACAACGTTTTATTCACTATACTAACGTCTATCTGAGAAGCTGACCACAGACGTCTTAGAAATATTTCTTGCATCCACTGGGATCATCGGGTAAGTAATAGAGGTTAGACGCAGATGATGAGGTTGTAAATCTTCATCGACTGAGATAGTTGGGCGACGTGTTACGTATACCTGAACACCGATTACCACGACGCACAATGCTGACTATTGTTGGAGATGGCTGAAAGAAAGTTAGGGGCGGCCAAACCAAAACGTGGCATCAGTCCTTGAAGACACTAACTTCTAGTCTGAGCCATGTTGGTAGATGCAGACTATTTGGTTGGGGTCCGCATGACTATCGTAACAGATAGTTGGAGACTGTGGGCGACATGACTTAGAATCGATCATAATGGCGTCGGTATATACGCGCACATATTAAATAAATGGGAAAAAGCTCGAAAATGCTTGACATTGAACATATAACCTCTACCATTTGCAACCATATAGGCCATTTAATACCGGCTTCATAATAGTCATTTCTTTACAGCATTATACACAAATACGGATAAAAAAAGCATTAAGGGTATAGTGAATGAGAACTCAAGTATGGAAAACCAATTTATTGTTTATTGCAAAATCACACAGTGGCTTAAACATGAAAATCATACATTAAATACATTATTTGCGCATCTTCCTACAGTTGCCTTTTACACATTTCACGATTCTTTTAATTCTGTTGTTATTCCAATCGCTCTCTATTTCCCGTCCCGTTCTCTTCAATTCAATCTGATATCGACAGGTATTCCATTCCCAACTGCTGTTATACACTACTTATATCTTTCAGCATAAGTAGCATACACCACAGAGATATGGATTTAGTTTGTTACATCGTAAATAACTGCAGTTACCTTAGGTGTCTTTGAACAATGTACACTTCTACATGGTTGCACATAATTGTAAGCATTAAAATAGCATTGTGAAACTAGGATATATGCACATTTGCTGAACATTTTATCTCATTTTTCAAATAGAACAAATTTAAGTTAAAAATTCTAGTATCTATTACATTTTCTAAATTAATAACAGAATAAGTGTATATTTCACAATGATAAACTATTTACATACATCATTGGATTTGACTTCCAGTTTGAATAATTGTAAAAATGAACATCAAATTGATGAGATAAACAAAGGTAGAAAACATTAAGTCAGGGGTGTTACTTTACCCAGATATGTGCTTATTCACTGATTATTCTACACATAAGTATCATTGATAATTTTACCTTATTTTTCACAGCAATAAACTGGGGTCGGTAATAAAACTAATCCATAATTTCATGATTAATATAAACATTGATATTTTATTAAGGTCAAAGTTTAATGATAAAGACTAGCTTCGAGAGGATACTTCCGGAGTTTTAATGAGAAGCCGTGACCATTGGAGCTAATCCGTGTTGGATATTGTCAATTGAACAGAAGAAATCGAATGAACTAAGAATGTTGTACCTGTTTCTGTAATTTTGGGCAAGCTGTAGAAATTCAGCTAACCACTTACCTATCAAATTATACGAATAATTATTCATATAAAGTATGGGATGTAGGAGGATATTCTTTTTATGAACTTTTGGGAGTCCGTATCTTTGATTACTTATATTGATTCTCTGAATCATCCCATTGATTTTTAGGATTGCAATTGATGAGTTTCTTTTGGCATGTATTCATCTTATGTGGATTACCTCAAAATAGACAAAAATCTAGAGCATTTTTAAGCAGAGATGAACGGTGGCTAGCAGTGAGAAATTGATAAATTCTAGTCCTAAAGATCAATGGAAAGATTCAAACGACCGATACAAATGAACTAAAATTAACCCCATCGAACAGGTCAGGGCTTATTTGGATTTAGTATCTAAGTGAATAGTGTCCTGGTGTTTGAAGCAAAAGGTACTCATTTGGAATTCTAAAATGAACATCAACTCCGGGATCCAGGTGAATCCAATTGACAAGTCCCAAACAGGATGAAACGCATGTTCTGTTTTGTTTTGGTAGTCACTACCCATTCCTACTTATTAATATCTTTGATGCCAATTTCATCCTGGCGGCATTAGCATAATTAACTCATCTTTTCGTCGACTAAATTACCAAACTCTCTAGATAAATATTCTAGTTCTATCTTTGATAAGGAGGATAAAATTTACATTAGTTCAATCGATTGTTCAATCATGTATCAAAGTTGCTTAGATAACTAAATATGACATTGGACTCTATTGATTATGCTAGTATCAACTTCTAGTAAAAGTGGTATGCCTCTTAATCACGAGTATTATCTTTTAAAGAAGTGACTGTTAGAGTAATTAAAATGACTGAAATATTTTTCAGAACTTAAATTGTACAAACTTGAATTTAAACACTTTCCAAACAAATTATCCACACAGAGTATAGGATCTATTTTTGCTACAATAAAGATTTTGTATATTTGTTGGTTACTGAATTTTAAGTTTACTAATTCGTTACTTTAATTCCATAGGAATAGAAAATAAATTTATTCGAAATTGTCATATGCTTGTATCAGTTTTGGATTTGTGTACGTCAGTTTGAATTACTGTTAAAGTAATCGCTTTTACTAATTATAGTTTATCTTTTTTTATAAAAACAGAATGAGAATTAAATAGATAAGCATTTCATGGTTGTACAGTCGATCATATAATTAAGACTTTGAATCAATGATTTGACGACTACACCTCAATACATTATATTTTTAACAGGTTTCTGAAACTTGTTAGGAAGAAAACTGATTGTTTTCTGGCAAATGCCGGTGTTTTGAATAGCGAAAGTGAATAGTGTAAATTTAAGTCACCAATGAAAGATCATTTCAAAGTATCGATTCTTTATTTTAACTAATTTCCTACATCTGTGAACGGGTTTCCTGAATCATTTTAATCAAAACTCGAATAAAAAACTGATTGATATCATTAGTGAATTAGATATTAGTCTTATATTGATGAAGAATTCGGAGATTTTTAACGAACTGCATAATTTGAAGACTGATAAAATCAGAAATCATGCATGTGGAAGTCACCTCTAGTTACACAGTCAACTTACCCTTCATGTATCCCTTCGTGACAATCCAATTATGAGTACGTATTGTATAATACTTGTGAATTGTAACCTTCTCCATCTCAATTTGTTCGGTCATTTTCATCTGAATTGCACGTCGTTTGGTTTTGCATGTAAACGAATACAGTGCTTTGTAAAGTTTGAAGACTGCTCCAGTGAATTATTCAAGCGTGTTTCAGTAAGGATTGAGTCAATGTTTAAACATACAAATTATTCCCTACTTTTATCTTCGTAATAACACTGGTAGGTCACTTTTAAGATCATGGTGATAAGCATAAATATGATTACCGTCTAAACACACATAATTGAACCTAAGAAGTACTCACTCCGTATCGCCACTGCATATGAACGATCGCTTGGATATAGTAAAGGTTTAATACAACGAGTTATCGAATATCTACAGTTTAGAGGGGCTAATCAAGAAGTCGAAATAAACTTACTGAAACGTCATATTGCCGAATTATTAAAACAAATGAGCGATGAGATATTGTACCAGGTTGGCATAATTTGTTCTGGCTTTCACTATCCTCAGATCTGTTTCATCTGTGGCGTCATCATCAGCACTTACACAGCCATATTTATTATAAATCAGAAAACAACACAACAGCATGAGAAGCTATGTCAGCATTTACCAAAAATAAAGTTGAACAATTCGCTTCGAATAAAGATAAAATGATTATCGAAAACAACGTTGTAAGGAATTGCTGACACAAGGATAATCAGCGAGGAAAGGAAAAATATAGATCATCACGGGTGTAAAGCGAAACCAAAATACTGAAATAATTGATTAAATGTATAAGACTAGTGCTTGACCATTAACCACAGACGAAATTACTGACTATTTCATTACGAACTGATCTTAGTTGAATGTCTAATGAGGTTAATTACGAAATTCAGAAAATATCAATAAAGCCTCTAAAGTACAAACTTTTACTTACTGTTATGGCATATCGTATTAAAAATTAGCGAGCTAAGAAGATGAGGCTTACCATGTCTCTATTATATTTGATTTCAGATACACATTCCTAGTACAGATGAACCTTTGCTTCTGAAAGTATATCACATAGATTCACTTTATCATAATCTATTATTACTGTAACTCGGATAACATTTTCTCTCACTCATATAAACAAAGAGGGTTAAAACACGTCCACAATATGAATAAACAAAATGGTTCTGGAAACAACACTACAAATGTATACAAGCTGTAACTTTCCATGGAAAGGTAAGACAATAGTTTAGTTAATCCTCCGTAACATGATATACATAAAACGTTTGCTAGCATTTTGTAAAAATATTAGTTTTTAAAAAATTGCACCTACACCTCGTGAAGTGGGTTTATCAGCAAAAAATGCTTGACTGCTTCTACTGTGAGGCGGATTAAAACGAGGATTAAGAAAAATTATACCGTTAGCGATTGCTTCCAAAGGCGCAGGACCTTCGTAAGGAAATCCCAATCCAATCAATATCTACAATACATTTTAGAAAATATTCCACTAGTTAACATTACAGTGGTTTATGTTATTAAAGAAACTTTCATTAAAATTAAACAATTAAAACTCATCTCTCAACAACTTCAAAGTTACAACTTAACTCAATAGATCTCCATTAATTACAGATATCATACGAAAATCTAATATTACGATATCATAAAAGTATAGTTCGTTCCACATGAAATCAGTCACGTTAAACTGTCAGATAATAATGTTTCACATAATTTTAGTTCACCCTTTATATCCAAAAGATAACTAAACGAAATAAACTAGGAAGAGGCAACTGGGAATATGATATATTATACGTACAAACTATCAAATATGAATGATTAACGTCTTATCGAGGAGTACAATTTGACACAAACATAGCAAAGAATACCATACACTTAGTCGCGTCAATGTCGACCTTTTTCATTCATCACAAATTTTAGGATGTGATAAAGTAGACAACACCTTGATCAAAACTCGATCAAGATTCGACTGTCAAAATTTAGATTAATGACCACAAGAACATGCCGGACGGCACACTCGTAGAATACTTACATACTGATGAATCAGTTATCAAGATAGTTTTTAGAGAAATTTCAGGTTCTATATTATCATTGATCATATAAGTTGCATCCCCAGTTGATTTATAAATGAATATGGTCTGACATTTATGGATAGTTTCACTGTAAGACGACCACAGATTGCAACTGCACTGAGACATAATATATCGTAAGGTTAGATTTGTGAAACCTCTGTCTTCAACTCAAGTAGTTAACATGTATTTCCCGATCGTTCAATTTGAGGGTCGATGATATAGGAACAAAGAACAGAGTAAACTTTACCTAAGTTGGCCGAGAAGAGAGTGTGAGGTCAAAAAATAACGCCTCTGCTTCTCAGTCTCAGTAGTGCATGGGACTGCATGCTTATCGACTAGTTTTCTAGAGCACAGAAAGGGAAGACTAAAGGCAGCAGGTCGAGAGACATCGAAAGAATAGTTGTGGTTTATGAAAATGTATAAAATCTTTGATCCACTAATGAAATTAGATTGTACAGGCTGGCCCTATTTCTAGCCCACCTAGGTTGCTCCAGCTCCTAGATAGGACAAATCAATCGATTCATTCTTCTTAAATCACATTTTGACCCTGTCACATATTCGCTTATCAACCTTGACTGTTTTTATGTAAGCGTACGTGACTTATTTTTGTGTGACTACAACGATCGATTCACGCATCGTTAAATTGTGTTAGCTTATTTGCCATCTCAATTGCGCATCATTTCGTTTTGGTTCGCCTTTCGACCAACGATTGTACGAAATATATGTATTCAAAAACCCATTCTCGTATTTGACTTATTTAATTCCGTTATTCACCAACGCGATTTAAGTCGATGGTTATACACAAGTATTAGAGGCATGTACTTTTCAATAAGAAGCAGCAAACGATCTAATTAGAATCACATCTAGGGCCACTAAAAGATACCACATTAGCTAAAGTTTTTATTTAACATATATACAATGTTCTTTACTGATGTCCTTCATAAACTTGATTGTAAATCAACAGGTTTCGAAATCAAACTGTCTAATCATGCAGTTTCATCCAAATAACCGATTAGTATATCTAACACTGATCTACCGTATGGTGTTGGTTTCTGAGTTTCATCAGCTAAATTATATTGGTTTCTTTCCCCTTTTATTCACAACCTTGTGTTGCATGGGTGAGACTGTTCACTAATTCATTGAATCCATTATCATTATTTTGGTAAAGTTAATAAATAGTATTCACATTCGGAGAAATGATAAGTGACAATGAATAGATAATTGAAAAATTTAGAGAGGACCAGAATCCTGTGAGTATAACTAAGATCAATTGTCGCTTGACTTAGTTTTCCAGTGGCATTGTACTGTCATCAAAATTATCTTCCCTATGAGAAAGGATTTCTATGCGTGAAACACAGTGTTCGCTGCTAATATTTCACTAATCACTTGAGAAACAAACAATGATAGTGACTATTTACGATGAAATGCCAGTTCGTCAGCTTTGTGGTCATTAGCACGTTAAACTCTATCATCATAATTCTGAACAATATTTAATGTTGCACACTTCTGTGAGTCAGATTATCAAATAGTTTTTTAATAAGTCCAGTTATAATACACTGAAATAAACCTAATCCTTTTAACAGGAAAATTCAACATAAATGCAATAATATATATAAACTTACTTGAGATTTCGACATTAACTCTAAATATGGTTGACCATATTGCATTTGATGTATATGCACAAATTTTGGTAAGTTATCAACTTTATCCATCACATTTCCATGTAATTCAAAGTAATCAGATAAAATTCTCAAATAATTTGTTTTATTCTTAAGAGAAAAAATAATTTGATGATATACACAAAGATGAGTAAATTAATAAGAGAAGCAATAAATAATTATTATTGAATATAACAAATGTAGTCGAGTCAAATAAAACACAGTTGAATATTCATATTTTATTTGCAATGAAAAACAATGAACACAGATTTTGGTGGGTTATTTTACTAAACAACACGCAAAATGCAACTGATCTGTTAATAGTACAATACTAATTATGTTGAGTATCTGAGTAGGAATGTTGAACAAGTAATTAAATAAGTAAGATTATTTTGACCAAATGATGATTTAGCAACAGTAGTTACTTCACAACCTAGTGTTAAGGAATTTTATCGAAATGCATAGATATATGCATTTAATTTTAGCCGAGAGTACAGTTTAGGTAATTATGTTATTGAAGTTTTTTTAAAACTTACGCCTAGCTGAAGTCAACTCTTAACATTACTGATTGATAAGTCAGATGTAATACAAAGATATGGAAAAAACAGACAAGAATCATACGGCAAAAATATAAAACGGAGGTGAACAAGGATTGAAAAAGTAAAATGGATCAAGTTGGTCTCGGTAGAAAACACAATGAATATAGAAAAAAATTTATAACATAAGAAATATTTCAATAATGATTAAAAATTACATCCCTAATGGTCGTTAATGATCGACGTAAACCGACCAGTTAGTTCCCAAGCTTACAACGCTCCGTTTTAAATTGTCTTTGAGATAGATGTTCTATTCTGGTGAACTACAAATTGTTTTTTTCTTGTGAGAATCTGATTTAGGGAAATGTTAAGAACAAATTGCCGGGTTGGGCCACCTTGATGTACATTTATCGATTTACTTGATCTTGCGAAGCAGGTTATATTGGCTGCATAAATCGCAAACATAGTAAAGGAATATCAGAGCACAATCCTACATGACTGTATCTAAAAGGGAATGGAAATCAATCAATAACTCAATCCTTGAATGGATAGTCGATTCTGGTCACGTCCCACGAGAATCATCATTCAAGATTATCCACGAAAAGAATTGGCTGGAATAAAGTTTGGATTGGGAATTTATGTACAACTGAAGCTATATTAATTTATTAGTTCAAATCTGATCACTATATACAAAAGAGTCATGTTCAATTTTTTTGGGATACCATCAGGTCCTAAACATTAGGATGAATTAAGTGACATCAGTTGCAGTGAAACTACGAACACAATTATTCTTCAAACGTGTGGATATAGGGAGCCTGACATCAGATGACTGACGTATAATAGACTTATTTAAGTCACAAACATTCAGCTGGTTATTGCTTCTAATGTACCTGTCACCTATAAGTTCTTTAAAGTTTCCACATACTTAGAGAGTTTTTGAGTAAACATAGAGTTTATTAGACGACATAGTGGTAGGACTCTAATTTATGGACCAGCCAATCAGAAGCGTTTGAGGAATTTCAAGGTCACGGCGCTAAGTTCTATGCGAGATGCTCACATTCGATCGTTTTACAGCAGATTTTAGAGAAGAGGTGATTGTTGAGCGACTACAACAGATGGGACTATTAAGAAGTTCCTGTGTCTGTGACTGCGGCAATCAAATGACTGCAGCACGATGTGCAGACTACCGTGATGACATTATATTTCGTTGTACTATATGTTAGAGAAAAAATCTGCTCGAACTGGCACTTTCTTTGCCCGGTCACGGCTCAGGCTAAGACAAATCATGATAATTGTTGCAAATTGGATCATAAAGTTACCAGTAACATTAGCTGCGGCTTTTGCAGATGTTACGGAAACTTACGCCGTTCAGTGGTATGAATATTGCCGTGATATATGTGCAATGAAAGTGACACGAGTACGTGAATCATTTGGAGGAGTTGGAAAGATAGTGGAAATAGATGAGACAGTAGTTAGACAGCGAAAATACAACAAAAGACGTTTTATCAAGAAAGATTGGGTAAATAGCACTTCCGTGAATATACTTGACAAGTACTTAGATTTTACGATCGTTCAACTCAAAAGGGACATTTTCAAAGAGTGAGAAACCGTAAGGTAACGACAATAATACCAATCATCAAGGAGTACGTTCAGCCTGGCACCACGATCTATACCGATGATTGGAAAGCTTATAGATGCCTCTCGAGACTTGGTTTTCTGCATCATGTTGTAGTGCACAAACGTCATTTTGTTGATCCAGCGACGGGGGTTCATACAAACAATATTGAAGGCATGTGGTCTAGGCTGAAGTATTTTTTAAGACCCTACCACGGCTCCAGAGGACGATTATTATGGGGCCATATGGACGAGTTGGAATTATCTT
Source organism: Schistosoma spindalis (assembly GCA_946903255.1). NCBI lineage: Eukaryota > Metazoa > Platyhelminthes > Trematoda > Strigeidida > Schistosomatidae > Schistosoma > Schistosoma spindalis. The sequence continues at coordinate 79,270,629 of OX336420.1, forward strand.
ATCCCACCGGCAATTTATTTTCTTAAAGTGTTCCCCACCCCCCTGAAATTTTTTTTCCACCCCCAAATTACAATACTTTTCATCCCCTGTTTCGTCCAATGAAATGAGTAGTTTTAAAACTTCTATGTAATTGGTTAGTTATGTCTGGAAAGTTGTTATAAATTATCAGTACATGCCGACGATGTACATTTTAATTTCAGGGCCATCCACAATTTGATTAATAATCGAAATTAATGTCTAATGGGATTATCGTTTATGTTTTTGTAAACTTATTTCTAACGTTTATTAGATATAAAGGTTAAGAAAAGTTAGACAACATTTTGTCATCTAATGAACACTAATCTAGTAATTTTAGATTTAAAATAATGTGATTACCGTTCATGTATTAGTAACACATTTGTTAACTATTTAATAATAGTACATTTTTAATAGGAATATTTCAATATAGTGAAAATTGTAATTTTTTCATAAGGCTTCGCGCGCGAAGCCAGTAGGTCCTGGGTTCGAATCTCGCAGGGGGCGAGGTCGTGGATGCGCACTGCTGAGGAGTCCCATAATAGGACGAAACGGCCGTCCAGTGCTTCCAGGTTTTCCATGGTGGTCTAGCTTCAACTGACTCATGATCTTAATCAATGTAATGGGTTAACAATGCTGAACGTTTACATATATATATATATATATATATATATATATATATATATATATATATATATATATATATATATATATATATATGCAAATTACTAAGGTCATTATTCAATATAGGTCAGCATGATTTGCAGTTAAGTGTTCAGTCACAATAGGTGTAACAGGATTATGGTAATATTGAAAACGCAACAAATGTTCTGTCAAAAAAGGCACAATTTGCGAATTTCATCGTGTCAATGGACGTAATAATAATAATAATAGTATTAATATTAATAATAATATTCATAGTATCGATAATACTACTACTAATAATAATATTAATAATAACGGCAATACGGACAATACATTATAATAACATTTCACATGTTCATTGATGCAATAGACCTTATTCATATTTATACATTTAATGTCGATAGACATTTGTTCAGTCAGACGACGTAGGCTTGTTTATTTACAGCTTATTAAACTGACATTTCAAATGTTTGTCAAAAATGGTTACATTCATAATGTATAGATATTTAAGCTTTCTTATTACGCTTATTCATAAATGACTGATTAAACACACCAGCTTTTATTACGACCGACAAAACAATAAACCGTTTAAATGGATTTTAAAATTGACCGCATTAATTTCTAACGTTTTCTATTTCTCACTAAGATTGCCCTTTTACAAATTCAACGTTTACTAAATATTAAGTACCTATTTTGGAAACATTCTTACCACTTCTGTAATAATTTGTTCATTACTTGGGTATTCAACATTAGACTACTAACATAATTCATCAATCACTCTTATCAAATATTCAAACCGCTTTTCAGTTCCTCTTTTTCCCTAAACTTTCTGTTAACGTTATACATATCAGTATTAGTGGCAACATAACTAACAACTTCAATTGAAGGTTGACATTAAATCACTTGATCGGATATCAAACATTTATCTCAATACACATTCACTAACACTACGATTTTAGTTGGTGTTTTCTTCTTGAAAAGTCTAAATTGTTTTTAAGATTACCTTTACACAAATAAATTTTTCATTATTATTACATTTAAAATATAAAAATGCAATTTCTGACTTCCAATCAAAGCACTTGATCCTATTTCGATTTCAACTAATCAGATTGCAAAGATCAAGAGTTTACGACCAATTACAAAATTATTAAAGGTGACAAATTTTTGGTTCATTTTCACTTGAGTACACACTTGCAAAACAAGTACACCAATCACAGATACCTAAATTTTCAATTCACACCCTACCTTTTTATAAAGGGGTGCCAGCGATTTATATTTGCCGGGAAATGAATGTCGACCGACGAGTTCCTATACCGCATGCATTATGATTTCAAAACTTCTGAACCTTAATCAAACCTTAACAAGTTCTTAAATCATGTAAAAGAAGAATATCCATTGTAATTCATCAGTTTTTTATAATATATTTCTACTTTATACTAACTCTCTTCTGATTGACTAATGTTCTCAAGGTCACTTAAACATACGTTCGAAGGTCGTCCATAAAATACAGTTTTACCGACTTAGTTTACGAACTTCGATCGAGTGTGTTAGATAATTTAACAGTAAAGCCTTCCTTATTTCTGTAGATAACACATCATTAGCAAAATATCCCAAAAGAAGTGGGCTTTTCGCATTTAACCGCATATAATCAACAGCTTGTTTCGCCAACATTCAGTTTGATCGGTTGTTGTCATCAATTGTCCTATAGTTGTCTGTATATGATGACCTAGTTTTTGGCCTGATATGACGGGAAGAAAAGTCAAAATTAGATTGATTTACTCATTGATTTTTATTTAACATTAACTCCGTTTTAATTCCATGTGATGATTACTCAGTATAGCATTTATTTTGTTTTCCCGTTTGACATTTTATTCTGTATAACATACAATATTCTTGTATTAAGTTAACATGAACTATACTCAGCATATGATTTGTTATAACTACGTATTTTTCATATATGTGATTTGATTCTAATTATTAATCAAAAGTGGATGTATGAATCAATATATAAATAAGTGTGATTCCGATTAGACTCGTCGTGGTTGTTCGTGCTTCTGGCTGCTTGTGGAATATATTTCCCTCTTCCGAACTTGGACTTTCTCTCTAGTTAGCTGGGTTGGGACTCGTGGGAATAGTTAGCATATCCGTCATTGTCACAGAGTCTTCCGTTCTCAAATTAGGTGAACTCGTAATCGCTTCAAACGTAGCAAATTTGGCGACGGGGGTGGGATATTTTGGCATAAGTTGACCTAGTTTTTGGTCTTATAATGATTCATGATTTTTTAAATTGGTTGATAAACGAGGTCGATTTCGTTATGTTTTATTCGATGCTGACTGGTCTCAAAACGAAACTTATAAAAACTATCTGGTCTTTTTATTCCGTTCATCAAAGATCGACTTCTTACAAATGTTATTTCAAGAAAACTAAAACACTACAACATCCATCTACCACATGGAGAACTGAAGAAGAATACCTAGTGATGGTTTTTCTGAAGAACGACTATCCATATTTCAAACATTAAAAAGCACGGAATAAAATATGGAAACCAACAAACGAATAATTCATATACGAAGGACATGTTGAATTTGCAATCAGTTGAGACTGTTTGAGACAGGCTAAACATACAAGCCACCAAAATTAATTCAATCAACCAACCATAAGGTCGATAACTAGGTCGAAATGTAGGACAATCGACATATATATACACATGCAGACAATTACAGGACAAATGATGACAACAACCGATCAAACTGAATGTTGGCGAAACAAGCTGTTGATTATGTGTGAGTAAATTCGAACAGCTCATTTCAATCGGAATATTTTGTTAATGATGTATAGTCAAGGTAGATAATGAATTATTTATGATAAAACTTCCCAGTTCAAAAAACACATTTTCACCAAAGTCACCCTGCTTTAGCTTGACTATTTCATATATCCGGCTAAATCCCTAAAACAATTAAATTACAGGTAATTTGATCATGGGTGTCTTTGAAGCATTGTTCATGTATAATGGATGATTTTAATTTAATTATAAGTACAATAGAAGAAATTCACATCTAAAAACTCCACAACATGATTACTCCACACATAGTTTATTGGTTATTATTAGTACGTAAGGAAACTTACAGTCCACATATAAGACTCTTTTCCATAAACAAGAGCAACGGGTTTAGATGATGATCGATGAGATAATTTATATTTGAGTGGGAGTATTTCAGCAACAAAACCCAGGAATGTATTATCCGGTGAATGAGCTAGAAGTATCAAAACAAGGGAAAATAACAACTACAAAAATGTACAAACCAAAGTGAATTAAATGAATTTCAAAAAAAGTAATAACAATCAATCATTGTTGAGAATGTGTAGGCTACAATAACATGTTATAGCAGGAATATGTAGTGAATGAAATTCAGCTTTAATTAAGACAAAATTATAATGAAAGAATCGAAGGAAAACTAATGAATATGGTCACAATTAAGAGTACTGTTCAAATTGATTAGTATATTGTGAAGGGACTTCAAAATTTTCAGTTCTCCAAACGCATTATTTTGATTTTATCTAACCCATCTTTGTTGTCTGAATGTCTTTGGTCGTGACCATACCATCCAGCTCAAAGAACAAAACTTCACTAAAATGTGAAACAATGGATAACTTACGGAAAAATGTATAGAATTGCTGCAAATTTAAATGTAATCCACTCCAAGGTTCTTTTCTATGATTATAAACAGCTTCTGTTCCAAATGTATCCAATATACGGAATTTACATAATGGAGTGCTTAATTTGGAGAAAACACGATACAAAATGAATTTATATTAATTATTTATTGTACATAAAAGTTTGATAAACCCCATAGGGTCAGTGGTTTTATAAACTGTGGAATAACAAGCAAACTGACAGTTGAAAATGGCTTTTATTTTCAATTTACATTCACCAGAGAATCATTAAACGATTACTCTGTCCTTCAGTGGTCGTTCTATAATGTGAAATGTATTACTAGTTATTACCGAAAAATCCGTAGATAAGGCCACTCGAAATGCAAAAACGTCACCAGTGCAGGAGAACCTTGTATTCTGATCACTAAGGTACCGAAAATATAGACAACATGAAATAGTTTTAATAACAAATAAGACTCATTCAATCAGGGTTGGTTAAAGTAATCAATTAGTTTAAACGATCATGTACATTTCATGTCATAACAAAAGCGAAAATAGATTTAAATATACTCACATACAAACATACCTAAATTATTTCTTGAAATGCACTCTTAACTACTACTTAAAACAACAATAAGTGAACCATAGAGGAAAGAGAAGAAGACAATGACAAAAATCGATTAGATTACAAAAATGAATAAAATTTAATAATTATATATGCCAATAATCATCAAACAATAAATTGGTCATAGGCGGTACAACATTTCCACACAAACGTATACACAAAGCTACGTGGATCTCACCGGACCACACCACAGAGAACCAGATAGATCACATTTGCATCAATAAAAAGTTCCGAAGGACAATGGAAGATGTGAAAAGCAGGAGAGGAGCGGACATAGCTTCAGATCATCACCTGGTTGTGGCCAAACTGAAACTGAAGCTAAAGAAGAACTGGACAACTGGACAAACAGCACCACAAAGGTTCAATACAGCCTTCCTTCGAGATACTGACAAACTCAATGAATTCAAGGTAGCTCTCAACAACAGGTTCCAAGCCTTACAGGACCTACTGAAGGAAGAAGAAACTACTATGGAGGATAGCTGGAAAGGTATCAAAGAAACATTAACTTCAACGTGTCAAGAGGTTCTGGGCCCCAAGAAGCATCATCACAAGGAATGGATCTCTACAGAAACACTGGACAGGATCAAAGAAAGAAAGAACAAGAAGACAGCAATTAACAACAGTCGAACAAGAGCAGAGAAAGTCCAAGCACAAGCAGAGTACATAGAAGCAAACAAGAAAGTGAAGAAGAGCATTAGAGCTGATAAGCAAAAATACGTGGAAGAACTAGCAACGACGGCGGAAAAAGCTGCAAGAGAAGGAAATATGAGACAGCTTTACGATACGACGAAGAAGCTAGCAGGGAAATACAGTAAACCAGAGAGACCAGTCAAAGACAAAGAAGGAAGACCAATCACTGAGATTCAACAACAGCGGAACAGATGGGCAGAGTACTTCGAGGAACGCCTGAACAGGCCGGCTCCAATGAATCCACCGGACATCGAAGCAGCACACACAGATCTTCCTATAAATGTCAATCCACCAACGACAGAAGAAATCAGAATGGCCATCAGACAAATCAAGAGCGGGAAAGCAGCAGGACCTGACAATATACCAGCTGAAGCGTTGAAGTCAGACATCGAAGTAACTACAAGCATGCTTCATCTTCTATTCGAGAAGATTTGGGAGGAGGAACAAGTGCCGATGGATTGGAAAGAAGGACACCTCATCAAGATTCCAAAGAAAGGAGATCTGAGCAAGTGTGAAAACTACAGAGGCATTACACTACTGTCAATACCGGGTAAAGTCTTCAACAGAGTGTTACTGAACAGGATGAAAGACGCAGTAGACGCTCAACTTCGAGATCAACAAGCTGGATTCCGTAAGGACCGGTCGTGCACAGACCAGATTGCGACACTACGGATCATCGTCGAACAATCAATTGAGTGGAACTCGTCACTCTACATCAACTTCATTGATTATGAGAAGGCATTTGACAGTGTAGATAGGAGGACGTTATGGAAACTTCTTCGACACTACGGAGTTCCTGAGAAGATTGTCAACATTATCCGGAACTCATACGATGGACTACAGTGCAAAGTAGTGCATGCAGGACATCTGACTGACGCATTCCAAGTAAGGACCGGAGTAAGACAAGGCTGTCTACTCTCTCCCTTCCTGTTTCTTCTGGTGGTCGACTGGATTATGAAGACCTCGACATCTGAGGGAAACTACGGCATACGATGGACAGCTCAGAACCAATTAGACGACTTGGACTTCGCAGATGACCTAGCCCTCCTATCACATACACACGAACAAATGCAGATAAAGACAGCCAGCATAGAAGCAGTCTCTGCATCAGTAGGCCTCAACATACACAAAGGGAAAACCAAGATCCTCAAACACAACACGGAGAACAGCAATCCAATCACTCTTGATGGCGAAACTCTGGAAGACGTGGAATCCTTCACATACCTGGGAAGCATCATCGATGAACATGGAGGATCAGATGCAGACGTAAAGTTAAGGATTGGCAAAGCAAGAGCCTCATTCCTACAGTCGAAGAACATATGGAACTCAAAACTACTTTCAACCAATATCAAAGTCAGAATCTTCAATACGAACGTCAATGCAGTTCTACTGTACGGAGCTGAAACTTGGAGAACTACAACAACCACCATCAAGAAGGTACAGGTATTTATTAATAGCTGTCTACGCATGATACTCAACATCCATTGGCCGGATACCATCAGCAACAGCCTTTTGTGGGAGAGAACCAACCAGCTTCCAGCGGAAGAAGAAATTAAGAAAAGACGATGGAAATGGATAGGACATACATTGAGGAAATCATCAAACTGCATTACGGGGCAAGCGCTAACTTGGAATCCTGAAGGGAAGAGGAAAAGAGGAAGGCCAAAGAACACATTACGTCGGGAAATAGGAGCGGATATGAAAGGGATGAATAAGAACTGGAAAGAGCTTGAAAGGATTGCCCAGGACAGGGTTGGATGGAGAAAGCTGGTGAGCGGCCTATGCTTCTCCACGAGGAGTAACAGGCGTAAGTAAGTAAGTAAGTAATAATCATCAAACATGTGAAACATCTGGAGCCCGAAAATACACTCTTATATCATGTTTGTTTAGAATCCTCTTGATTTCTTCCGATTTTACATTACACAGATAAGGAGGACCAACAGGTTGAATTGAATAGAGTTTCGTCTACACTTAGGGATAACAACTACCCCAAAGAGTTTTTAAAGAAAATTATTAGAAATGAAATAAAAATTAAACTAGAATGTAAATCGAAAGATTGGAAGTTCACCGTAGTCATCCCATAGCATAGTGAAACATCGGATGAAATCAAGAGGATTCCAAACAAGCATGATATAAGGATTTATTTTCGGGCTTGTCTATAAGACCAACTGTTACGATTGTAATGCAGCTTATGTGGGAGAAACTTCCAGACTATTGAATGTAAGGTTGAGAGGAAACAAAGTGTTTGAAAAATGTTCCCAAATCCTCGATTGACCTAGAGAAACTTGAGAATAAGTCTGAGATAGCGTTACATGCGTTGGAAACAGCACATAAGATTAATTTTGAAGGGACCAAAATACTTCAGAAAGGTTTGAATACTCATAAAAAAAGATTGACAGCAGATGCGCTGTATATATGGGCGAACAAGAACAGCCTAAACCGAAAGGATGGTATCAAACTAGCAACTACTTGGCAAATATTTTTCAACAAAAATTGGACCCATTCTTTATTCAACCTGTTTATTTCAAATGCATAGTTATATTGACGGGAATTAATGTGAGTTATTTTCGGCAATACAATTATGTGTTTGATGATTCGCATTTCACATGCACATCAATGATTCAGAAACAATTTTTCAACCTACAAATTACACTTTTATTTTTTCTCTATATAAAAACATATTAACACCGAATACAATTCAATAATAACTCAATCTTACACATACAATTCGTTCATTAATTTTCACATCGTGAACTTTTTACACGATTCGCATTAAACCGACTCATATTATTCTATTTACTAAAGTCAACATCCAAATATGATTGGATTCGCACAGTATAGATTTGATCTGATTGATTGTTAAACGCTAAATATTTCTTTGATGATTTTAATTATTACCCTGAAGAAGTCCAGACAAGTTCGTTGGACGAAACCTACTTACGCCTGTTACTCCTCGTGGAGAAGCATAGGCCGCTCACCAGCTTTCTCCATCCAACCCTGTCCTGGGCAATCCTTTCAAGCTCTTTCCAGTTCTTATTCATCCCTTTCATATCCGCTCCTATTTCCCGACGTAATGTGTTCTTTGGCCTTCCTCTTTTCCTTTTCCCTTCAGGATTCCAAGTTAGCGCTTGCCCCATAATGCAGTTTGATGATTTCCTCAATGTATGTCCTATCCATTTCCATCGTCTTTTCTTAATTTCTTCTTCCGCTGGAAGCTGGTTTGTTCTTTGCCACAGAAGACTGTTAGTGATGGTATAGGGCCAATGGATGCTGAGTATCTTGCGTAGACAATTATTTATAAATACTTGTACCTTCTTGATGGTGGTTGTTGTAGTTCTCCAAGTTTCAGCTCCGTACAGTAGAACTGCCTTGACGTTCGTATTGAAGATTCTGACTTTGATATTGGTTGAAAGTAGTTTTGAGTTCCATATGTTCTTCGACTGTAGGAATGAGGCTCTTGCTTTGCCAATCCTTAACTTTACGTCTGCATCTGATCCTCCATGTTCATCGATGATGCTTCCCAGGTATGTGAAGGATTCTACATCTTCCAGAGTTTCGCCATCAAGAGTGATTGGATTGGTGTTCTCCATGTTGTATCGTTGGACAAAACGTTGGAATTATTTTAAATTTCAATCGTCGAGATTATTTTCAATATAATTTTCACATATAATGACTTCTCTGTACTCGGCGCCCAATTTTTGTCAAGCTGCCCCCAAATGCCCTGGTACGGCCGAGAGTGGGGGGAGTCCGCTCCCCCTCACGAAATGCTCTCATATGGCCACGCGTATACAGCCCCTGCCAGGGAAGTCCTACTCACTGCCTTCTCGCACCACGGGTGTTGTTTACGAAAATGAGATGACGAAAAGCGAATGTCCGGCGCTATAACCGGATCCCAAACCAATGGTGCACATGGGCTCCAGTATCCTGCGGGAACAAATGGCGTATGAACTAATCGTTGGTCACCGGCTACCATGGGACTACATCTCCTCACGATGCTCCACTGCCTTGTGGATCAGACGTTCAGGTCGAAGGCTCGGGGTGTGGCCCCCAAAGAAAACCACCTTCTTCGGTTTGGGCAACCGGGCAGTATCACAGCCCTCACACAAATCAAATGAGATTTGTGTGGCGCATATGTATTTGATGCCTCCCTGTACCAATATCTTTGTGTTAAAATAAATAATAAAATAAATTTTGTCAAACTATTCATTCTAATATTGATGAATATTCGTATGAACTTTACGTATTTTATTCCTATTAGCGTTTACTCATTATGTAATCACTTGTTTCCTGCCAATTGAACTGTTGTTACAATAAATGTTGTAAACCATTCTTTTACATAAGGTATATATCTGCAATATTCAATCTATTAAATTTATTTACACCCTCCTTATACTATACTGATGTGTCTTTAAAATAACTTTCAACTAAAATCTCTCACATAAGTACTTTAAACCCATTTTGTAATTATGTTTTTAAATATCACAAGTTGTAAACAGATGCCAAGTAACCAAACGAAATAAAATGAATTCATGCTATTCTGCCAGAATCTTTGTTCATGCATAGTAAAAATACTTCATTTTCAGTAATGAAAGTTTGTTAATAATTTTTCTTCTTCAAACTTAAGATGAATACCGACTATTAATTAGACTATTTCTTGTTCTCAATGACTATTGATATTATTATTATTCCGTGCATTTTAATACAAGAAGTACACAGAAATAATACAAGGTAGAAATTGGTTAGATGTCTCACAAGCAGAGCAAAAAAGATCTGTACGTGTGATACTTTAAGTCAGGAGCTTGGATTTATTAACAACTCACTGACGGAGATCGGCTACCCCAGTGCTTTCATTAAGAAGTACATGTATGATATAATAAAGAAGTCGGAGATTTCGACTGTTCGTAAGAAACCTTTATACATGAAACTACATTTCAACGGGGATGTGGCTAGTGATACTCTGAAATATAGGTTAACAAAAGTAATGAACAGAACATTCTACGCAGCCAATCTTGCGTTGACTTTCTCTTATCGACCAGCGATGTCTACTCAAACGAAGGATAAGTTACCTGAGTTGGCCTCCTCAATGTGCATCTACATATTCAGCTGCTCCTGTGGAGATAGCTATATCGGGCGTACAACCAGGCAACTTAACCAACGAATGAGTGAACATCTACCAACTTGGTTTATAAAGGGCCAGATAAAAACAATACACAATTCTATCCTCACACACCTTATTGATAGCGGTCATGCTGTAGATAAATCGAAGTCATTTCGAGTGATCTATTGTATACCTCCATCATTTCCCAACGGAGTTCATTCCCGCCTCCTACATATAGCTGAGGCCATAGGAATTCGTAGATATAGCCCAATTTATGTATACAGAAGAAATTTGTAACCCCCCTATCCTTTTCATGGCCAGTTATAACTTAACTAACGATTAATTTTTATTTTATTTTTTCTTTATTATTATTATTATTATTATTATTATTATTATTATTATTATTATTATTATTATTATTATTATTATACTATCATTAACCTTATTTACACATCCATTAATTGTTTGTAATTATCCTCCTCTTTCCGTTTGTATTCTTCACTATCTAACTATTTACACACTTCTTATTACGTAATGATTTTAATGTTTTGTGATGACTATCCCATTTACCTATGTTTGACCTACTGTTTCCAATGTTTAACTATTGATAAGACTTTTGTTATCGTATTTGATTATTCTTACTACTATCAGTACACCTGTCTTCCTACTATCAACTTGTACTTTTATCTATTATGTGTGGCGACCTATTCTATTTCATTGTGATTATTGACCAAAATTGCCTTGATTGGTTTAACATTTTCGTATAAATATCACTGTATATTAGAGTAAAGCCCGATGACAATTTAATTGAAAACAATTGTTCGCTTATGCGTTGTTCTAATTTTCACAATGGGAATCTATAATATTATAAGCTAGAAATTGTATGAAATAAATTACAAGCAAAGGTGGATAGTGGCTAGCAGTGGAATCCAGGACGCGCGTTTCGTCCTATTTGGGACTCGTCAGCTGGATGTACCTGCATCTCAGAGTTGATGTTCACTCCGGGACTCGAACCCAGTACCGTCCGCTTCAAACGCCATCGCGTTATCCACTTAGCTACTGAGTCCTGATAGCCACAATATCAAGTGAATTGTATGAAATAAAGTTTATTAAGAGGTTTTATTGATTTAATTAGAAATTAACATTTTCACATGACAAATATAAGATAGCATCAATGTTATTGAAATGAAGTGCTGATTATCAATAGAATAGTTTACCTATAGTACACAGTATAATAAACCGTAACACAGAAATTATGCATAAAACTTCATCTAGGACATCGAAACAATTCCATTTATTTAACCAGATAGAAAATAAGTGGAGCATACTTCAATTTATTGAATAAAATATGTAAAAATAGTGAAATTTAATTTAAGTTATGCAATATTTTTCATTAAATGTAAATCTATAAACTAACCGGATGTTCATTCTTTTCAAATTTTTAAATCCTGTAATATCTGTGTATATCAAATCGTATTTATTATTCTCTACCTGACAAGGTACGTGATCTGAGTAGGGATGTAACAATTTTCTATTGGTTTTAATTGGGAAAATAAACAAAAACAAGTAGAAAGAAATTAATTAATATGAGTTCCAAACGAACATTATTTATTTATTTACTTATTTGAACACATAAATATTGGTACAGGGGGGCACCAAATATATATGCGCCACACAAAACAATGAGAATTTAAAGAGAAGGGAAAAAAAGGTAAGGAACGTAGGGAATTATAAAAAAAAGAACAATAATGGGGGAAACGAAAAGGTACAATCAGAAGAATTCTTTCAGTTAAGAAAGAAGCAACCACTTTTTACGAAGTAAGTAAAACAAGGTTACAGTAGGATCGCCACTGGCTTCTATTCTGAGCTATATCTGATAACATCTCTAGCCACTGTGTTATACCATCTCTCGGACCCCAGCCAGGGAGTCGTGAAGGACCAACACAAGCCAGCTCTTTGCAGCTTTCTTTCATACCACGACACCATGTCATATACTGACCACCTCTCCGCTTTTTCCAACCAGTCCCAGAGTCAGCAAATAGTGCACGACGAGGAATTCTCTGGGACGACATGCGTAAAACATGTCCAAGCCACCGAAGTCGGTGTTTCAAGATGGTGACACCAATGGAATTATCGTCCCTATGCCCGAACATACGATGCCGAACTTCTGCATTACTAACATGGTGTTGCCACTGGATGTCAGCAATCCTTCGGAGACAACGATTATCGAACACACAGAGTCGTATAACATCCCCAGCTCGGAGAGGCCAGGTTTCACAAGCATAGAACAGAACTGCTCTCACCGACACGTTGTAGATCCGACCTTTTACCGACAGACTAACATCACGAAGGTTCCAAAGATGGCCCAGATTGGCATAAGCCGCTCTGGCTTTCACTATACGTGCATTGATTTCATCACTCACGCCACCACCAGCACTTATGCAGCTACCCAGGTACACGAACTTCTAGACTACTTCTATCTGCTCACCATCCAGGGTGAGTACAGGATTAGAATCCTGCCAGTCTTGTAGAAGAACTTTGCACTTCGAAGGTGCAAAGCATATACCATACCTACGGACACTGATTGCCAACTGATTAAGTGCGGATTGCATGACTTGGGCATTATCGCACAGTAGGACAATATCATCCGCATACTCAGGGTAGAGAAGTTTTCTCCATGCAACAGATCTACACCACCATTACTTACATCCATCAGAGCTGTTTCCAGAATGACATCGATGGCAAAGTTGAAGAGGAATGGTGAGATTGGGCAACCCTGCCAAACCCCACTGCTTGAATGGAATAGTGGAGAAAGGTGGTTGTATGCTCTCACTCTGCCTGAGGTGTTTAAATATAGGGCTTTTAGGATTTTAATGAACTTCTCAGGCACACCCTTCTTCAATAGACAATCCCAGAGAACAGACCTATCCAACGAATCGAAGGCATCCCTGATGTCAAGGAACACTACGATTGTTGGCCTTTGATAAGTATGACGGTGTTCTAACATTTGGCGGAGGGTGAAGATATGATCAATACATCCTCGACCAGAACGAAACCCAGCCTGCTCCTCGCGAATTATAACGGAAGCCAATAGCTTGGACGCAATCGGAAGTAGACTTATCCCCCGATAGTTGTTACAGGAACGACGTGAACCCTTTTTAAAGATAGGGACAACTATCGACTCATTCCATGACGTTGGTACACTCTCTAGTTCCCAGATCTTTGTAAACAACGTCGTCAGTCCCTCAGTCAGAAAGTCACCACCATCTTTAAAACGAGCCGGAGGTAAGTCGTCTGGGCCCGGTGATTTGTAACGTTTCAAGAGTTGGAGTTCCTTGCGGACTCCCGCCTCATTTGGTGGATCAGTCGTCACCGGCCATGGAGGGCAGGACAGTCTGATCGATGTTGCCGGAGCAGCAGGCCAGTTGAACTGCCCTTCAAAAAATTCTGCCCATCGTCCAAGACGTCTTTGGATGTTCATGATTGGCATCCCGTCATCCTCACAGATTGTTTCGCTCACACCAGACTTCTTGCTGCCAGTGGCTCGGATGAGTTGGAAGAGCTTCCGGTAATTACCAGATGCAGCTGCTGCTTCCAACTCACTGGCACGCTCCGACCACCAGGCTTCACGGTCCTTACGCAAGCTTTGCCCGATTTCATTACGTAACACCCTTCGTCTGTGGTCAAACTCACGGTCACCCGGAGTAGACCGACGGGCTTCAATCAGTTGTAAGGAACCAGAAGAAACCCAGTGCTTATAAGCGGGACGTTTCGTGAACACACAATAGACTCTACACGCCATTTTCATGGCGTCATGCAATTGCAACCAATGCTCATCTATACTTTTCGGTGGGATGGTAATTAGCCTAGCTCGGTTCGGTACTTAATAGCAACAGAAGTTGCAACCAGCTCGCTAACATCAATGCTTTGGTGGCGGTCACTTCGTTGTCCACTGAAAAGTAAGGTAAGATTGACGCAGACCAGAGCATGATCAGATTCCAGATAGGTACTCCAAAAGGAGCGGCAGTCTTGTACACAACCACGGCAGTGGTAGCTGATTGCGATGTGATCAATCTGAGTCCAGGCTTGAGATGCAGAAGGGGGACGTCAGGTGGCACATCGGCGATGACTGTGCCGAAAGTTAGTGCTAGCCAGAAACAGGTTGTGGTCTGTGCATAGTTGCAGCAGACGTTCCCCGTTATCTGTCCTGCGACCAACAAGTCCCCATCGGCCACCTAAACGACTCTCTTCTGTGCCTAGACGCCCGACCTGAGCATTCAAGTCTCCGGCTAGTACTACAATATCTGTCGAACGCACTTTCTGGAGAAGAACAGTTAGCTAATGGTAGAACTCGTCCTTGATTGCATCCGGGCTGCAATCTGTCGGGGCATAGGCGAGATGGCGAAAAGACATAGTTTCTCACGCCGATTTCTTCTCACTGTGATGCAACTTTCTAATATAACAGCACATAACCGACTGTTAACGGGGATCCGATCGATTAGTGCTGCCTCAGCTCTAGCGCTTAGTGCGACATCAACGCCAGACGAAGATGCCACAGGGTCCTCGGATAAACACACGTAAAACAAGCCTTTTAAAGCGACAGATGGAGAGCGCATTTGTAGTACTTCACCAAAGTCTTGAATACGGGTCTCGGATAGACAACACACGTCAATATTAAGACTCTCCAAAGACATAGCCAGCCCTATCTGTTGTCCGACCTGCATAAGTGTGCGGACGATAAGGGCAGCCAGTTTGAATGGAGCACGTGGTTTCAGAAAAACTGCTTCAGTACTCGTATTCGATGGTAACATACAATTTTGAACCAGGCTGTGACACGAGAACGTTTAGATGGAGCCGAATTTCCACCATAGGCGAGCTGTTGTATAAGTCGGAAAATAAGGATAGACAGAGTGGAAATAAAAGAGAGTGAATAAATGACGTGGTAAATAATAATAATAATGTGAATTGCTTGACAGTAAATCGCAGCGAGAATAGAGTTTTCAGTGAATATCATCATTTTCATTATCATTATATTTGTGTGTAGGCTGAGATACTGCCCTGTTGCCCAGACCGAAGCAGATGATTTTCTTAGGGGGCCACACACCGAGCCTTCGACCTGAACGTCTGATCCACAAGGCAGTGGAGCATCGTGAGGAGATGCAGTCCCATGGTAGCCGGTGACCAACGATTGGTTCATACGCCATTTGTTCCTTCAGGATACTGGATCCCATGTGCACCATTGATTTGGGATCCGGTTAAAGCGCCGGACATTCGCTTTTCGTCCACTCATTTTCGTAAACAACACCCGTGGTGCGAGAAGGCAATGAGTAGGACTTCCCTGGTAGAGGCTATATACGCGTGGCCATGTGAGAGTATTTCGAGAGGGAGAGCGGACTCTCCCCACTCTCGGCCATACCAGGGCATTTAGGGGCAAAGTGTGGCAACTATTTGTTGCAATGTGGAGGTGCCGGGCATAAATCAACATAAATCAATGTGGATAGAAAATTCACTGAATGGCGGAGGAAACTAATAGGCATTTTTAAGATTTCAGTCAGATTACGATGTAGCGTATTTGTCTGAATGTCTCTTCCTCTTAGTGCGAAATATCGCTTTAGGTTTGTTATAAGAAGCGAAGTAACTGAACGAGTCGACCACTTCTTTTTTTAGGGAGTCACGTCACCTCGAGTGAGTTGATTTCTGACGAAAGCTCGGTTGGTATTTGGCGACTTATGTTTCTCGTGACATAAGCGGGATGTTCATCTGTTAACTGAACTGCTAGTGTACAGGCCAGTGATCGACTAATACTGAATGGGTGTAAAACATCATCCATGAAATAGAAGACACCTATAGGTTGCAGGCTTTTGATAGCAAGCGTCTTCAAAGCATTGGCGACGCACTGTAGGAAAACGGAGCCAGAAATATAGAGTTTAGATGTATGTACCAAGTAGAGATAGTAAATCGGTTTGTAAGGTAATGGATCGTAATCAACGGAGATGGCTGGTACATATTTTGTGTATCCTGAACCACCTCCTACTTAGAAAAACAATGCCAGCTAGTGAAGTACTACGTTGGAAGAAACCTAAATGCAGCCAAACCAAGACGGGGAATCAATCCACGAAGTCACTAAATGTTTAACTGAGTCATTATGGTAGATACAGACTACCTGTTAAGAGTCTGTGAGTTAACCATGATCAGTGGTTGGAGACGTTGGGTATCTTGGCTCAGAGTTAGTTAAGATGATGCAGACGCATTCACCTTTTATTTTTACCCAGATTTTAAGTTCCAGAATTCTTTCATCGATACCTTTTGGTTGTCTTTTTGAACCATGTTCTGAATATCTAGTTCTTTTAATTGCCATTGTCACTTCATTATTTCGACTTATCTACGAATTATGTTGTTAATTTCATCTCATCACGTTAATCTGGTATGACAACTAATAGTAATGCACAATTAAGTCAGGCTATATACTGATTATGACTAATTGATAACATTTGCATGCCTAATGCATTCGTTAATCAATTACACAGATTTTGAAAAATAAAAGCTGATTATTCAATATATCAGTTAACGCAGAATTTTCATAACTTTCAATGTAGGTAATAGTTTAACTCATGAAATGTATATGGCCCGGAAGCAATGAGGTTCACCATGTCGTATCATAAAATTAAAAGGAAATGATCTTAAGCATAATTTTACCGTAATGTTATACCAACTAGTAAGCAGCTATATCGTCAAAAATGATAGATGCCAATTTTCCAAGTTAAAACTTCAGCAATATATCAGTTACAGATTACTGATATATATATGAAACAAAAAATGAAGTAAACTATGACGATTGGTGTTAAATTTATAACGATCTCCGACTGCTAAACGACATTGTAACATGATTCATAGACATTAAAATGCTTAGGAGTCAATTCGGCATATATATTATTTATTGATGGAGTTTTGTTCTCTGAGCTGGATGGTTTGATCGTGGAGCTTTCATCGTTCTTCTGAACGATGATGTCGTTCAGAAGAACGATGAAAGCTCCACGATCAAACCATCCAGCTCAGAGAACAAAACTCCATCAAAATCACCCACCTGAGCTACAAATCTTCTCCACCATCTCAAAAATATTATTTATGTATATCAAGTTCAACAGTATTCCACACTAAAAAATAATCTGAAAAGTGTTAATAGTAATGAAATGTACTGTTTATAAATGATAACTTGCATTACCTACCAAACACAGTATTATAAAATGTATAAAGAGATTTTAGTTCATTGTGTTGATCAAGTTGAAGGTAAACTATTAAATAATGATGAACTGCTTAAACACCATGACTATAAATTTGTCAACTATGGATATATCACACTAATTATCTGTTTAATAATTATGTCAATTGACTTATTGTGTGTGTTAAATGCAAATATACATGTGTCTTCTTTATAATGCTTATGGCTTTATACGAAGCTTAATTACTTCATAATTACAAGTGGAATAACAACAGTGACTAATGTATCCTCCTTTACGTATATCCTTCAGAGAGATAATATTCGAAATAGTTGGGTTAGTTATACGATGAAAAAGGTATGTCAAAGGAGTAAAACTATTGAAAAATTTTAGTAGATAAGGATTAATAGAAGCTAACTATTGATGACAAAAAAAACAACATTTTAATAACTTTTCTGAATATTACCAAGTTTTATGTAAAAAAAGGAGGGAAAACTATTTTTGAATAAGCTTCATTATAACTAAACAAATGGTGTTAAAATAAGCTAATATTGTTATTAACAACACGACTATATGTTACATAACAAATTCGAAAATGTATAAGATAAATCTGAGAGTACTGTGAAAATGTGCGTGTACAGAAACATTCACTGTAAAAAAAAATAACTTCACTTTCAGACAACATAATCTTACGATTTTGCTTCAGCAGCTTCAAAAGTAATTGTTATGTTGTGTCCAAGAATATAGAGAGCACCTATGAGATCAGTCCATTGAACAAGTTCACCAAGGGGACCACCTGGAATTGTATTAAAATGGATAAGGAAATGTGACTAAATTTTGCTCTTTTAGTAAGTGTATAGATTGAATTTAAATGATATACATATAAAAATGTAATCATTTATGATCGTTATTATTTTTGAAAATATATAGAAATACAAAATCTCTTGGTTGATATTACAAATGGGATGGATTTAACCTACAAATAAACTATTATCATGAGTAACTAATAGATATGAAATTAACATTGAAAAAATCTTGATGATTATCCCTAACCGGTGGTGAATCAATGGAGTCGGTTTTATTAATTACCGAAAGATTTGAAAAATTTTTTTTCTTGAAATCATAAATGAGTTGTTCACCATCCACGTCATTAATGAGATGTGTGAATTAGCTTCGGTAAGTGGATGTTAAGATAGGTAGAAATCATGTACGAAATACAATAACTGAATAACAAATTAACTGATCACATCTTCATTGATATCAAAATTACAAATAATTTTTTTTCTAAAGAATAATAACAAATATAAATGGTTACCTTTAGAAATATATGATTCGAAAGAATTCTTATGAAAACCATTCGATAAAAATCCCATATGAAGTAGAATCTAATTAAAATAAACGCAAGTGATATCAAATGAATCGAAAGATAAATATATAATAATTATAGGTAAGATTTGTTCATTTATTCATGTATATTTGAAAATAAATATAACACAAAACATAGATAATCACGCGTAACATGAGCTAAATAAACACAGAGAAAGTCGTTCGGGTCACCTATGGGGACTTGTTGGTCTCAGGCCAGATAACGGTGACCGCCTACTGAAACTGTGCGCAGACTACAACGTGTTTCTGTCTAGTACTAGCTAACGGCACAGCCATTGCCGACGTGCAACCTGGAGTCCTCCTTCTGCATCTCAAGCCTATATTCAGATTGATCACATCACAATCAGCTACCGCTGGCGTGGTTGTGTACAAGACTGCCGCTCCATTTGAAGTACCTATCTGGACTCTGATCATGCCCTTGTTTGCGCTAATCTTACCTTACTTTTTCGTGGCCAACAAATTCATTGTCGCAAACAGATCGATGTTAGTAAATTGGTTGCAGCTCCTGTTGCAACTAAATATCGAGCCGAGCTAGGTTCAACGTTAGCTACCAACCAACCGAAAAGTCTAGATCAGCATTGATTGCAGTTGCATTATGCCAGGAAAATGGTGAGTGAAGTTGCTTGTGATTACGAGAAACGTCCCACTGATAAGCATCGGGTCTCTTCAGGCTTTTAACAACTCACTGAAGCCTGTCAGTCTACTCCGGGTGACCGTGATTTTGACCACAAACAACGACTGTTGCGCAATGAAACTGATCAAAGCTTGCGTACGGACCGATAAGACTGGTTGTCGGAGCGTGAAAGCAGCAGCTGAACCTGGTAACTGCCAGAAGCTCTTTCAACTTATCCGAGCCACTGGCAGTAAGAGGTCTGGTATGAGCGAAATGATCTGTGAAAATGACGGGATGCCAATCACTAAAATCTATCACCGTCGTGAACGATGGGCATAGTTTTTCGAAGAGTAGTTCAATAGGTCTGCTGCTCTGGCGACATCAGTCGAACTGTACCATCCTCCATGGCCTGTGACGACTAATCCACCTAACGAGGAGAACGTCCACGAGGAGCTCCGACTTTTGAAGTGCTACAAATGACCAGACCCAGATGACTTACATCCAGCCCTTGTTAAAGATGATGGTGACTTTCTGGTTAAGGAATTGACCGAGTTATTTACAAAGGTATGGTAATTAGAGAGCGATCCAAAATCTTGGACTGAGTCTATAGTTGCCCCTACCTTTAAAACGCGTTCATGTTGTTTCTATAACAATTATCAGGGATAGGTTTAATTCCGATCGCATCCAAACTATTGTCTTCCGTCATACTTTGTAGATTATTTGAAAGATTAACTCGCAAAAAACAGGCTGGTGTGCGGTAGGGGTGACCAAACCAAAACTTGGTATCAATCCATGAATTCGATCGAGGTTGGACTGAGCTGCATAGGTAGGTTCAGAATCTCCAGTTGAAGTTCGCGTGATTATCTTAACCATTGGCTAGAAACCTTGAATGAAATTGTTGGGGTGATCCCGAAAAATTCTCGCACTCCATCCAATCAGTGTTTACTTGAAGTTTTAGCTAGAAACAACAAGGAAGTGAAACGCCACCTGTGGAGGTTCTGATTGGCTGATTGCTATACTGCAACTATGTTTAGTAGCATTCCAGAATCTTCGAGCAACCCAAGGACATTTAAAATATTATAAAAAACCCTATATTTTCTGTATTAAAATGAACCTTTGGAGTAAAGTACTTTCGCATACTTGCGCCTTCTCTCTCGTGTTCAGGTCGCTGTATAGTTCTAGCTTGGGGGTTTCAAGAATAGCTTAGGAATCGAGTATAGCGTTCAAATTGCAAGACTTATCAGAAATGACGTGGAAACGTTCCCATTGGCACATGTGAGATTCCACTCTCCCTCTCGATACGCTCCCACATGACCTCGCGTATACAGCCACTACCAGGGAAGTCCTACTTACTGCCTTCTCGCGGAGAGGGTATTGATTACGAAGTTGAGATGTGTAGAAGCGAATATCCAGCGC
Source organism: Schistosoma spindalis (assembly GCA_946903255.1). Classification (NCBI taxonomy): domain Eukaryota; kingdom Metazoa; phylum Platyhelminthes; class Trematoda; order Strigeidida; family Schistosomatidae; genus Schistosoma; species Schistosoma spindalis. The sequence continues at coordinate 79,291,989 of OX336420.1, forward strand.
CTTAACCGGGTTGGTGGACACGGAGGGTCCACCTAAGGAAGTTGGGAAACCCTGATTACAAACCAATGGTGCACATGGGCTCTAGAATCCTTAAGGCACAAATGGCGTATGAATCCATTGTTGGTCACTGGCTACCACGGGACTGCACCTCTTAACGTTGTGGATTAAACCTTTAGGTCAAAGACTCTGAGTGTGGTTCCCTAAGAAAACTACCTGTTTTGGTTCGGGTGCTAGGGCAGTACTCCAACCTTTACACAAATCAAATGAGGAAGTGTGGCGTAATATAGTTGGTGCCTCCTTGTACCAATGTTTGTGTTTAAATAGATGAATAAAATCGCTATCGATGACGTTCTGGAAACAGCTCTGATGGATGCATGGAACGAGGGTGTGGATTTGTTGCATAGAAAAAGACCTTTCGACCCAAACCATGCAATCCGTACTTAATCAGTTGACAGTCCGTGTCTGTAGGTATGGTATGTGCTTCGCACCTTACAAGTGCAAAGTACCTTCACAAGACTGACAGGACCCTAATCCTGCGCTCACCTTGGATAGTGAGCAGGTAGAAGTAGTCGATAAGTTCGTGTATTCGGGTAGCTGCATAAGTGTTGGTGATGACGTGAGTGATAAGATCAACTCACGTAAAGTGAAGGCCAGAGCGGTTTATGCTAATTTGAGCCATCTTTGGCGTCTTCATGATGTTAGCCTGGCTACAAAAAACCTGATCTAAACGCGTCGGTGAGAGCAGTTGTGCTCCACACTTGTGAAACTTGGTCTCTGATTTAAGGATGTCAGTCGACTATCTGTGTTTGATCATTGTTGTCTCCGAAGGATCGCTGACATCCAGCGGCAACAATATGTTAGTAGTGCAGAGGTTCGACATCGTGTGTTTGGGCACAGCAACAATAATTCAGTTGGTGTCACCATATTAAAACATCTACTTCGGTGGCTTGGACATGTACTACGAATGTCGCTCCGGCGAATTTCATATTGTGCACTATTCGCCGACGCTCGGACTGGTTGGGAAAAACGGAGTGGTGGTCAGTGTATGACATGGTTTCATTGTATGAGAGAAAGCTGTACAGGACTGGCTTCTGTTAGTCCTTCACGACTCCCTGTTTATGGTCCTAGAGATAATGCAGCACAGTAGCTTAAGACGTTATCAGATATGACTAGGAATAGAAGACAGTGGCATTCCTGCTGTAACTGGTTTCTTTATAAAAAATCGACATGACTTCTTTAACTGGAAGAATTTTTTCTGGTTTTACCTTTTCTAACTAAACTGCCTGTCTCATTATTTTTATTTTACTATTACACATTAATTTCTCCTCGTTATTGTACTTCTTTGGTACTCCTTTTAGTGACAAACACTGCCACAGAACCTCACGATCAACAGAGTCAAATGCCGCCTTAAGGTCGAGAAATACTACCATTGTGGGGAGTCTGAATGTGTGTCTATGTTCTAGGACCTGACGTAGTGTCAATATCTGGTCTATACAACCACGTCCAGGCCGAAAACCAGACTGGTTTTCTCTAGTCTGCTCTTCACGAGCTTTAGTTAAGCGTCGAAGTATTATTGAAGCTAATATTTTAGACAGTATATTAGTCAAACTGATTCCTCTGTGATTGTCACAAGAGGACTTTTGTCCCTTCTTATAGATTGGCACAATCAGTGATTGAGACCAGTCAGATGGGATTAAGTTCAGTTACCAGATTCTGCCTAAGACATCAGTCAATCTCGCTGCTAATACTGGACCGCCATTCTTAAAAATCTCAGGGGTAAACCCCACAGGGCCTACTGCTCTCCCACACTTCAGATTTCCTATAGCTTCGTCAACTTCGTAAAGAGTTGGAGGACTTACATCAACTCGCCATTCAGGTCGACTGAAGATCGTGTGAAACCAAAATGTGGCTGAAGGTCAGTTGAACTGATCCCTAAAGTGTACTGACCATCGATCGAATCTCCTGGACTGAGAATGAATAATATATCCATCTTTCTCTGAGATTGTTTCGCTAACAGTTGGGTTCCTAATCCCGGTTTCCTTAGCAAGTCTGAACAGCTGTCTGCTGTTACCTATTGCCGCTGCCTTTTCCATCTCTCTTGCTTTCGCTACCCACCACTGTTCTCTATTATTGCGTAGGCTTCTTATCAGTCTGAACTTAAGCTCACTCCGCTCTTCGTCATGTTCAGAGCCAGATAGGATGAGCTTTCGAGCATCTAGCAGTGTGGCAGTTGCTGAAAATATCCAGTGCTTCTCCCTAACCTTATGGCTTACCTTACTAGCAGATATCACTGCTGTTTCCACAACTTTTCGGATATCATCCCACGCTGCCTCGGGGTGGGTATCATTTACATGGCTGCCTAACTATTTTTCTAGTTGTTTATGAAATATATTCTTAGCTTGGTTATCATTAAGTAGGACCCTAAGAGATCGCCAAGTCGAAAGATATTTTTCCTTATGCTTAAAGTTAGTATTTGCTAGAAACAGGTGATTGTCTGAGCATAGCTGCAACAGACCGTCACCATCATCTATTCTTTGAGCCACGACACCATAAGATCCACCCAGGTGTTTCTCCCTTTCGCATAGTTTACCTACTTGAGCATTAAAGTCACCAGCCACTATTACTACATCTGAACGCCTAGCTTTTCGGAGAAGATCGGAAAGCTTTCTGTAAAACTCAAATTTTACATCATCTGAGCTGCAGTCAGTGGGAGAGTAGGCGGAGACGACGAAGAGACAACGACGAGTATCCCTATATTTCAGATTCCTTACTGTTCCGTTTAGTCTGACAGCGCACAAACGACTGTCTACTGGTATCCAGTCTAAGATAGTTAATTCTGCCCTAGGACTCAATGCTATACCTACACCGATGAGGCCACGGGAAGCAGCATCGGGGCTTCCAAATACACAAAGCGTGAATCGAGATGGTTCTTTATCTTGATATGGTGAGGTCAAATAAATTACATTGCTCGGATCCCGTATGTGCGTTTCGGAGACGCAGCACACATCGATGGAGCGAGATTCTAAAGTCCTAGCTAAGGAAGCCTGTTGTCCTATTTGGCACAGTGTTCGGACGTTGAAAGCTCTTACGTGTAGTTTAGAGCGTGGTTTCAGAAGACCTGGGATAACGTTCCGCGTACTCGAATCGTTTGCCCTAGCGGGTCGAGGTGATAAAAGGACGTGAGAAGGGTTAGTCATCGAGATAAGAGAGGTATTAGGAGGTGTAGGAAGGATTTGAATGTGAACAACTTGGTCTCGCGTGCTGTTACAGGTATGAGGGCTGATGTCACTCCCCGGCTGTTTTTTATTTTATTTTGTTTTAACACATAGATATTGGTCCAAGGAGGTACCAAATACATATGCACCACACGAATCTCAATTGATTTGTGTGAGGGCTGTGATACTGCCCGGGTGCCCAAACCGAAGCAGGTGGTTTTCTTAGGGGACCACACCCCGAGCCTTCGACCTGAACGTCTGATCCACAAGGCAGTGGAGCATCGTGAGGAGATGCAGTCCCATGGTAGCCGGTGACCAACGATTGGTTCATACGCCATTTGTTCCTTCAGGATACTGGATCCCATGTGCACCATTGATTTGGGATCCGGTTAAAGCGCCGGACATTCGCTTTTCGTCCACTCATTTTCGTAAACAACACCCGTGGTGCGAGAAGGCAATGAGTAGGACTTCCCTGGTAGAGGCTATATACGCGTGGCCATGTGAGGGTATTTCGAGAGGGAGAGCGGACTCTCCCCACTCTCGGCCATACCAGGGCATTTGGGGTCCCCGGCTGTCCACATCGTGGAAGGGTATTTCTTGAGGAACCTGGTCTTAACGACCTGGGAGCGTGACCGCAGAGCCCAAGGGAAAACTGCTTGAGGCCGGTCGCGCACGGCCTTTGTGTGGGAGGTTATAACGTGTTAGCTCCGTTCTTCAAAAGGCCTTACCACCGGAGACGGAAATCCATGAGGTAAGGTGAGGTGTGACATTTTTAGGGTTTACCTTTTTTAACCCCTTCCTTCCATGTGATAAGGCAGCACAGCTGAAGATGCTTGTTGTCCGAGGGAAACACATTACTCCTGTCACATCCCTCTACAGTCAGCAGTACGACTTCGCCTTCAGACCTTGAGTTGCTGCTTTCAGTCTTACCGTTCTCCAATCGACCTGTCTGGAATGGTAGAACCTAAAGGAACATATGTTCCAGCCAACATACCGCGGTTGGATCATCACGATAGACAAGCCCGACCACCACGCCAAGGTAGAAGCTACGGTCAGGTCATCTGTCTATGAAAGAAAGGAGGATATAAATTGTTTATTGAATAAACCTAAAACACTCCAAAACTAAATCAGTTTTTCATATGGAAAGAAGAACAACCAGCTTTCTTTCTTTGACACATAAGTAAGAGAGAAGATCGTTCAATAAAACAATCCATTTTTAGAAAGCTAGACTGAACAGGCCAGTACCTTAGTTATATATCACTGTGTCACATGACATACGCATTTTGATAGATCTCATTGACATATTTCGGTAATTACTGCTTTGTTGTTCCGTGCTCTCTGTTTTCGTTTTAATTTCTCTAGTTGTAGATATTTATCATTAAATCGATCTGGCACACGAAATGACCTTAATTACACCGTTCATAAATCAACAAGCTGTCCAGTTATGAAATATTAAATGTTCCAGGCTGATGCATTGGATCGATGTAATACCTAAGCAATTACTGAACTAGTAACTTTAAAACTACTAACATATGTTCGTTCTGTACATATAATGATATTATTTATACCAACTTGATCATGCCTGTAAACTGGCGTGAATTCTGTAATTATTATTTTCAGAATATAAATTATATATATATATATATATATATATATATATATATATATATATATATATATATATATATATATATATATATATATATAACTAAGGTACTGGCCTGTTCAGTCTAGCTTTCTAAAAATGGATTGTTTTATTGAACGTTCTTCTCTCTTACTTATGTGTCAAAGAAAGAATGCTGGTTGTTCTTCTTTCCATATGAAAAACTGATTTAGTTTTGAAGTGTTATATATATATATATATATATATATATATATATATATATGCAGAGGTATTACAATAACTGTACAAAAAGAACACTCACATTGAGCTTCGGTCTTCCAAATAAAAACGGATGACCTATTAGTTTGGTAGACTGACAAATATCAGCACAAGCTATATCGTCAGGCGAACAAAATTTACACTGATCCAGTGATGAATAATCAGCTTGTGAAAAATTAACTCCATTTATATAATGTTGAATTCCTGCTAACCAATCAGGCCACATACGTTTTAGCCGTGTAGTCATAAACGATTTCGATAACAAATGATTTTTAGCTAAGGATAATATGCCAAGCAAACCATTAAGATCTTGAGTTATCTAAGAAAAAGTATATACAAAATAAGTAGCCGTTATAAAAACAATCAACAGGGCTAGACTATAATTTATGGACGAACCAATTAAATTTAGGATAACTGGTTTCGGATTTTAGGTTTTACAAAAGGTTGTTTAGTAGAAAGCTCATAAAACATATTCAAAGTATCACATTAAGCGAGATGTGTAAGTCTGTGTGACACAAGACCTTTATGTCTATAAAAATCCAGCTTCACAAAAAATACGACTTCATGACCTCAACTCAAGAATCCTCACTAAGTTTCATCAATATTTCCAGATCAAATTGATAAAATGTCATATATGAAAATCGAATACTTAAAACCATATCACATCAAATGCAGGTATGGTTAATAAGAACGTTTGTCTAAATTTGAACGAATAGTTTCACAATATTTGGGTGCCGAGTTAATGCGAGACATTAAAGAGGAAAAATGTATTTGTAAAATCTCAGCGAAAAATTTTACATTTTTCCTCTTTAATGCAGGTATGGTTTTCACAATTCGATGAATGCACAATTGGCAATTACGACTTTCAATTTGGCATGAATGTATGCTTTATGCATATGCCATGCCTAATGAACAAGTTGTGTTTATATGTGTTCAGAAACAAAGCTTGACCTTAAGAATAATGATCTTTATTGATTTCTTAACAATCACTAAAAATACATATATTAAGTCTCAGTTCGTAAGTTATAAACAATTAAGCACATCGAATTGCCGAACGGTTTATCTCAGCAGTCATTCCCTCACAGCACAACTATGGTCTAATCGATGAGTGTGATTTTAATCGGTTTAATTAGTATTACGGTTACACTACAAGTTAGCGGAAACTTTGCAGAAACCCCGTAGATTCTAGCCATAATTTCTGATGAATACACTCATATCATTGTCTCAAAAACACGAAATGAATCAATTTACTTACTTACGCCTGTTACTCCTAATGGAGCATAGGCCGCCGATCAGCATTTACTATACTTAATATAATGGGAATTTTTCAGAGATCTTAAGTCACTGCCAATTTATCGGCTACAGCCTTTCATAATCACGGTCACGTCTTGGCTTGATCCTGTATAATTGTTATTTTTCAATTTTATGGCATGATGTGGTCTTGTTCGCTTGTATATAAACCAAGTATGTCTGAAATATATAACTCGTATGGTGGAAGCTGATATCTGTGTTCTGATATCAACAGGCAGGACTAGACGAGAAGGACCAGTAAGGACTCTAGACTGATCATACCGGTCAATACGTCATTGCGTTGGCACAATACTAAGATTTTATAAGTCGTGTTTTGATTGGTGATCTCATCACATAAGAATTGACAGGCCATAAGCCATAAAAATTGGCTACAGGGTTTTTGCGAAAAAAGAAAGCAATAACACCATAAACTTGTGTAATTATCATTGCCTGAAAAAATTGAAGATGGTGGATATGATACCAGTAGTAAGACGATGAAATATTTGTCGTAATAAAAGAAATGCTCTATGACGACTAAGAATTTCTAAATGGTAGCGATTAGTTGAGAATAATTAATGTTTTACATTACATAAAAGACTAAGATTATACCATATACTCGTGTAGATTAGAACTAAAGCCAGATTATCTGTTGATGAAAGAGCTAATACTGAAGACATGATACAAGTTTACTGAATAAAAGTATCTACAAACACATCCAACTGTGAAACAATGAATTTTATTGGTTCATTAACAATAATCACAGAAATAATAATACATCCATATGTACACTGGTCATACCTGAGCTTCTCTATGACGTTTCAGAAATTTTCTGCTATCCAATCGTGGACAGAAACTTTCAACCTATTTCGAAAAGAAACGAAGTATAAGAGAATTAGATGAAAAACCCTTGGAAATTCAAAAGTGATGATTGAAAATGAAACATTTCAATTCAAAAACATTGAAAAATCTAACTGCTTTCGAATTCTTCTTAACGTTTTAAAAAATGGATATCAAATGGATAGAATACCAGTAAATTAATTCCTGCAAAAATATGTTTTTATAACTGAAACACCATAGTCTATGTTAATGATATACGAAAAGTCTTGATAATAAATTTTACGACAATCCAATTTTGAAGCAAACTTGGATAGTACCTAGCAACAAAAATCCAAGATACGTGTTTCGTTTTACCTGGAATTAACCAGTTGCAGTCATTAACATCAACAACGGAAAGACTCAAACAAATTACAAATGAAATAATCACATTTTTAGTCGGAAATATAATTGCTAAAATTAAGCAGATAAAACAATGAACAGTTCAGAGTTACTATTGAATCGTTTGACTTTAATTTACAGATTTACAGAAACTTGATTATTTCATTCAGTTAAGCCTTAAGTCGTGGCTTATTTAAACGACAGGTACTGGTAAAAAAAGTCCTAAGCGAAATATTTTTGACTTCTTTAAAGCGTTATATATATATATATATATATATATATGATGCTAGATCACCATTGAAAACCTGAAAGCACAGGACGGCCACTTCCTCTCAGTATGGGACTCCTCAGCAGCGTGCATCAAACCCACGACCTTCGGTTTCGTGTGTAGACACCTAAACTCTAAGCCACTGAGCCGACGTCCAACGATGTTAGGGTCTAACCTCAATGATGGCCATGGATGCGCACTGCTGAGGAGTCACATACTGAGACAAAACGATCGTCCAGTGCTTCCAGGTGATCTAACATTGATCGGTTTATGGTTTCAATGAAACTCAACAAACTCCAAGACCACATACTGATTATATATATATATATATATATATATACTCTTCCAAATAATTTGTATGTTGGATTTACATCTATTTGCTTGTCGAATGACATTTACCTTGAATAGTAATTCCAGATTATTTTTACGTTTTACAAAAACTAAGCAGTAACAAACACATAACTCATATTTTTTAGAGGATTTATGTTCAATAGGTGGTGATAAACTAATCTTCGAGTTATTTTCTTATAAATTTCCGACACAGACATATGCAGTGGATTTTTAGTGTTTAGAATTACATGCTATCCAGAGCACAATACTCAAGTGTATGTGATATCATTTACTAGTGCAATCCTATTTGAATAGGAATAAAGTATAAATTCGAGTGGAAAACTTTGACTTTCCAAAATAACAACAACATCACCGTACACACACATAAATAATAAAGGCGATGAATTACAGACATTTTAAGATATACCGACAGTAGGAGATCGATGAGATATATAGCACCATTAAATACAAATATTCTTCACCAAAAAAATAACTAACAGGATTCATGTATAAATTAACCAAAGTAAAACAAAGATAAAATATAGAAGTCTAATGCAAATATTAGGTACAATATTAAACTACATAACTCTAAACAGTAAGATCAAATTTATATGTGAAAAAACCTGATAAACTAAGCCTCAGTAGAATATGAAAAAGACAGATTATTTATACAGTTAAAACACACGTGCAAAACTAGATGCACTTAATAACCCAAATATTGAATAAATTATTAATTACTAATCCACGAAATTGAGCGACACATCCACTATTGTCATCAGTGAGTTAGTATCTCATAACTGACCCAGTTGAACTCCACTGGTCACTGCTTCTCATAAGAACTCCAGGATATACCTCTTGAAGTCAGTCACTAGTGAGCATATGTTCATTAGTACCAGAAGGGATTTTGTGGAGATTATAGTAATTTCAATAATTGAGATCATGAGTCAATTGAAGCTAGACCACCATGGAAAACCTGGAAGCACTGGACGGCCGTTTCGTCCTATTGTGGGACTCCTTGGCTTGAAGTTAGACATTAACACCTCTGGATGCCTGCTCAGTGGTCTAGTTAGTTAAGCGCCTGGCGCAAGACTGATAGGTCCTGGGTTCAAATCCCGCGAGGCGGGGTCGTTGATGCGCATTGCTGAAGAGTCCCATACTAAGACGAAACGGCCGTTCAGTGCTTCCAGGTTTTCCATGGTGGTCTAGCTTCAATTGACTCATGATCTCAATTATTGAAATTAGTGTAATCTGCACAAAACCTCTCGTGATATTAATTACTAAAACAAATGTTTTATTTATGGAAAAAAGCTGAAATAATTATCAACAGTTCGAACTTGGTATATCCTTGTTTCCATATCAACAGATTTTCAACAAGTAATTCGGTACAAGGCTAAAAAAAGTATTCCTGGTGGAAAGCCGACTCACAAACTATGCCAAACGTTGATGTGAATTGTTACAAAGAGACAAATACACCGAATGGCTGTAACGAAAATCCATGAGGCAAAGTGAGATGCATTATTTTTAAAGTAAACCTTAACTAACTCCTTCCTTTCACCGTAGGGAAGCAATATTACTGAAGATGCTGATTGAGTGAGGGTAACACCTTACTGTTGTCACACTCCAGTACAGTCAATAGTACAATTATGCACTAGGATTTTGAGTCATATCGGACTCCAACCGACCTGCCTAGAATCGTTGAACCTAAAGGAATAAATGTTCTAGCTAATATAACTCAACCAGAGGTCTTTATAACAGGCAAGTCCAGCCACTATATCAAGCAGCAGCTACGACCCGAGCGATTTCGATAACACACATTACAACCAATTAAACTATTGTTAATGTATTCTTTGGAAAAGCTCAGAATCATGTAAATAAAAGTAATGACAGTAACAGTTGCTTAACCTTTCAGAGCAATCTCTGATTACTTACAACTTTATCAAGAACTATAATCATCATGAAACAAAACATTATCATAGATATTTTCAGACATTTTTTCACAAAATAAAATTGAATGAAGCATCACTGAAAATCGGCGAACACTTAGTAATTGTTCCGTCCTGGCTTGGGGACCATCCGTCATGTCCACCACTCCTGATTCTAAAAGGAGTCGAACACACCTAACCTCACAGAGATCACATTACCTTTAAGCAATTGAGTTAAAATCTAGTAGTCCAAATTTCTAACTTCCATCAATTCTTGATATGGTATTATGATTGTTCAATATCATCAGTGATACTTGCCTTATACCCACTCTATAGTTCAACTCTATCAATCATGATTTTCCACTAGGATGTCCAGAATTTATTATGAAGTTAGTTATTAATGAGTACATGATTACTGTTTAGTTGGTTGGTTGTTGAAAATAGTTTGGATGATTGTAGACACTGTTGAGACAAGCTATCACAAGCTCTGATCAATACTAGATTTAAATACATCGGTTAATCTATTTTCGACTAATTAGCTCTAGTAGACAAATCAAGATGCTTGGAAATTCTCATGTAAATTTGATGAAAACTCTAACGCTTTTACGGATTTGTTGTTGGAGTGAACATATTGTTTGTTCTCAATTCAATTTTGGAAGAGTTAAGCGAAGTACGGTGTCCAGACAAATTTTGTAAAGAATAAATCCATGCTCTTTAAATTCAGAGACCAAATTATTCAATATAACACTTACCTCACTAAGATACCGGACAAGTGAACATTCTGATCCATCGATTCCTAACTCAACATAACATGAATGAGTTCCCCAACGGGTTCGCAGCCACTAGTAAAGCAGAATGAATCAAACGTAAACAATGAACACACCAACCAGTTGTCGAAACTTTAATAATAATAATAATAATAATAATTTTAAAATGACTACAGAATGTAAGCCGATTTACAGACATAATAGGGCTGATGTAAAACGAGAGTCGTAATAAAAAGAAAACTTGAGTACACTGTTTGAACGGAAATGACTCATAAATTATTTTGATAGAATATCTGTGATAGAAACTCCGCCTGGAGTCCCTTTCCGGGGGCTACTGCCGGTCCCAAGCCCGGATAAAGGAGGAGGGTTGGGCATGGGGTTAGCGACCCCATCCCGTAGAAAACTAACTCGCTAAAAAAACGCTAACCAGAAAAAATTATTCAAACCATTTAAACTCTGCCCTGGGTGTCAGGAGGTCTTCGTTTAGAAGAATTATGACGCCTCATGATGAAAGCCGAGTTTCTTCGGAAGTCACGAGGCCGATGCCCCTTCTGACAACCAGAGCAACCATTTATTTAGGTACATGGAATGCTCGCACAATGTGGGAGACTGGGAGAGTTTTCCAAATTGCTGCAGAAATGAGGAGATACAATTTACAGGTGCTTGGGACCAGTGAAACACATTGGACGCAAGTTGGACAACAACGACTAGCTTCAGGGGAGCTGCTGTTATACTCCGGACATGAAGAAGAAAATGCCCCACATACACAAGGAGTTGCATTGATGCTGTCCAAACAAGCACAAAATGCACTTATAGGATGGGAATCTCATGGACCAAGGATCATCAAAGCCTCCTTCAAAACAAAGAAAACGGGGATTACAATGAACGTCATCCAATGCTACGCGCCTACCAATGACTACAATGAAGACGCTAAAGATCAATTCTACGATAGCCTGCAGTCAATCGTCGAGAAGTGCCCAACAAAGGACCTGACTATTCTGATGGGAGATTTAAATGTCAAGGTTGGAATTGACAACACTGGATATGAAGAGATCATGGGACGACACGGACTGGGAGAAAGGAACGAAAATGGTGAGAGATTTGCAAACCTATGTGCCTTCAATAAAATGGTCATAAGTGGCACTATATTCCCACATAAACACATCCACAAAACCACATGGACTTCACCGGATCACAGCACACAGAACCAAATCGACCATATCTGCATCAACAAAAAGTTCAGGAGGACGATAGAGGACGTGAGAACAAAGAGAGGAGCTGATATAGCATCAGATCATCACTTGCTGGTCGCCAAGATGAAATTGAAACTCAAGAGGCACTGGACAACGGGGAGGACAATATCACAAAAATTTAATACGGCTCTTCTTCGGGATAATGACAAACTCAATAAATTCAAGATAACCCTCAGCAATAAGTTCCAAGCCTTTCATGATCTACTCAATGGAGAAGGAACTACTATGGAGAGCAACTGGAAAGCGATAAAAGAGGCAATCACTTCAACATGTCATGAGGTTCTGGGCCAAAAGAAGCACCATCACAAGGATTGGATCACTGTGGATACACTGGATAAGATTCAAGAAAGGAGGAACAAGAAAGCAGCAATCAATACCAGTCGAACAAGAGCAGAAAAAGTCAAGGCACAGGCTGAATACACAGAAGTAAACAAGCAAGTGAAAAGGAGCATCAGAACTGACAAACGTAAATATGTCGAAGATTTGGCATTGACGGCGGAAAAGGCTGCGAGAGAAGGAAACATGAGACAACTGTATGACACGACAAAGAAACTCTCCAGAAATCACCGTAAACCAGAACGACCAGTGAAAAGCAAGGAAGGCAAGATAATCACCAACATTGAAGAACAACGAAACAGGTGGGTAGAACACTTCAAAGAACTCTTGAATCGACCAGCCCCACTGAACCCACCCAACATCGAAGCAGCACTCACGGACCTCCCAATTGATGTTGGCGCACCAACAATTGAAGAAATCAGCATGGCTATCAGACAAATCAAGAGTGGCAAAGCAGCAGGACTAGACAGCATTCCAGCAGAGGCACTGAAAGCAGACGTAGCGGCAACTGCAAGGATACTCCACATTCTCTTCAGAAAGATCTGGGATGAGGAACAGGTACCAAAAGACTGGAAAGAAGGACTTCTGGTCAAAATACCAAAGAAAGGCGATCTCAGCAACTGTGACAACTACAGGGGAATCACTCTTCTTTCAATACCGGGAAAAGTCTTCAACAGGGTATTGTTAAACAGGATGAAGGACTCCGTAGACGCACAACTTCGAGACCAACAGGCAGGATTCCGTAAGGATAGATCGTGCACAGACCAAATCGCAACTCTACGGATCATTGTGGAACAATCAATTGAATGGAATTCATCACTCTATATCAACTTCATCGACTGCGAAAAAGCATTTGATAGCGTGGACAGAACAACCCTATGGAAGCTTCTTCGACACTACGGCGTGCCTCAGAAGATAGTCAATATCATACAGAATTCCTATGATGGATTAAACTGCAAAATCGTGCATGGAGGACAGTTGACAAATTCGTTCGAAGTAAAGACCGGTGTCAGGCAAGGTTGCTTACTCTCACCCTTTCTCTTTCTCCTGGTGATCGACTGGATCATGAAGACATCAACATCTGAAGGGAAGCACGGGATACAGTGGATATCTAGGATGCAATTGGATGATCTAGACTTCGCAGATGATCTGGCTCTTCTATCGCATACGCAACAACAAATGCAGGAAAAGACAACCAGTGTAGCTGCAGCCTCAGCAGCAATAGGTCTCAATATACACAAAGGGAAAAGCAAGATTCTTCGATACAACACAGCATGCACCAATCCAATCACAACTGACGGAGAAGCTTTGGAAGATGTAAAAACCTTTACATATTTGGGCAGTATCATCGATGAACACGGTGGATCTGATGCAGATGTGAAGGCACGGATTGGCAAAGCAAGAGCAGCATATTTACAACTGAAGAATATCTGGGACTCAAAACAATTAGCAACCAACACCAAAGTCAAAATTTTCAATACAAATGTCAAGACAGTTCTACTGTATGGGGCGGAAACCTGGAAAACTACGAAATCCATCGTCCAAAAGATACAGGTGTTTATTAACAGTTGTCTACGCAAAATACTTCGGATCCGTTGGCCGGACACTATTAGCAACAACCTACTGTGGGAGAGAACAAATCAGATCCCAGTGGAGGAAGAAATCAGGAAGAAGCGCTGGAAGTGGATAGGACACACATTGAGGAAAGCACCGAACTGCGTCACAAGACAAGCCCTCATATGGAATCCTCAAGGTCGAAGGAAGAGAGGAAGACCAAAGAATACATTACGCCGAGAAATGGAGATAGATATGAGAAAAATGAACAAGAATTGGATGGAACTAGAAAAGAAGGCTCAGGACAGAGTGGGTTGGAGAATGCTGGTCGGCGGCCTATGCTCCATTGGGAGTAACAGGCCTAAGTAAGTAAGTAAGTAAACTGTGATAGAGTTGTGAATAACGTAAAGCATAAAATTTATGGAAAAGCGCATAATCATAGGTGATTTCACTTTAATGTACAGTAATATCGACGAAATATACACCGTTATAATCCCAAGTATTAGAAGGATATAGTTGTCACTAATAAGCATTCTATGATAAATAGTTAGATGTACTAAGATAGACTGCGCCCCCAAATGCCCTGGTACGGCCGAGAGTGGGGGGAGTCCGCTCCCCCTCACGAAATGCTCTCATATGGCCACGCGTATACAGCCCCTGCCAGGGAAGTCCTACTCACTGCCTTCTCGCACCACGGGTGTTGTTTACGAAAATGAGAGGACGAAAAGCGAATGTCCGGCGCTATAACCGGACCCCAAACCAATGGTGCACATGGGCTCCAGTATCCTGAAGGAACAAATGGCGTATGAACCAATCGTTGGTCACCGGCTACCATGGGACTGCATCTCCTCACGATGCTCCACTGCCTTGTGGATCACATCTTCAGGTCGAAGGCTCGGGGTGTGGCCCCCTAAGAAAACCACCTGCTTCGGTTTGGGCACCCGAGCAGTATCACAGCCCTCACACATATCAATTGAGATCTGTGTGGCGCATATGTATTTGGTGCCTACTTGTACCGATATTTATGTGTTAAAATAAATAAAAATAATAATCTACAATGTTATGGAGGTTTTAGAATAGCGTATGTCATAAATTTTTCACGAAAAACACACTTAGCAGTTTATTCGCTAGAGTCCAGCTAGAATTTCTGAACTACTTTAGTATTCGACCTTTAACTGAAGCCTTTGTAATTGTTATTGGGCAACGATTTATTGTGAGATGGCATAGTACGTTTAATTTTCTAAAGAGAACCGAATTTGGTGAGGCAACACAATTACCAGTAAAAAGGTCCAACCAAGTTATTGAATTATATTCATGATCGTAATAGATTTATCGATACTTGATATTCTTAAGAAGCTGTCATATTTGTTTATGAAACCAGAGAATAAATTAGCTTTTCGGGCCAAGTCTTTCTTTTTAATAAAAAGACTGAAATGTCAACGTTATATATATATATATATATATATATATATATATATATATATATATATATATACCTCTTATCAAAAGCTTTGACTTATTGGCCATGGTTATACGATTTACTATTCTTAATTTATTCCCAATTTATCAGTTACAGTAGCCCACACTCATAGCCACTTTTGACCTGATCTTGTATAATAATTATTTTTCATTTTATGGTGTGATGTGGTCTAAACCGCTTGTATATAAACCAAAAGTGTCTGAAATATTAGATTTATACAGCAGAGATTCATATTTGTATTCCAGACTGGACAGGCTGGATTAGGTGAAAAGCTAATATACAGAGGACTAGTAAGGACTCTGAGTTGACTCAAGGCAGCTCGTGCTGATTAACACATTATTGATTTAGCACAAAGACAAGGTCATATTAGTCGGAGTCCTGACTGACAATTTTCTCACATGATATTTCGTGGGCCATAGGACATAAAAAATGTAAATTAATGAACCAAAAGAAACATTTTGAGAATGGAAGATATGAGATAAGTTACATTATCAATCATTGCCAATTAAATACTTAACAAAACAAAAGAAAACAGGAAAACAGTCACCTTTTTTTCAAATTTGTCTTTAGTTTATTAGAGATATAAGAGAAATTATTATATGAAAAGTATTTATGTTTGTGAAACGCAATCCTTAAGAGAATACGGTATGAGGAATCCAATCTCAGGTGCACTTAGCAGTAGACAAACGTAAACATCCTTAACCTTCAAACTCCTAAGCAAGTCTTTTTAAAATAATTTCATTGCTGGCCTCAATGTCACGTTTATAACTATTGAGCTCGAGGTTAGACTTCCCAGTCCCAACCCCGCTTTACCCTAGACAGGCGTGTTATGTCTTGAGGACCCTTGATGAATATCATGTGACAAATCACTAAATAGAATCCAGATTCTAGTTCGGTCTATTTCGCGCCTAGTGTCTCTGACTTGTCCAATCGCATACCAAATCAGCACCATTAAACTCGGGCCAATAGCTAAGTTCCTATTAATCCATTATTGGCAAGTCTCTTTCTATGCCCTGCCCATGAGTGCGAAAATCACTAACCAGTTTCTATGATAAGTGGAATATATATATATATATATATATATATATATATATATATATATATATATATATATATATATATATAAAGCGAATGTCCTGCGCTTTAACCGGACCCCAAACCAATGGTGCACATGGGATCCAGTATCCTGAAGGAACAAATGGCGTATGAACCAATCGTTGGTCACCGGCTACCATGGGACTGCATCTCCTCACGATGCTCCACTGCCTTGTGGATCACATCTTCAGGTCAAAGGCTCGGGGTGTGGTCCCCTAAGAAAACCCCCTGCTTCGGTTTGGGCACCCGGGCAGTATCACAGCCCTCACACAAATCAATTGAGATTCGTGTGGCGCATATGTATTTGGTGCCTCTTTGTACCAATACCTATGTGTTAAAATAAATAATATATATATATATATATATATATATATATATATATATATATATATATATATATATAGTTACAACAAAATTATAATTAGTAATAATCCAAAAAAAACCAGTTCAAACCTCTGCGGTATTTGTTTCGTTACAACAAACCGGATGACTGATAATATAGAATTTTACTTACTACCATGTTTTGTTACTTCAAATTGTAAAACTGTAAACAACTTATGTCATAAAAATGAAACATATTTACAAAACTTACTTCAATCTTTGAAAAACATTCCGGGTATAGTGGTATTTCTTTAGCTTGAACAACACAGTTTTCTTGTGCATCTTGTAGAAGATCTGAAAAATCAAAGCAATGACAAAATGAGTAAACAAACATAACTCAAAATAAACTTTGGAAAACTACAGACTATACATTTTTTATAAAGACCGAAAAAAATCAGTTACATTAAACTCTTACTGAACTCCTTTAAGGGAAATAAACCACTGAGTAATAGCGATCATTTCATGGATATCGACTTGGAGGTTCGCACTTCCCTATATGGCACGGGCAAGTAGTCGTTGATATCATGAACTGTTATATCTTATACTGGTGTACTTAAACTTTTCCAATCTATTTCAGTCTAGCATGTCTCATTTTCTTTAATTACAGTAGAAATTTATACATCAGTGATTCATTTTCTCTTTAAAAATACGGGTGAAAAATTAGTTATCGCTCATTCATTGTTCAGAATGGTTTATGTCCCCACTGGGAAGTATGTTTAGAGCAGCATTCCTACAGTTGAAGAACATATGGAACTCAAAACAACTGCCAACCAATATCAATGTCAGAATCTTCAATATGAATGTCAAAATAGTGCTAATGTACGGAGCTGAAACTTGGAGAACTACTACAGCTATCATCAAAAAAGTACAAGTATTTCTAAATAGTTGTCTATACAAGATGTCCGTTGGCCGGATACCATCAGTAACAGACTACTGTGGGAGAGAACAGACCAACTTCTAGCTGAGGAGGAAATTAGGAAAATATACAGCAAGTAGATAGGATATACATTGCGAAAACCATCAAACTGTATCACGAGGTGAGCCTTAACTTGGAGTCCTGAAAGGAAGTGTAAAAGAGGAAGGTCAAAGAACATACTGAGTCGAGAATTGGAAGCAGACATGGAAAGAATGAATAGGAACTGGAAAGGACTGTCCAGGACAGAGTTGGATGGAGTGCTAGTGGGTGGCCTATGTCCCTCCACGAGGAGTAACAGGAAATGTTTATCTAGTAGATATATCACAAATTGTAATATAGGTTTAAGTACCATAGAAATTAAAAACAAAACCATAAACTAACCAAGAGAGCTTACTCAAATAGTTAATTTTCTTGTAGTCTGATTTCTCATTATTACTCATTTTCAAACCTCGGGCAGTATGAGGTACAAATGGTGCCGAGTTTATAGAATCGGAATAATGTCTAGTTACTTCAGTAGATAAATACGTTAAATTAGAGAGTTTCGATTCTATCTGGTCAATACGACGTAGCACGTCGTCTAGAATAACGGCCAATGTTTTCTTTAAATCTGAAAACAGGGAGAAAAATATAAGTGGCTCAAAGTTCAATTGAAACTAATCACTTATTAACTTTAGTCACTTTAAAAATGGTATAAAATATCTTTACAATTGAAGTAAACGTCAACGTGCAACCACTGAAATCGAAAGGAATACAAAGTAAATATCCTTTAGAATTCAAATATTTTATTGATATAACCTTATATCCGGAATCGTCGTGATCTTTTAGCTATGAATATTTTCCATCGCTTTATAGCTGAATACAAACTCGTGTACTATTTGTAAAACCACAGCCTAATATTCGAAGACTAGTGTAACTACACACTAGGACCAATTTTAAAACAATCAATCAAATCTTAATTGTTAGTTTCATGAATCTCCATAAGTTAAGCAGTAAAAATGTATTTTGTTTTGACAGTAAGAAAAAGTTAACTAACCGTCAATCAGTGAAAGTGATTCGTGGTAATTTAGAAAATTATAAGCAAGTCTTACAGTTATTACTAACCTTTTCTAAGTCAAATTGGATTTCATTTGATTAGAAAGTGATTATACTTTCTACTGACAAATAAATGATGACGTACAAGAGATGTAGAATGATGCAGAGGAACTTTGACTAAATTTGAGTCTATCATGAGATTGAGGAAGAACAAGTATATTAAGTAAATTCTTCTCACTTGTCCTCTTCCATGATCTGTAATGTTCATTCTAAGTAACTGTTTCCCTTTGGAAAGAATCCAGTACACAGCTCATAAAATTCTTGAGAAAAATAAAATACCTAAGATTCAGACAACGAATTAACACTGAACATACAGTAGATTAAAAATGTTCTGACTGATGGCAGTGACTTGGTAATATCCATCGATATCAAAGCCGTTTCACTTTGAAAGTAATACTAGAAGAGAGTTATCGATTTCTCTGCCGCATTGATGACGCAAATTTCCTATAACATACAAGGTTTATCATCTCTTAACAGGTGGAAGAAAGAATGATAGTGTAAATAGTATCCGAAAATTTTACAAGGACGTTTTTATAGATGGGAAACTAAAATCCACGGAATACTATTACATACATATCAGATATTATCATGATTTGTTGATGAGATATACTAAATAATGATGATTCTAATACGAAAACCTATCAAATGTATTACGAACATGAATTTATTGAATTAACAATTAAATTAATAAAAGCACAATTTACTGACTTGACAGTAAAGTACATACCATATCCCGTCAACTCTGCGCTGTAAGGATCATCAAAACCCACATTCTGAGTTTCGGCCAAAGCTTTGACATACTTTCGGGAGAGGTTAATAATATCAGCCTATAGAATATCAAAGCATATAATGTCAATCTTTTTTACAATATAATTAATCAAAACTATACGTAAACTTTCGTATGTTGTTACTTTCTATTGATAAACCTATGGTAAGAATTATATTTTAAAATCAAAAGAACACTGCTTCAAAGCTCACCCACAACTTCAAGCACGATTAAGCAGTAAGTAGGATAGTATACATCAATGAACAATACATTTTCAGCAAGAACATTAAACATGTCTACAGAAATCTGTCTTTCGTTTCCCTTTTCTTGAGAACGCGGTCACAGATGTAACTTTTTGGTATATTTATTCTCTGAAACTACTTTGGCTATCAGATATACTTCTAAATAAATAATAGTTAATTAGGATGAAATCCAACCAACTTATTTATTTATTTATTTGAACACATAAATATTGGTACAGGGGGGCACCAAATATATATGCGCCACAACCAACTAAACTTTTTTGTCTCCTACATGTGATAAACTGGTCTTCTATTAGCTGAACAATTATTAATTATCAACTGATTTTGGGGTGTCCATAACATAAGTAGTCAGTTTTATACCACAGACGCACAATATAAATTTAGTGAACATGACATCTAGCAAGTACAAGTAAAATATTGATGGTGAATTGATATAGAGTGCTAGAATTAGACCTAGAATCTAAATCCTTGTTTACTGAAGAATGAGAGAGTTATAAAATTGATTTCTACTGAAATCAAGAACCAATCCAAGTTAAGTCACTATTGAAAACCTGAAAGCACTGGAGGGCCATTTCCTCTCAGTATGGAACTCCTCAGCAGTATACATCCATGACCCCGTATTAAAGGGCATAGAACACAGGACCTTCGGTTCCGGCAGCTAAGGCTTAACATCAAGATCGTTGAGCCGGCATTTAAAAATGTTAGTGTCTCACTTCAATTAATCCACGATATTACGTGACGTTCTTCCGTTGTCTTAGGTAGGTAACTGCCTCACACGCAACATTGTTGAACTTCACTAGTCGATGAAACTCAAAAATCTTCACAGATCTACACCGAAAATTGATTTTTGCCAATGGTTTGTGACATATCGTTATATCACATGTGTTAGTATTTTGTATGTGTTTATTTATTTGAACACATAAACATTGATACAAAGGGGCACCAAATACATATGCGTCACACACCAACAATAAGACCAGTAGCAGTGTGTGAGGTTTGGAATACTACCCTGGCACCCGAACCAAAACAGGTAGTTTTCTTAGGGAACCACACTCAGAGTCTTTGACCTAAAGGTTTAATCCACAACGTTAAGAGGTGCAGTCCCGTGGTAGCCAGTGACCAACAATAGATTCATACGCCATTTGTTCCTTAAGGATTCTAGAGCCCATGTGCACCATTGGTTTGTAATCAGGGTTCCCCAACTTCCTTAGGTGGACCATCCGTGTCCACCAACCCGGTTAAGGCGCTGGATATTCGCTTCTACACATCTCAACTTCGCAATCAATACCCTCTCCGCGAGAAGGCAGTAAGTAGGACTTCCCTGGTAATGGCTGTATACGCGAGGTCATGTAGGAGCATTCCGAGAGGGAGAGCTAACTCTCCCCACCCTTGGCCGTACCAGGGCATTAGGAGGCATTTTGTATGTAACCACGTTGGCTTACTACAATAACTTGTTCTTCTGGCTACTGGTCTTGTCTATGTTCACAAATCATTCGAGGGGGGAGACAAACTTCAACAATTCGGTCTTGTGAGCACTCATCACTTAACCACGTCACATTTGTCCACATCGTGTTTCCATCAGATGTCAACTCGTTTATTTTAACAATTGCAACTCTCATTCACTTATTAAATCCCATTTAATAACGCGAATATTTGAGTTAGTGATAATGTAAGCACAAAAATATATACAGAGAGATGGAGGACCTCCCAATAGATTTTCTAGAAGTTTTATTCCCAACAAAATCAGAAAAGCTAATATAGGCAGATAAATATGTGAGCTCTTGCAAAGTTTGTGATTTAAATTTAATGCTCAAAATTGGGGAATGTACGCATAACTGTTTAAAGGTTCATGTTTATTTAATTGAAATTTAGAAATATTTCTTCGCCTAAATTATTTTCTTCTAAAAAGTTGAACAGAAATTTCGATTTAATGAAGACCAACGTCTCTTAAGAAGATTACGTATTTAAGTAATATTTACATATAATATAAAAATAGCTGTTACACATACACCACTATGAAAGCGTGTCATTAAAACGACAGTTTCTGGTCTTAGATTTTTGAAACCCATCGGAAATCTAATTTTTTATTGCTTTACGATAACCTTTTTCTAAAATCATCTTAACTAACTTCAAAATCTGTTTTCCATATTTACAGTACTTTACACCGAATTGTGATGACATAACATAAATTTAGTTCGACGTCAAATTTTGAAAAGTGATATATATATATATATATATATATAATACGTTACATATGTTTGGCAATGTTTCCGATGTTCAGTAGGAGTTATTCTGTGATCTAAATACTTTGGTTTCCACAATAAACTATAGCGAAGTTTCGAGTGGGTTTTTTTTACTGTAATTACAGATTGTAAGCATTTTATTCTGAGTGTCTAGTTTATGAAACCGAATGTGAATGCTCATATGTAAAACAGTAAACCGTATGACAAGGAACCAATATACACTTGAGGGTAAAACAGATTCTTTTATTGAAGTTTATGAGTCCTGAAGATTCAGCTTTCTGAGTTGCAGCTAAATTTTTATTAGGATTACATTTTAACTAGAATTACTCGCTTTCTTCATGGCTTCAGTTTCCGCGATCAAACGTTACGCTGTTAAGTCCTGATCCCAAAGTAGAACTTCTTTCGAGTTAAGAGCTACTGTATGAATCTCTGTAGTAAGACTGGGGTAACACCACACTCCCCTTTTTGAGATGTATTTGGTGACCCTTAAGTATATTGTATATATGACGATAATTCTTTACTTTCAAACGATTTTGATTTTATCCTACCTATCACGAGTCATGTTTTCATTAAATCGAGTGTCTTAAATGTTTCAAAGTTGGTGTACTTTCCTGACTGACCGCTTCAGTAACCAAGTATAGGTTTATGTAACAAGAATTGAACTATAATAATTTCTAGGACTAGAAATAATACATGACTGTTCGTGACAAAAATGAAATAGAAAAGGATAGTATCATTTTAAAAAATAACCGTTGGATCACAGCTCTCCATGAAAATCTTCTATAACTAGTATACAGTTATTTTAGTCGGTCAATAATATGATAAATTCGACACAATCCTTAAGTTACAAAACATACTCAATACAACACCAGTAAAACGTACCCGATATTGTACAAGAGATTGATTACCGTTATTTACCACCCAACATACTCCAAATAGAATAACAAGAAAGAAAAAGATGCACAGAACTCGAGCTTTTTTTAAATACCGTTTCATCGATTAACTGAAAAATAAGATCGGTTTCCCATAATGGAATAAAAAGGCTATAAGCTCATAGCTAAAACTTGTGAACAAAAAGCATATTAAAGTCACAGAATGAGTATGAAAAATATATCCATACCTAACCAATTCACAAAAATGTTAACACACAGGAAATTAATCGTATAGACTTAGTTACAGCTGAACGGATTGATGATGCATGTTGACCTTCACACCATAGTAATAGTGAATGCATGTAATCTACTGGATTTATATGAGGTGAGTCCATTTACTAAAAAATCGCCAACTAAATATTATAAAACAAGCGCGACTATTTATTACTCTTAGGAGAATAAAATATAAGATTATTTAACAAAATACGGCCAACGGTCTACTAGGTATATGACTATTAGGAAACACAAATCAAAAGTCACTGACAGATTATTGTGATGATCCTTCAATACTTCGCTTTCCTACTAAGAATTTTCGACGTATTACGGATTTTGAGTTTTTAGTAACTGAGCGGTACAAAGTAAAATAAAAACGAGGTAAACAATGAACTGACATGTTCCTTATCCTTACAACTTGAATACCCAAACTGTAGCGCATAAACCAATGAACTAGACGACACGACCTTGTGATAAAGTTAATGTAAATTGGGAGTTGAAAAGCTTCGTTTTTTGTATTGTACTTCAGGTTTAAAATACATCCTATTGCATATCATCCCGTTTTTTATCATACAAATATATGTGTGAGGTAGATTTATATAAGATATTTGAGAGGAAACTTTATAAATCACTTCTCTGACAACGCTAAATAAAAAATCTTATGTTCCAGTGGTTCTGGACGGAGTAGAAGAAGCTTTCACTTAACGGGCCTCCGTATCCAGTAACAGTGGATCACCGATGACCCTAGGTAGGAAACTAGGCATATTGTAGATAAAAGACGAAAAAGAAAAAATGCCGGTAAATCATAGTTAGATACTATCCTCAGTCCTTAAGAATATGTCAAGTATTCTTTACGTGGCTCCTAAGAAGTCTCTTGAACTAACTCAGCCGGCAACAAATCCCAGAATTTGACTACTCATGAAGAGTAGCAGTTGCGCCATTCATCCGCTATTTAAAATGAACAGGGATATTGTTCCTCGTTGAGTTAAATTTACTGTTTTCATCAAAAATTACACATCAAAACTACTGTTCCCACTTCATTTGGATTTATTTCTCTTGAAGTGACGTTGTGCTTGTGTGCAATTGACTTTGCTTTTGTGAATTTACTGCACCGAAGAATACTTGGTCGACTATGACTTGATTTATTGACATTTTTTACAGATCCATCTTTGTGTTACCATTTTTAGTTAACTTTTATGAAGGTCGGCTTTGCTCACAAATGTGGACGGCCATATTGCTTATTCCATGTAGAAGAAAGAGTGCAATGTGACGAATGTAAGAAGTCATTCCATAAGATGTGTACCCGCCTAAATCCTACTGCCTATAAAATGTCTCAAAGCCTAACTCTGATTGGCCTTGTATGATTTATGTTCGAGCTGTTTGATGAGGACTCTACCAGTGACATGGGCACTGGTAGCCAAGAATGCGTCAGTGTCGTAAGTTTTGTTACGGCACGTGCCAGACACCCACACAATAAGGATTTCTATCGCGAAACAACTAATGTGCAATAGATACTAATGACCAAGTTACTACAGCGGCGACTGATGACCCAGACAAAACCATTGTATTCTCATGTAGTTCTGATGTACATGCTGCGACCAATGGGAAATAGATGACGCGAAGAAGGAAAGACAGTCAAAAACAACGCCCGCTTATTTGCAAAGTCCTTATTGGACCCACGTTCTGCATTCCAGATTACTCAGCCAAAGTTCCAAAGAAAAAAATATGCGACCCAATCGTAGACGGGAAAAGTTGGGACTCTTCAAACATTGTCGTGAGTCATTCGCTCGACTCCTACAATTTGTTACTAGAAAAACTGACGGTAAGCCCCAAGCCTATAACGAGTAGAATCTGACGTCACGATCAGAACCCATGAATACGGCTTTCAAAGGAGTTAAACCCGATCCTTGTTCAATTATTTCGAATCTTGAGGAGTGGAAAGACAATGACCCTGCTAAAAGGCATGCACACGATCTGGAGTTAGTGGAATCTGCCATCAGAAATGTAATGCCTGGAAAGGTTTCAGGGGTACATGTCGCGAAAGTAATAAAACTCGATAAATGGGTTGGAAGCAAAACCAACCCAAGAAGGGTCTTGAAGTTGGTACTCGGGAAGTTTGAGGAAAAAGATATAATAATGAGTAACGTATACGCAACTCGTTATTCAAATATTCGTATCCAACCAGATTGGCCGCTTAAATGTCGAATCAAGTGGAGGAATATCATTACGAGCTAAAGACTCGAAAGCTAAATGGCGAAACGAACTTTCCGGTTAAGGGTTTTCAGCTGCTCAGGTCTAGGTAGCCAATACTTCCGAGACCTGTATGGGTAGGACGAATGGTTCTTAAAACACCTTAAATATGTGCCACACGAACACCTGTAGTCTTCGAAATAAAATGTCGTATTTAAGTATGATAGGGGTTGAATGAAGTCCCGATATAATTGTCGCCACAGAAACTTGGCTCGCCGAAGATATAGACTGTTCTTCCATGGTTGCGGACCACATCTGTGCTAGGAGTAATAGGGTATAAGTCGCAAAGAAGGAGGCATAATACTATACTTTGAGGATCACTTTCGTATACAACCAATCATGTCGGAGGCACATGTTAGTGGTACATGTGGGGTAGCATGTTGCACAATTAAGTCCAGAAACGTTTTAGTGACTGTAAGAGGAATACACCATAGTCTTGCTGATGACTTTGTCTTAAGACACGTCTGTTCTTGGGGTAAGACATAATGTTGTCTCATAATTGGAGACTTTAACGCACCGCATTTCAGCTGAGTAGAGCTTACAGTTTCAGGGGGGTTTTGATAATGACTTGATATCAACTACTACTTAGTGTGCACCTGTACAATGTATGGCAAAACCAATACGTATTGACTTGGAACATGATCTTTCATTGCTGGATCGTGTTCTCATACAGAGGCTGTGTTATCTCGACTGAATGGACGGTCGATGCGGTTGGATCGACCGATAATGAATGATGCAAGTTTGAGGCTACATTCGAGTCCGTAACAACATCTTTTACCTCATGGTCAACACGTAAACTATCACATTTCTCTCCATGGAATAATAAGGAAACCTGGAAGCTGTTGAAGAGTAGGAGACGCTCTTGGGACTTTCTCTTATCATCAGGACACGGATAGTTCCAGTGTAAATACCGAGAAATCCGAAATATATGCAAAATGAACATAGCTAGATGCCGCTCTACATATAAAATACAATTAGCACATGACAGCCGTACTTGCCGAAAACGACTGTTTGAGTGCGTTTAGTGGGTAATAAATGTAGTGATGGTATTCTCCTATTACTGTTATACGAAAATTCAGATTTACTAGCCTAATCAGAACTGGCAAAAGCTGAAACTTAATCAAACGATTTCAGCGAAGTCTACTCTACGTGTGTTGTTACAAATAATTGTCCTGATCAAACGGCTGAGATACCAGCCACAAGACATGTTCATATGACTGTGAAAACTGTACTTTTATTGATCGCTAACCTCAAAGCTTGTAAGATACCAGGCCCTGATGGGTTACATCCACGATTGCTGTCATCTCTTGAGCATATTATTTCATGACCACTCATGATGTTCTTCGACATGTCTCCTTCATTTGCTCAAATCCTTAGAGATTGGAAATACGCCATAGTCAGTCCTACATTTAAAGATTGAAAGAGACAGATCGTATCTAATTACCGGCCTGTCAGTCTAACTAGCATAGTAGTTAGGTTACTTGAAAAGATAATCCGGGTTAAGTTGTACATTTAGACAAACTCTTAATTTTGAGCAACATGGGTTACGAAACAAGCATTCAAGTTTGACAAACATCCTTATCGTGAGAAAGCTTTGGACAACAACCCTATATAACGGGCTATCTGTTGATGCTATATTTAAAGAATTCGGAACAACATGTCCTGTACAGTAATGTTTAGAAAACGTCTTATGTGACCACAGACAAAGTGGGAGGGTTAAGGGAACGCTATCTAGATGGAAGCCGCTCAAAAGTGATGTATCCCAAGACACCATCTTAGGTCCTCTTCTTTTCCCTCTCTACGTCAATGAATTACCGCTAATGCTTAGGTCGTTGACATCATTGTTTGTGGATGAGGTCGAAATCTGGAGAACAATAAGAAGCAAGACTAATTATTTGCATCTCCAAGTTGACTTAAATAAGTCAGTTAGATGGGCTCGAGTTGGGGCTTAGAAGCTATTTATAGAAAGCGTGTGCTCATGAACATCGGACACAGTAATAGTTACAATTATACCATTAATGGTAGACCTCTTCCACGCGTTCATGAACATAAAGACTTAGGAGTAATAATAAGTCACCACATGAAAACAAATACGCATTGCAACATAGTAGCTGCCAGAAGGGTTTTATGCGTTATAGTCACCTCGCCGAGCATTCAAACGCTTTGACAAAAAGATGTTTCGAATTTTATATCCCACCTATATAACACCACACTTAGAGTACTGTATCCAAGTAGCTGGCCCACGTCTAGTGATGGGTACTAACTCACCTGATCGTGTTCAGCGTGTGGGAGCAAAATTAGTGAAGGATCTCTCCAAACTCCCTCAAGATGAGCGTTTGAAACGCCTAGTCCTTTTCACCTTGTCGTACCGTAGTCGCGATGTGACCTTGTATTAGCACTTTGTATCTTTAAATATGATTTGGATGTTAATATGTCTTATCCTTTTGCTTCTTCCAGCACTAATAATCTCCGAGGTTATAAAAAGTAGGTTCACAAACCATGGTCCAACAAACTTAAAGTGGGGTCCCGTTTTTCGCATCGAGTGGTCAATGACTAGAACACCTTACCCGAAAAAGTGGTATCAGACCCATCAGTGAATACTTTCAAGAAGAAGTTGGACCTTCACTGCAAAGCAATCTGTTGGGATTAACACCGGTCCATCAAACTGAGAATCACTATGTTATGCCCCCAGCCTCTGGGTGCATGAAAAGATGTGTTTAGGGTGTGTATGTCATAACAATTAATGGTAATCATTTTGCTTAAAACCTCGTCTGACGTCGGGTCCTCAAATTCGACTGTTGGTTACTCATTAGAAAAGAACGTAGACAATGATCCAAACTGGGGCCATTTTTATGATCCAAGCAATTTCTTTGTAGCTTTGACGTTTTTTAATGTTCTCCATCATTTTTAAAACAGTGGTATGGTAGAGCGGTTTCATAGACGTCCTAAAGCTCACCATCACGATTTAGGCGCATCACAATGAGTATACTCACTTCTACGTGTCTTACTTGGAATTGGTAGTATATATAAAGCTGGCACTAAATACACTCATGTGAAACTCATGCGTGAAACTGCTCTCCAACTTCGAGAATTCATGGTTTCCACATCTCCACTAAACGTAAATCTATAAATCTATGTGCGCTGGCTTGAGAGTCCCTACGTCGACACGACCAAATTCACCAAATTTATTGGTTTAACACTACTCAATCCTCGGTGTGCAAGCTTCATCCACCACGGTTAGTCGAACTGATCACAGTGACTTTGCTTACAAATGATCCTATAGGTCTCTGAACTAATGATCAAAATAGCATACTATCAAAAAGACAAAAAAAAACTAAGACATCAGTTTTGAATGGCTGAAAGCAGCGTAAGTACGTGCTTACTCATCCCCTGCTGACTTTCTTCTTATGTCAACAAATACTGATGTGATAAAAACTGTAAACCTCAACCAATGGTAACGCACTTGATGAAGATAGAAAGTACTAAGCTGTCGCTCTTGATGGTTCTTAAAATTCGCTCTTGGTTATCACCACACTGATCACTTCAACTATGAGAACACCAACCAGAGCTCAGCAACCTAACTCCTCGGATGAGATTTGGTAGGAGTCAGTGAACAATCTGACCAGCATTCTACGTCGTTTTAATTATCCTTCAAACTTGCTTCCATGTACAGCAGTGAAGTCTGCTGTTTAGCTCATACAGATGATTCGTCAATGGCGGCTTCTAATTGAATGGTACAAAAGAGATTTAGCCTGGAGATTTGTGCTTGACGAACATCATTCGAAATTCTCTTAAAATTCTGCCTAAATCGTTCAAATGGTTCTGGACGGAGTAGAAGAAGCTTTCACTTAACAAGCCTCCGTATCCAGTAACAGTGGATCACCGATGACCCTAGGTAGGAAACTAGGCATATTGTAGATAAAAGACGAAAAAGAAAAAATGCCGGTAAATCATAGTTAGATACTATCCTCAGTCCTTAAGAATATGTCAAGTATTCTTTACGTGGCTCCTAAGAAGTCTCTTGAACTAACTCAGCCGGCAACAAATCCCAGAATTTGATTACTCATGAAGAGTAGCAGTTGCTCCATTCTGCTATGTTGTGTCTTCAGCTTCTGAGTGTTACCTTTAAGGTTCATATTAGAACTGGGCTTAAGCATGTATTTAAAGGGATGCCTAGAACTGCTTCGGATACTGTAAGTCACTCGGTCACTGTAGGACGCAGTTCTCTTCTGAGGAAAGATTCAGTGAATAATAGAAGAAAGTAAACCATGTATTCTATCATATAGTTATATTCATATTCTTGTTCCGACTAAGTGGTCCATAATAAAGTGCATCCGAGTTAGCATGTCATAGGTTGTCTTAGTAGTGTAGTGGTAAATAAATCCACAAAATAAATAGCTTTGTAAGTTTTCGACATTTGATGCTGTCCACAGTTTTAGTGGACTCATCCAGATGAAGGCGCTCGGTCAAGCATCCGCACCAGATCACGTGTGGGAACGCCGTGCTCAACATCTGTCACAATCGCTAGCCAAATTAGTTCAAACGATCCTCGATATATTGATAGCTTATCAAATATATTTTCGATCTCCTCGCTTCTGTCTTTTGATTTCACTTGGTCGGTGCGCTTCATATTAGGTGTTACTGGTTAAAGCGTTGTCAAACTCTGAAAACTTGTGGCATCTTCACGCTTTTCATAAGGATTGAATATGAGTCCTGGAACTGGTTTTATAACTTTTTTTGGTTACGTTCCATTTTATCCTTACTCTTTTGGAGCGAGAGAGAAAACACTATGTTTCCAAACTCAATATGGGGTCGAATAAAACTGTTGGATATTATGTAATAAAGTTTATCGTCAAAATGACTAACAATGCGCTTCAACGTTCCCAGTTCAAGGTCTGCTCGAAAAGCACGCTTGTCTCAGTTAGCATAAGAAATCAGATCATGGGATTATTTATCGCTGACTTTTTATTCATTTATTTTTCGCACTGTTCCTTAACGACCTTCGAAGTAATTCCTCTTTCCAGTATCTGTCAAATATAGATGACCTTAGAACTGGGGACTTGATACCATATAACTTACTTACATACGCCTGTTACTCCTCGTGAAGGAGCATAGGCCGCTCACCAGCATTCTCCATCCAACCCTGTCCTGGGCAATCCTTTCCAGCTCTTTCCAGTTCTTATTCATCCCTTTCATATCCGCTCCTATTTCCCGACGTAATGTGTTCTTTGGCCTTCCTCTTTTCCTCTTCCCTTCAGGATTCCAAGTTAGCGCTTGCCCCGTAATGCAGTTTGATGATTTCCTCAATGTATGTCCTATCCATTTCCATCGTCTTTTCTTAATTTCTTCTTCCGCTGGAAGCTGGTTGGTTCTCTCCCACAAAAGGCTGTTGCTGATGGTATCAGGCCAATGGATGTTGAGTATTCTTGCGTAGACAGCTATTGATAAATACTTGTACCTTCTTAATGATGGTTGTTGTAGTTCTCCAAGTTTCAGCTCCGTACAGTAGAACTGCCTTGACGTTCGTATTGAAGATTCTGACTTTGATATTGGTTGAAAGTTGTTTTGAGTTCCATATATTCTTCAGTTGAAGGAATGCCGCTCTAGCTTTGCCAATCCTCGCCTTGACGTCTGCATCTGAGCCTCCTTGTTTATCGACGATGCTTCCCAGGTATGTGAAGGATTCCACGTCTTCCAGAGTTTCGCCATCAAGAGTGATTGGATTGCTGTTCTCCGTGTTGTGTTTGAGGACCTTGGTTTTCCTCTTTGTGTATGTTGAGGCCTACTGATGCAGAGACTGCTTCTATGCTGGCTGTCTTTATCTGCATTTGTTCGTGTGTATGTGATAGGAGGGCTAGGTCATCTGCGAAGTCCAAGTCGTCTAATTTTTTCTGAGCTGTCCATCGTATGCCGTGGTTTCCCTCAGATGTCGAGGTCTTCATAATCCAGTCGACCACCAGAAGAAACAGGAAGGGAGAGAGTAGACAGCCTTGTCTTACTCCGGTCCTTACTTGGAATGCGTCAGTCAGATGTCCTGCATGCACTACTTTGCACTGTAGTCCATCGTATGAGTTCCGGATAATGTTGACAATCTTCTCAGGAACTCCGTAGTGTCGTAGAAGTTTCCATAACGTCCTCCTATAGGAAGATCTGTGTGTGCTGCTTTGATGTCCGATGGATTAATTGGCGCCGGCCTATTCAGGAGTTCATCGAAGTACTCTGTCCATCTGTTGCGCTGTTGTTGAATTTCACTGACCGGTCTTGCTTCTTTGTCTTTGACTGATCTCTCTGGTTTACTGTATTTCCCTGCTAGCTTCTTCGTCGTATCGTAAAGCTGTCTCATATTTCCTTCTCTTGCAGCTTTTTCCGCCGTCGTTGCTAGTTCTTCCACGTATTTTTGCTTATCAGCTCTAATGCTCTTCTTCACTTTCTTGTTTGCTTCTATGTACTCTGCTTGTGCTTGGACTTTCTCTGCTCTTGTTCGACTGTTGTTAATTGCTGTCTTCTTGTTCTTTCTTTCTTTGATCCTGTCCAGTGTTTCTGTAGAGATCCATTCCTTGTGATGATGCTTCTTGGGGCCCAGAACCTCTTGACACGTTGAAGTTAATGCTTCTTTGATACCTTTCTAGTTATCCTCCATAGTAGTTTCTTCTTCCTTCAGTAGGTCCTGTAAGGCTTGGAACCTGTTGTTGAGAGCTACCTTGAATTCATTGAGTTTGTCAGTATCTCGAAGGAAGGCTGTATTGAACCTTTGTGGTGCTGTTTGTCCAGTTGTCCAGTTCTTCTTTAGCTTCAGTTTCAGTTTGGCCACAACCAGGTGATGATCTGAAGCTATGTCCGCTCCTCTCCTGCTTTTCACATCTTCCATTGTCCTTCGGAACTTTTTATTGATGCAAATGTGATCTATCTGGTTCTCTGTGGTGTGGTCCGGTGAGATCCACGTAGCTTTGTGTATACGTTTGTGTGGAAATGTTGTACCGCCTATGACCAATTTATTGAATGCACACAGATTTGCAAATCTTTCCCCGTTTTCGTTTCTCTCTCCCAGTCCATGTAGTCCCATGATGTCTTCATATCCGGTGTTGTCCATTCCGACTTTGGCGTTTAGATCTGCCATCAGAATGGTGAGGTCCTTTCTTGGGGACTTCTCTTTGATTGATTGCAGCCTCTCATAGAATTGATCTTTAACATTGTCGTTGCTATCATTAGTGGGTGCATAACATTGGATAATGTTCATTGTGATCACCTCCTTCTTTGTTTTGAATGATGCTTTGATGATTCTGGATCCGTGAGATTTCCATCCTACCAGTGCATTTCGTGCTACTTTGGACAGCATTAGAGCAACTCCCTGAGTGTGTGGAGCATTTTCCTCTTTGTGACCGGAGTATAGCAGCATCTCTCCCGTATTTAGCCTTTGTTGTCCAGCTTGGGTCCAATAACTTTCATTGATTACCAGCACTGCCAAGTTGTATCTCCTCATTTCCGTTGCTATTTGACTGGTCTTCCCGGTCTCCCACATTGTCCGGACGTTCCATGTACCTATAAAAATTGTTGCTCTGGTTGTTAGAAGGGGCATCGGCCTCGTGGCTTCCGAAGGAACTCGGCTTTCACCATGAAGCGTCATATTACCTCTAACTCCCAGGGCAGAGTTTAAATGGTTTGAGTTATTTTTTCTGGTTAGCGTTTTTTTAGCGAGTTAGTTTTCTACGGGATGGGGACGCTAACCCCATGCCCAAACCCCCTCCTTTACCCGGGCTTGGGACCGGCAGTAGCCCATCGAAAGGGACTCCAGGCGGAGTTGATACCACATGAAGATATCATAATAAATCAAATGGCTTAAAATCCCCTTATAACAAGCGACTACCAAATTTTAATGCTAATGATGTCGGTTTTGTATAAAATGTGAAATTTTAACACGAAATTATGTTTTAGGACTTAATTGTTGTGCAAAATGCAATATTCAGGCCTTATTGAGATAAACTTTAGATGAAGACTCTTGCCTATTTTAAGACATAGGTCCAGATATATTCAAGTTAATCATTCAATTTGATATCGATGAGGAGTAGAATGTTGGGCGGAGAAGGAAAGGACTGTCTATTAATAGCACTACTCTCGATAAGTAGAACCACAGCCAGAAATAGATAGCGAAGAATACGATCAAGGAAACAGGTATTAGATGGAATAAGAATATGCACAGACAAAAAAGGACCGCAAATGTAGAGCTAACATGACCGTAAATAAAAGAGGTATATGTAGTACGGGAGAGTAGTTTAAAAATGAAATCCACCCACCAGTTGCATGTCGTCTGAAAGATTAAAGTCTGTTCAAAATGTTGAATAAGTTCGCAAGTGAACTACAGTTCAAATACTGATATGACTTTATGGAGAATCAGCACAAAGATTGCACTTTTCGTTAACTCAGAACGTCTAAATTACATTTCGAGTTGTTTTTCACTGTCTAGAGATGACTCATTTTGATGGAAAACGAATGCGGGTCAATTATTGGCACTTTTTGTAAACGTTGTTTGAATAGAGTTGTGTTTTGTTAAGGGCGGGACAACCTGTATACCAGTCTCTGGGTGTTCGTGGTGACGGTTACACGTGGTCGTAAGGTTGGTTTGTGTTTCATGATGATAATAAGTGTTCAGTTATCTAACTTAAGTCGACCGTTCTGGTTGCACTTGGTTACTTTTGTGCAATCTTGTCATAGTTACTCTGATTTTCTTATAGTGCCTTGTTGTTTTTTAGATGTGTCAAGACACCCAGGAATGGTCTATTAATCTAACTTCCTTGCTTGTCAAATAACAGATCTGAGAAGCCATTCGCATTGCTGAGGTCTTTCGATGGGGATTCGGTAAGTTCAAAATGATGATTGTGCCTTGGTTAGCTTACTTCAGGTTCCGTTCTGGTTACCTTGAAGTCCTTGTGTTCCTCTTGGTCATAGTTACTCTGAATATTGACTAAGTGCATTCTTTTTTTTCAGAGGTGCAGAACTGGATGGGTGTGCATGCTTTGGTAAGTCATCACAGTGATTATATCGAGGAGCGGCTGAGGCTTGTGTAACGTGGCATTCATGTTTATATGCCTATGAATGTTATGTTATGAGTGAATAATACGTGCTTTTCTGTTTCTAGGTGTTTGATGGCTACTGGTGAAGGTCGACGAAAGACTATATGGATGGTTCTACGTGTGGTTTAGGTCCTTACATGGCTCCCGAATATATTCACTAAACAACATCCCATTCCTTGACTTTTGTTTTATGGTATCGGGTTAGTGCTTTTAGTACCCTGGCAATTAAGCTGTGACATGCGCCGTGCTCGTGTACAAATCGCCGATGGTACGTAACAGCAGCGCTAATCGAGAGGTAGCGTCAGTGGCATTGAGCTGACTATACTCAATGTTTCAGAAGTGAGTTCGCTCCACTATTGTTTGTCAGCTTGCGATGGATTCCTGAGCCGAAATTTTCTGCGTATTGTACGTCAATAAGCTGGTTAGTGGAGATGCGACGACATGTTTGTGAAATATACTGCTCTTTACTCTAGACGCAGGGAAACAAGCAGTTTTACATCAACAACCTGCCGATATTCCAGTTCTTCGGCGACACACGGGATCAACTTGGGACCCTAGATGAAGTTTGTGTACGTTCACATATATTATGGACGACTTCCATCGCACCCTTATGAAGTGGTTCGTAAAAAGGGAATGTGATCGCTGTTCGCCTGATTCGGGTGGGTTTTTCAGTCAGATTTTGAGGAGGACTCAGTCTCCAAAGTACTATAAGACTGGGGGAAACCTTGTAGACATTTTGGATTTTCTCTAGATTTGAAGGGGTATTGGAGCAACCAAGTTCAAGCAGAGATTTGTAATGGCGTCTCATGGCTTAGTGTTTATCTGTAATATTAACGATTTATATAGGTTCCCTTTAGTCAGAACTGAAAAACTATCAAGGCAAATCTCAGTAGCATTAATACTGTGACGTACGGATAACAACGAAAATCGATTTAATTCAGTCAAATCGTTTCTCTTAACTGCTCCATTGATATTCCCTACAACTGTTCCAGTGCTCATCCTACAGGGAATAATGGTTACTCATACTTAAGAGGATGTTAGTGTTTGTCTCCTTATAAACGAAATTTGGTAAAGAATGCTCATGCTAAAAATGTATTTAGTTAAAAATGGTGATAAGCAGGGCATGGAGTTGTCATTAGAAGTCCAGCTGAGTACAATTTATGGAAAGAAAAGTTATCTTGGTTATACAATAGTGGGGATTTAATGAAAGTAACGGCAGGTAAAACAAACATCACCTCATAGTAACAGATCACGGTTTAATTAGCGAGCTCTAAAGTTACATTATATAACAAAATTTGTTCAGTAAATGGATTCAAAATGGTAAGAGTGAGTGGTGCTTGTTTGTGGATACTTCTCGAAATAAGTTAATCTGACATAAGTTACGCTCGTTGAGTGTTCAGAGTTTCAGATACTTTGCATCCGAGTGCGTGGATGGTGCTTCTGGGTAGGCGTTCGCTAAGCAAGATGGATTCTACTTTATCAAAGTTCAACGTAGAGGCAACATCTTCACTAGCAACAACCATCATTCCGGCGAGTTCGGCAACAGCCACATAAAAACTGGGTTCTGAATCAATTGTAGATAGGTTCTTTACTTCAAAAACTGAGCAACGCGGCCAGACAACAACACGTACACAACCAGTGGATTTAGAACGTGCTACAAACACGTTGTGAGCAATTTGTAGGTGTTGACAAGATGAGATTACTATCCATAAATAGCTAGAATAAAACAATTCAGAAAGATATCATCAATACAATTAGAGTTTCTTGTAAACACTATATATGTTTAAAGCAATTAGTCCCTTTTATAAATTTCGATAATGTAATAAGAAGACGGAGATCATCAAAACTATGTGATATATTAGCGCAATACATGTTACCGCTAAGTAGCGTTCCATAGCACACGATACCTGCCAAATCGAAGTTAAGGGTATACATGATTTTCTTGAGGTCAATACGTGACCAGTTAACATTTATATTTGATTTAAAAAACAGTCAGTCAGTTACATCGTAGAATCAGGCACATATATGCATCGGTCCAAGTTGGCATGCCTCATTAGCAAATGACGAAAACCACATTCATATTAGTCACTTCAATGGTAGTAATGTATCAAAGAAAGATCGTGTATAAGGATACGGTACAGAATGAAAGAATTAGTTGGCAAAATGAAAGATATAAAGCAATTTTAGTCTCACAGTTTAGGGAAAGATAGAGAGTGTATACACCTACGCCATGGTGATCGATCCTGAGTCATATCACCCAGAGTCTCTAACCATTACTTACAATAGTCATGCGGACTACGACCAAGTAGTCTGCATCCACCAGCATGGCTTAGACTAGAAGCCAGTGACTTCAAGGACTGATGCCACGTTTTGGTTTGACCGCCCCTAACTTTCTTCCAACCATCTCCAATACTAGTCAGCATTGCGTGTCGTGGTAATCGGTGTTCAGGCATACTCAACAAGTGGTCCAACCATCTCAGACGATGAAGATTTACAACCTCATCAACTGATTTACCATCATTCCCCAATACCCTGTGTCTAACCTCACTATTACTTAACCGGTGATTACAGCAGAAGCGAGCAACATTTCTAAGACATCTGTGATCAAATACTAGTAGATTACGAGTATCTACTCTTAGTGGCCACGTCTCGCAGCCGTAAAGTAGAACAGAACGAACTGCCGTACAGTATACTCGTCTCCTAATTAATAGACTGAGACTCGCCTTCACCATAGGTGATGTAAGTTAGCAAACGCCAAACGAGCTTTTCGAATTCGTGCTGAGATTTCCTCTTACACCAATCCATTTGGGCTGATCAGACTTCCAGGATAAGTGAAATTGTCAACGTGTTCAACTACTTCACTCCCCATCCTTGGTTCAGGTGTTGATGCAGGCTAGTGCTGGAGCAACAACTTGCATTTAGAGGGAGAGAAGCGCATTCCAAACATCCTAAAATTGTTGCTCAGAGCTAACAAAAGACTGCATTTTATCTGCGCCTTCGCCAAACAGGACTATGTAATTTGCGTATTTTAAGCTGATAAGTGGACCTCCTAGTAGGAGATCAATGCCCGAGAATTCAGTCGACGAGAACCTCATTTCCACCAGCACGTCTATGATGAAATTGAACGAAAATGGAGATAGTGGACAGTCTTGAGGGACACCACTTGAGGTTGCAAAAGCAGATGACAGTTCGCCATAAGCTCTGACTCGATTAGTAGTGTTCGAGTAAAGAGCCTCCACACGGTTTATGTACTTCTGTGGTACACCTTTCGATGACAGACATTGCCACAGAATCTCTCGATCGACAAAGTCAAATGCTGCTTTTAAGTCTAGAAAGACCACAATTGTCGGACGCCGTTAAGCCTGTCTATGTTCTAGACCTGACGAATAGTGAATATATGTATATGTAGTCGATGCAGCCACGACTGGGTCTGAAGTTAATCAAATAGTTTCTGAATTTGATGAGTTAAAATAACATACTAATTGTCGATGGATACTGATATTTGGAAGAGTGAGGTAATATGTTATATCTACTCCTCATAATTCACAAATACATCAGATGCCATGGAACCAGATTCAAACAATGATTTTAGTTAAAATTTTATTCAGTTGTAGTAGTTGCAATACGGGAGTACCGCCAACTCAGTAAAATACTCACCGTATGTGGACTATCAACAAAACATTTAGTATTTACATCAATGATGTAATGTTAGACCCAAGGAAAACCACCATAGCTGCTCAAAAATGCGACTGTTCTTAATTGAAAAGTATAGCGTGCGACCACGGATAACATTTTAGCTTTAAAGTACCAAATAGTGTTTTATTACATTCAGTTAAACGGTACGTCTTTTGGATATTTAAAATTATTGAGATAAATGTTAAGATTTTAATTTAAAGAAACACTATATCATTTCAATTAATAACATGCCAGATTATCTAAGTTGTTTGATAAGCCTTAGTGTGTGCGTTTTTTATTTACATGAATGTCCTAATTAATTCTAATCAACCTTGTTGTTTATACACTCAAAATAATATGACAGAATGGGTCATATGATGCCTAATATTTTACATTCTGCTAGACTTCAATAAAACAAATTTGTTCATGAACATCGAAGTAAAACAAATGAATATGTTTCTCTTGCATTTTAACAATAATAAGCAATCCAAGTAAGCAACATACAGTTGCGCTGTTTATTTGCACAGAAATTAAAGAGACTAGCAAATTGTAGATGACTTTATCAAATTAACTATCTCTATTGATAGTTACAACCACTGCAGCGTCTTCATTGAAATATGTGAATAGTTATCAACGGATTAAAAATACTATATAACAATGATTCCCAACCCAATACAGTTATACTAAGAGGGTACAATGGTTTAATAAGTCACTTCTATAAAGCATCGCTTTACTGTAATGGGTATGTTTATTAAGCAGCAGTAATGCAGTTATATGAAATGAGATAACGTTCAAGATTACAGACAACAACTTGTGTAATACTCACAGTGGAACTAGAGTTAGTGACCAATTTTTGTGTGAAATACTATTTTCAGCTACACAGATAAAAATAAGTTGAATACCAAGAGACAGATATAAACAGTCTTATACTGACATATGCCTACATTCCTACTAAGTTTGGACTAATAATTAGAGGAATTATTCAATAATTTAGTTTTCTGTAGAATTCAGGTAATTGCCCTACATTTAATGTGACTTACTAAAAGTACACATGATTGTCTATATAACGCCTACAACCAATTAAAATATA
Organism: Schistosoma spindalis; assembly: GCA_946903255.1. Classification (NCBI taxonomy): domain Eukaryota; kingdom Metazoa; phylum Platyhelminthes; class Trematoda; order Strigeidida; family Schistosomatidae; genus Schistosoma; species Schistosoma spindalis. The sequence goes on from OX336420.1 coordinate 79,331,485, forward strand.
CTTTAACTTGTTTTGTCAATATGTCCTTTGTCAGGTTGAATTAATTAAGGATAAAAACATATAACGTCAAAGTTGATTCCGTAAATGATGATCAAATTTTAAGAAAAGAACTAACTTTACAAACCTATCCAATTCTGTTAAATCGGTTAATTCAAGAACAAAATTATCTACGGGATGATTAACCAGTTCATAGTAAAATGGATTTTCATATTTCAATTTAATATCCTAAACATAAAGAAAAGTATGCTTTACTTGTTTCCAAGACAAGTTTATTTTTAAAAAAGAAAAGAAAACGCACCGTAATTTATAAAATAACAAAAATAGCGACTATGTATTTCTTTAAACCTAAATCAAAGAGACATAAGCCGTTCAAAGTGTGAAATATTAAAACAGAAAACAGTTGGTTATTCTATATTGCTTGTTGAAAACAGCGACGGGACTCAGCATTAATGAATCTTAGTCCATACAATCCAATCTGTTACCTATCTCATTTTCTCGTTTAACTGAATATAGAAACCGTTGAATATTCTGGAGACATAAAACGACAAAAGAAACTTACTCAAATGTTTGACCCACAGAGCCAAAATTATTTGTTCTCCTGACATTCTTGAAGAAGAGCTAAAACTTATTCAGGATTTACTACGTAGGCACGCAAACCCACTAAGGTTCTTAATGAAACATATGTCAGCAAATAAACCTAAAATAAAATCGTCGACGGCACCAAAAAAGCCTATATTTTTGAAATTACAGTTCAAAGGTGATATATTTAGCGAGATAGTAACTCGATGTATACAAAAAGCCTTAGAACGTACATCCAATGAGGCATGATTATGTCCTACTTTTCTCAACCGGCCAATAGTGGTTTAACGAAATAAGGATAAATTTCCTCGTCCCTCTACCTTTATGTATATTTACAATTTCAACTGATCTTACGGAGCCTGTTATATTTGGCGCACAACTAGGTAAATATATCGTATTTCTGAGCATCACCCTTCACAGTTACTAAAAGACAAAAAAAGTGACAAGAAGCTCTATCTTGGTGAATCTGGTCGATACCGGTCATCACATAGATAAAACTTCAGCGTTTAAAGTTATTTATAAAATCCCACCGAATTTACTCCATGGTTCCAAAACCCAACTCTTACATATAGCAGAAGCCATAGGAATACACATAAAAACCTAACCTTTGTATACAGAAGTTTATACAATCTTTGAATCTGCCTTGGCCTTCTACTTATATACCATTACTTACTTACTTACTTTCGCCTGTTACTCCTCGTGAAGGAGCATAGGCCGCTTACCAGCATTCTCCATCCAACCCTGTCCTGGGCAATCCTTTCCAGCTCTTTCCAGTTCTTATTCATCCCTTTCATATCCGCTCCTATTTCCCGACGTAATGTGTTCTTTGGCCTTCCTCTTTTCCTCTTCCCTTCAGGATTCCAAGTTAGCGCTTGCCCCGTAATGCAGTTTGATGATTTCCTCAATGTATGTCCTATCCATTTCCATCGTCTTTTCTTAATTTCTTCTTCCGCTGGAAGCTGGTTGGTTCTCTCCCACAAAAGGCTGTTGCTGATGGTATCAGGCCAATGGATGTTGAGTATTCTTGCGTAGACAGCTATTGATAAATACTTGTACCTTCTTAATGATGGTTGTTGTAGTTCTCCAAGTTTCAGCTCCGTACAGTAGAACTGCCTTGACGTTCGTATTGAAGATTCTGACTTTGATATTGGTTGAAAGTTGTTTTAAGTTATATACCATTACATGTTTCAAAACCTTTCCTATCCTTATCTTAAAAAGTTTCCGAGCTTCGATTTTGTTAACATTTAAATTTCCAATGATATACTTATATTGTCTCTTTCATTAAAAACCGAAAATACTATACATGGATAACGTTATGTGACTTGAGGGACAGCTAAGCACGTCGTTTGTTTGATCAAGTAAAATTAATATTCCGCAAATCTTTTTTACAATCAAGCATGACACAGTGAGAATCTACGTTAACATACGGAGTATGGAAATTTAGTGGTCAATGTTTACACTAAAGGGAAAGTTATTTCATGCTTAGTTTACTTGACCACAAAATATTGATTTACTTACTGTGGACATAGCTCGTAAGTATTCTGGTGATTGCCAAAAGTGGAAATGTAAGTGGTTTACAGAAGCATGAGCCAACAGACTATTGAAGCCCATACATAAATATCTGAAAATTAAGAATCTTAATAAAATTAGCTGAATTACTAGTCTTATCGCTTTAGAATATACATACTGCAAGCATGAACTAATAGTTCGTTACAATGAATTGTGGTGAGAATAAACTGAGGTTATACACAAATACTTGTTTGGAAGTGGGGTAATTTTTTCTTGTTTTGTTCGTTTCTTAAGTGTGGAAACTTGAACTGACAGATTATTATATCTCTGTTGCACGATTATGCAACCTGCGAAACATATAAGTATAGTTTTGTCTGCAGCCAAAGTTTTAAACTGCCATATCACGCGGATGGTAGAAAAGGAAATTAATTTCCGAAAACAGAATTAGTAAGGTACTACATTTAGTGGATACTTCATACCGAGGGCTTAATTTGAACCATTAAGTGATAAGTTTTGAACTCGTTTCACAGATTTCGGTCTGGGTAGCTTGGCAGTCTCCAAAAATAAAGTGGTTCAAAACCAACCAAATGAACACACACTTTGTTGGTGAGTTGTATAAAAAAATTAAAACTGCGTATGGGGATTTGTGCCCGCAAGCATGGTATGAGATTTGCATAACTGAATTGCGAAATGTCAACGAGTACAAGTTTATATTACGCGGTTTAGGACTACAGTTTTTGTGGGTTTGTAATATAAAATAAATGTTTTGATCTATGAGTAATTGATCAACTGCTAAACTGTGGAAAATACTCGAGAAGCTTAGGTTTTTTGATAGTTGTTATTATTATAAGGAGGGTAAAAAACAAGATGAGATTGATAAAACGAAACAGAATGAACTGAATAGCACTGAACTCATGTTACAGAGAAAGAAAGAATGGGTGCACATCTGAATAGGGATTAGTTAGGCATACGTTTCATACATTCTGATTAACTAAGTTGAAGAATGCTTATAGCCTGATCAATCGACTTACCATTTTTACCTAGAACAATTGCTTAACCTTAGGGTTATTCACTTTGTGGTCTAACTAGATGCGAGTAGTTTTGAGGACGGCTACGCTCGATTACATGCAATGTACGAATGTCTTCTACTTTATTAAGCTGTGTACCAGTATTAAAGCATTACAAAATACACGGATGTGAAGTGTAAATATGGTCTGGAGTGATGAAAACCAACTGACCTTTCTGTATCCGTGTTGAAATTTTATGAAGCACTAACACAACAGTGATTATGAGGCTTCCAAATAAACTGAAACGGTAAGCGTACTTAATAACTTCACTCCCAGTGGTTAGGTCATGGACTGGTGCACGTTAATTTAGGAGTTTCGCATTTAGAGAGGTAAAGAAATTGAGTAAATACTTGTGTTGTTATTAAACGCATTCATAAAACTGCTAGTTATCTCTACTTTCAGTCAATAATTAAGGGGATTAATTCCTAAAATGCATAGCATTGCTAACTTTAAAAGACTATCTAAGACATAGTCAAATAACAATGATGGATGTGGATAGCCCTGAAAAAAAACACTTGAGATAGTTAATTGGTTGATTTATGTACTTTTCTGCATGAGGTTATTCATTCCCTATGACTTTAAAGTAACCATAATATATTAAAAAAACTGGGGAAAAAATTCACCCTAGGCTAACACGAAAGTCTGGAAATCCCAACAATAGAACCATGATCATATTATTTTCAACAATATAGCTCATATAGCTTTTACAAACAAGTTGACTTAAGTAGTGAAAGAACGAATGTAAAACTGACCTGTTGCTACTCAAAAGAAAACACTTGATTGCTGAGTAAAAAGAGTCTTTTCTGAGGAACTGAAATTGTTAAAAAAAACGTGCATTCATACCTGATTGTGGCATTTTTCTACTTCCGGAACCAAAAGAGAATGTAAATATGAAAACGGACTGATATTTATCAGTACAGAACATGATTTCTAAACATTAAAAAAGTGGTGTGCTTACTGTGGCATGCTTTTCAGAAACATTTAACAAGAATTCATGTTTGGGGACTTTATTAAAATTGAAGGATTCGGATGAAAGTTGATCATTTATGCCTTTAAATAGTTGTGGTTTACGCCGATGGCTGAATCGATTATTGTTAGGCTAGAGTTACGTCTTTAACAGACTTTACTTACTAAAATCAAAATATTTACATTTCCAGAGCAAATTTTCTTTACTGAACTCAATGATGTATCAATTTTGTAGTGAAAGTAGTTGGATTCATAAGCGCGAGTCCATAAGGAATCCAAAGTTTTATCGAACTACAGGAAAAGGAAACTGAAATATTGTTACTTTTGAAGAGGTATTTGTTGACCGTAATATAAGGTCTCCATTTGTATACTCAAAGTTCATGCAGTGGAAGATTTCAATATACGGAAGGTGCTGAAAAATTAAAACTGATAACAAGTATGAGTAATCATGAGCTTATGAAAACAGTAACATAAGATAAAAATAATAGTAACATTTAAATTAATTAACTGAATGATGTTACTGTATTTTTTTCAGGGTATAAAGTTCTTCAAGAAACCCTTGATAAAAGAATACTCTAAACATTAATTACTCCATCAAACCCAAGTATAATTTAATAAGCTATATGTAGCAAAAGAGTTATGAGGACGAATTCTACCGGTTAATAAATAGAATGAATATATTATAACAGTCAGTAAGTTATAATAAACATAGAACCTAGAATCTGACCCGCTATGCGTTTAATGAAATCGAAGTGTAAATTTGCTTTACAATAGTTGGCTTAATTCTGTTGCATGAATTGTATGTGACCTATTACGATAGGTAGGTATGCGAGTAATATTGGACAGATTTTGGCATATTGTTAATAATGTGAAAAACGTAGCATCAGTCCCTGAAGTCACTAATCTCTAATCTGAGAAATGTTGGTGGATGCAGACTACCTAGCTGGGATCCGCGTAACTATCGTAACTAATGGTTGGAGACTGAGTGTCGGCTCAGAATCGATCACAATGGAGTCGATGTATACACTCTGTCTTTCCTCAAACTAAGAGATTAAGATCACTTCATATCTTTATTTTTACCAACTAATTTTTTCTTCCTGTACCATGTCCTTATATGCAATCTTTTTTTATATATTACCACCATTGAATCAACTACTTTTATGAATCCGGTGTTCATCTTGTTGTGCTAATGAAGTGTAACAACTTGGACAAATGCATATATATGCCTGTTCCTACGTTGCACCTGGATGACTGATGTAATTGCAGATACTTACTTTTAATTCAATCTTAAGTAATTTGAGACATCATCAGTGTCTAATAAGGCGCTAAATTATGCTTCCACGCCCACCAGATATGAATGTGACGAAATGCGTCTGACAAAAATATGTTTGAAATTACATTTAGCAAACAATGTTCACATAAGTCATCAACAGAAAACCCGGTCTCATGATTACTCGTCGACGAAATAGTTGTGAACAATATTCACATAACGAACGGCTTTCATAAAGACAGAGCTAGGCTAAAATAATGGTAGCCGAATTTGAAATCGAGAACCAAGACATTAAACCTATAGAGTATAAATTTTTGCACTGACCAATCGAATCTCGACAAGCGCAGCAAGATTGAAAACAAACACAATCTCGCATCACACAATGTACATAGTGTGAAATCACAGTGAGGTTAAAAGTAAAGGACAAAGAGGGATGAACAAATCAGACATATGTGGCCTATACGTTTATTCAGTGAGACTACAATTTATAGATGACCTTTGAGCAACGAAAAAAAAAGACTTTGCAAATGCCCACTTACATAATAAGTTTAAATGTGAGTTAAAAATTAGTGAGGAATCAGGACTAGGAATTACAGTTGGACGTTAGTGTTAGGAACTGGACTTCATGTTTTAATCACGAACTGGCATCACCCATAATGGATTTGGCGCAAAACTCCAAGGTCCGTTAAATCTGATAGGTTCATTCATAAGTTATAGTCTCGAAAAAATGCAACAAGAAACCCGGAACTTTGGATATACTTAGAGGAAATTCTTAAAACGTTTAGAAAAATTCGGGGTTTTCGTCAGTATTTCCACCGATTTCGGGGAAATCCATTGAAGCTGATTAACAAAGCTCCAGACTTTTTGCTGTACGTAGATTATCACAATCACTTATTTTTATATTGATTGGCTTTTACTCTCCATAAACAATCATGCATTGTCATTCAGAATAAAGGTCTGTACATTTGTTAGTCTCATATACATTGCATTTGGACCCAGGCTTATTATTCGCGGACTGACTGCATCTAGCCCCACCTTACTGTTTAATGGGAATACATAAATAGAGCACGATTTCCACGAACCTTCTTTGAAATTGAGCTGTTTAGTTTCTACAGTTTCGACGAAGGAACCAGATGAAACATTGCAATTACGTCACCAGTACCGGAAGTTACAGATCGATCACACTCTTATGAATTCGAGGAAACCTAGGGGTTTTCTTCAAATTTAATAACTATGTTTACGTGGAAAACAATAGGCGACTACTCTTTGTACCACGTAAAGCATGCAAATAAAAGGGAAACATTTATATACAGAAAAATTCCGGCAATTTCCCTAAAACCTTGGTAAAATTTGGGCGTTTTCCTTAAAAAAATCAGACATCTTGAGGATACATCAAATAAAACCCTGGATTTCTACAAAGTTGGTGGACATTCAAGAAATTTGTGGAGATTTGCATAAGTTAACAGTACGTTGAGCTTGATGCAGAAGCTATTTCTCGTAATTTAATTGAAATACGAGACTGGCATACCCAAATCACATAGAAGTTACGTAGTTCGAGTACAATCGAAAGATAGATATCTACCTTAAGTGAAAATACCCGTCGACCTTGAGTTTGAGAAAACACAAGGCCATTTCAGAAACAGGCAATCCTCATCATTAAGTATAGTAGGCTGATGAACCTGTGTTAATCCCAACAGATTGCTTTGCAGTGAAGGTCCAACTTCTTCTTGAAAGTATTCACTGATGGGTCTGATACCACTTTTTCGGGTAAGGTGTTCTAGTCATTGACCACTCGATGCGAAAAACGGGACCCCACTTTAAGTTTGTTGGACCATGGTTTGTGAACCTACTTTTTATAACCTCGGAGATTATTAGTGCTGGAAGAAGCAAAAGGATAAGACATATTAACATCCAAATCATATTTAAAGATACAAAGTGCTAATACAAGGTCACATCGCGACTACGGTACGACAAGGTGAAAAGGACTAGGCGTTTCAAACGCTCATCTTGAGGGAGTTTGGAGAGATCCTTCACTAATTTTGCTCCCACACGCTGAACACGATCAGGTGAGTTAGTACCCATCACTAGACGTGGGCCAGCTACTTGGATACAGTACTCTAAGTGTGGTGTTATATAGGTGGGATATAAAATTCGAAACATCTTTTTGTCAAAGCGTTTGAATGCTCGGCGAGGTGACTATAACGCATAAAACCCTTCTGGCAGCTACTATGTTGCAATGCGTATTTGTTTTCATGTGGTGACTTATTATTACTCCTAAGTCTTTATGTTCATGAACGCGTGGAAGAGGTCTACCATTAATGGTATAATTGTAACTATTACTGTGTCCGATGTTCATGAGCACACGCTTTCTATAAATAGCTTCTAAGCCCCGACTCGAGCCCATCTAACTGACTTATTTAAGTCAACTTGGAGATGCAAATAATTAGTCTTGCTTCTTATTGTTCTCCAGATTTCGACCTCATCCACAAACAATGATGTCAACGACCTAAGCATTAGCGGTAATTCATTGACGTAGAGAGGGAAAAGAAGGGGACCTAAGATGGTGTCTTGGGATACACCACTTTTGAGCGGCTTTCATTTAGATATCGTTCCACTGACCCTCACTCTCTGGTTGGATACGAATATTTGAATCACGAGTTTGGCGTGCGTTGTTCAATATTATGTGTCTTTCCTCTAAATTCCCGAGCACCAACTTCATGGCTCTTCTTGGTTTGGTCTCGCTTCCAACTCGTTAACCGGGTCTTATGACTTTTGTTATATGCACCTCTGAAACCTCTTCAGGCAGTACGTTTCTGGTCACAGATTTCATTAAATACAGATCGTGTGCGTGCCTTTTAGCAAGGCCATTGCTTTTTCACTCATCCAGATTCCGATTGATCAAGCTAGGAAGGGGTTTAACTTCTTTAAAAATCGTGTTCACGGCTTTCGACCGTGATGTCATATCCTGCATATTGAGTGCTGACATCTTACCGTTAGTTTGTCTTGTAACAAAGTTGTGGGAGTCGTGAGAATGACTCACAACAATGTTTAATGAGGTCTTACTTCGAGACTTTGTCGGAGTAGTTTTGCTATCTCTCCTACTCTTTTACGTTTCCGCGTCATCGATTTTCCATCAGTCATAACATCTGCATTGGAACTACTCCGAACGCTAATGGTTTTATCAGGATCATCAGTCTCTGCTCTAGCAACATGGCCACCAATATCTAATGACGAGCGGCTGATTAATTGCTTGGGGGTAGAAAGCTCAATTGCGTGTTGCACAGTTGGGTGTCTGGCTGGTGTCGTGACAGCAATTACGACAGTGACGCAATCTTTGCCATCAGTACCAGCACAACCACCATCTTTCTTCTTACATGCCGAAGCTAATAGGCTCATAGCCTCCTGGATTAGTAACGTTTTATTTGTACAGCAAAACATGCAAAGTCAATGCGAGTTATTTTTCGAGAATTGTTTGTATGCGGTGGGACTTAAATGAGTACACATCTTATGGAATCAATTTTTGCACTCATCGCACTGCATTCCTTCCTCCACAGGGAACAAACAGATTAGCTGTCCACATTTATAAGTACAACCAACCATTGTAGTAAGATTAAGAAGGTTTAAAACACAATATGATCACAATATGAACACAAGTACTAGTCAATTAGAAAGAATGTACCACAAGACAAAGTTTACCAAGATTTCAAACCTTAACCGAAATACTTCAGTTAAAATGGACCAAGAATGCTTTTGATGCAACAAGTACACAAAATCAAGGAATCAGCTAATACAAACACCACATTCGCCACAGCTTATGTGAAAATCCAAATTCCTGCAATCATTTATGTCCCTTTTCTCTAGGTTCATCGTGTCTGTCCAACCGTGTATTGGATGTAGTCTCAGTATAATCTAGAATATGCTCATTAGTATTAAAATTAACAACCGAAATTGGAACGAACTCACCTGGGTCCTGGAATTGTATACAATCACCATATCGGTTTTGTACTGAAACCACTGATATCTAGAATTTGAATCATAGATATTCCAACAGTATTCTCCCCTACGAAATAATGTTTGATCTTCTTATCCTTTAAGTTATGAATGATGTGGCTGCATTTAAAACATCTTTTTGTCAAAGCGTTTGAATGCTCGGCGAGGTGACTATAACGCATAAAACCCTTCTGGCAGCTACTATGTTGCAATGCGTATTTGTTTTCATGTGGTGACTTATTATTACTCCTAAGTCTTTATGTTCATGAACGCGTGGAAGAGGTCTACCATTAATGGTATAATTGTAACTATTACTGTGTCCGATGTTCATGAGCACACGCTTTCTATAAATAGCTTCTAAGCCCCAACTCGAGCCCATCTAACTGACTTATTTAAGTCAACTTGGAGATGCAAATAATTAGTCTTGCTTCTTATTGTTCTTCAGATTTCGACCTCATCCACAAACCATAATGTCAATAATAATGTGAATAATAATATTATTACAAACTGACTGAATGTGTCCAATCTCACCAAATTCAAAATAAGAAATACGCATGAATTGAATGAGTGAAATCTGCCACAGGACAAACATTGATCAAACTTGTGCCCATATCTGTGAACTGCATTGCAACCCAATGAATAATCTGCATAACCTTGAGTACTCACTGGTTTGAGATGACGTAGTGATGTAGTGGAATTTTTGATGTTCAGATGCATCATTTCACGAAATTCTCCTACTTTATCAAATTCGAAATTTGTATGCTTAACATAGTCTAGCAGTAGTTCCTTCGGAATTGCGCAAGTAAGCGAAATAGGCTTTCCTGGTAAATCTAGAGATTTTAAGAAGCTGTATGCTTCTCTTTCGATGAATGTGAAAAAATGTACCACAATATTAACATCCCCAACATCTTCCTTGGTCATATCCCAAATTTTTAATCTTTCTGAGTAACCCTCAAAAGCATAAAAACCTGAATGTATGTCTAACCATCACTGATTCATACGAACCACACACTATAATATATGTATATTCATATTTTTTTGTCATAAGCTTCCATTTGACCTACTGACTATTACCATACGATTTAATATTCTTAAGTTATTCCCAGTTAATTAGTTACAGCATCTCACACTCACGGCCACTTTCTGCCTGTTCTTGTGTAATTTTTATTCTCCATTTTATGGTACTATGCAGTCTGATTTGCTTGTATATAAACCGCGTATGTACGAAATACATGATATATACAGTGGGAGCTGAGATTGTGTTCTGGACCCAATGAGGACTCGGAGTTGACTCTATACTCTTCGTGCCGGTTAACGAATCAGTGGTTAGACACAGTGCCAAAGTCATATTAGTCGGTGTTCCAATTGGCGATTTCATCACGAGATATATTATCAGGTTCATAGGATATAACAGTTAGTATCACAGTGCTCTATTTTTTCGAATGTTCGAAATGAAAACTATATTACAACAATTTGAAAATCGCCGTTCTTTTTAAAACTTAAGTTTATGTCACATAGGGAAACCTTTAATAAATCACATTCTGCGTTCAAAGTTATACACCAGTAGTGCTTCAATAAAGGTTTTCAGAACATGACAAGGTAGTATAAACTATTTCATCGGGGGCCTTGTTGTTTATATGGGGATTTTAAGTACTGTCAGCGTACGCTAAGATTATGGCAAATATTCAAATATGATACTTTTAGTGAAGACTGGAATATTTTGAAATTGAACTGGTGATTTAATGCTAACAAAATGAGGTGGACAGATTCAGCTGCAGCTACATCATTTAGTATTCGTTTAGTTGGTCATATCAGGATCATAACGAAAGAATCAGATGAAAAGGAAAAGAAGACACACAAAAGTGATAACACATTCAGGTTAAATAAATCAAGAAAAGATAATAATGTAAGGAACAAATGAGTTAATGCACGGCTCCGACTCAGTAAGTTGTCAAAATTTTTCCGTAGTCTTAATAATTTGTTGATTAACGCATTTATAGCACGCATCCTACGAATATGACCATAATAACTATTATATTGTAACATTTAATACCAGATTGTGAAATATCATCTGTTACTTTTCAGTTATTATATATCTTTCACATATTTTATTTCTTTATTTAAGATATGCCTATTGTTAACATGATGGCTACAATCTTCTTTATCATCCTGACAATCACTAAACAATAATAATCTTAAATACAAAGATCAAAGATGTGAAACTAAATGATAATACTGTTGATTTAGTCTATGTAAGTTATTTGTTAAACGAAAGAAAAAATCTTAACGTTATACACCTGGTGTTCGAAAATGGGAAAACCTGGTGTTCTCTTTGCTATGGTTACCCACTTTCATGAAACATCTTGATATATATTAGGAAAAAAGTAATAAAGGAATATAAACAAATTGTCACTCATACTTTAAGAAATAATATTAATTCACTCATACTATTGTTCATTTCAATTTCTCAATCCATCATATAATATTCAAAATAACAAATAAATTTATTATATTCATTCATAAAGAAACAATGTAATTCAATAAATAAATTAATAAATATATTTGTTATATTCCAAATGAATAAAAGAAGTTGGATTTTCTGATGTTTCGTAACTTAGGTTAAGCCACTTCTTCAAGGAATAAATTAAAAAAACCAAATTTAAATAATACAATGAAACAATAAGAATACATAATAATGTCATTCAGTGTTTATTTTTTTATCTTCTATCTATCTTCCTTATAAGTACAAAAAATAAACTGGTTATACATTTAAAACATCTTTTATTCAAATAAACCTCTATATTTCTTAAAAATATTTTACAACTTGTTATATGTTGGGCCGCCGATTAAAGGGCAGTGAATTATCAATTGAACCAAGAACGCTTAAACACGTGCGATTAGCCTAGAATTCTGATTGGTCCTGCTTTCCGCCTAGCCCAGCCAGTTAAGTCCAGAACGCCAATTTCAGCCTCTGCAATATAAATTATTATATTTCAAACATACTGAGTTTATATACCAATCAAACAGACCATAACGTAGCATAAAATAGAAGTTTAACATTCGTACAAAATTTGGCCAAATATGTCTGTGAATATGGGAGGCAGTGACTAATAGACAGGGCATAATTCATGAATGGTAAAACGTATAATAATGTTTCATAGGTTAAAATAAAGCTTATAATTAGAGGAATATAAATATGAATAGCTTAGTTATTTAACAATTATACAATAAAAATATACGTTTAGTATTGGTCCACAAAACGATTCCAAAATTACCCTTCATTATTCTTGTCGGTATAAAATACAACTATAAATAGTAAATATATAAGTAAAACATCAACATATATCTTCTTTATAATGATGCTACTTATTATTAAATTAATGAATATATTTATTTATATTTGTTATACAAATGAATCATTTATTACAATTGATGATGGTCTATTACGTAATTTCTGTCAAGCTAATGAAGTATGTATTCAATTAAATACAATTCATAAACAATATTTTTTAATGGGTTTAAATTATTTAAAATGGATGAATAATAATAAAAATTATTCAAATCAAATATATTGGACAAGTATAGTTTATTTATTACCAGAAATCACTTCAACATCTAATATACAAATGAGATTACGTGATGCAAATCCTAATTCTAATATATCACTAATTATAGATAAACAATATTTAATAAATCCATCAGCTATTTTACAATTATCAAATAAAAAATTACAATCAAATTTATTAACAATAAAAAAAAATTATTCTATAGTATGTGAATTATCATGGAATAAAATAGAAATTATATCAAAATTTATATTTCAACCATTTTCTAAATTATTTCAGTTTAATTATTTGAATAAAATACCTAAATATGATTCATGTCATATTCAATTAAGAGCATCTCATTTAAATGAATGTTTATATAAGTAAATTAAATGAATATATATATATATATATATATATATATATATATATATATATTAAAATTATTTTGTTTTAATGAGATTATAATGTATGGACGAACCAATCACGTATAAGATAATAGGCTTTGGATATTGGCGCAAAATTCATTCATCCATTTTGAATAAATGAAGTTTTAGTCATTATTGCTAATGTTAGTTTGAAATCTAATTTCTAATGTTAATTATCAATTTGTAAAACATAATTCTAATTCATCACATAGGTTTAGAATGGTCATTTGGTTATAGATATTAGGTGAACATACTCAAGGTCAGTCTAGCTTAGCTCAAAGGTCGTCCATAAATTATAATCTCATCTTTTTTTAATGATTATTATTCTTATACGAATATTCATCAAGATTAGAATGAATAGTTTGACAGAAATTGAGCGCCGAGTATAGAGAGAAGATATTTTTATGTGAAAATTATAGTTGAAATAATCTCAGCTTTTGAAATTTACATAATAATTCCAACGTTTCATCTATTCAAATATGATTGGTTTAACACAGTATAGTTTTGATTGTTAAAAAAGCTATATATTTCTTTGATGATTTTGATTGTGATTGTTATCCTGAAGAGGTCTAGACATGTTAGCTGGACGAAACGTTGGAATTATTTTAAATTTCAATCTCTGAGATTATTTCAAATATAATTCTCACATATAATGAATTAATGAACAAGTTGTAAGCATGAAATATTTAATATTTAACGAATTATAAACAATGACACAATGAATTCATTTCATTTTCTTATTTTAGCTTTTATATGAAATTAATACGTTTATATAGTTTTGAATATAAGCAACACCCTGCCGTGAGAAGTTGATGAGTAAGACTTGCCTGGTAGTGGTTGTATATACTGTCACATAGCCACACGTAAACAGTCACTGTTAGGAAAGTATCACTTACTGTCTTCTCATGGTGGGAGTGTTGTTTATGTAATTGAAAGGATGAAAAGCGAATACTCGGTGCTATAACCGGGTCGATGGACATAGAGAGTTTACCTGGAGGAGTTGAAAAACCCTGATTTAAAACCAATGGTGCACATGGGATCCAGGATCTTATGAGAACAAATGGCATATGGACCAATTGTTGGTCACCGGCTACCAAGGGACGGCATCTCGTAAAGTTGCTCTGCTGCATTGCGGATCAGATCTTTAGGTCGAATGTTCCGGGTATGGCTCTATAAGAAAACCACCTGCTTCGGTCTGGGCACCCGGGCAGTATCGCAGCTCACACATAAATCAAGTGACTTGTGTGGCGCATATGTATTTTGTGCCCTTTTGTACTAATATTTGTGTTGGCATAAATAAATAAATAAATAAATAAATAAGAACTAAATTGTCTATTACAGAACAGTGATGTTTTTTTCAAAATGTACATTTATAATGAAATGTAAATTAATTCAATGATTGGGTTTTTATAAATAGTGGGAGTAATTATTTTCGATTATCACTTAATATGATAAAGATGGAAATAACAAATACAAGATGGGGAAACATCTCAAGATGAACTTACTGAGTTGAAGCTATCATAGTTCAGTGAAACAAAAGCTGCTTATTTCTGTTTTGCTCGTTAAAAACGGAATCATATAGTTGACCGTTTACGTTTTATTTTAAATCTTTGAACTTCAATGTCAAATATTTTGATCCATTATATATTATTCCATTATCTTATTTGGTGTTTTAGTAATTTCTGTCAACAATAAGAATTCACATAAACTATTTTCATCAATTTCATATCAATAAGTTTTTCAGGCTCCATTAAATGTCTTTTTGATATTCAATGTACTAGAAAATCTTCAAAACATTATGTTTTGTCATCTTGACATCTACGGTAAATTACTGATTCTTGTCAAATTCAGCAATTCATTTAACTGTTTAATAAATCAATTCAAAGTTTATTTTACTAATGTAAACAAGTGTGAAGTTTTAATATTTAATCATTTATACCAATTAAAAGATACTGGATATTGTTTGTATCCATGTATTACATACAATTAGGAACATTGGAATGATTTTTGTATTTTGAAATCTGTGAGATATTTCAGTAATTATTTACCGGCATAATAAATAGATTATGGGTTAGAATTTATATTTATGCTTGGTTAAGGAAAATTAATGTTTAGTTGAATGTCCGTCCAATTTTATTTGACATTTTCATTTGAATGTCTTATCATACTACTTATAATTAGTTTATTTGTGTATTACAAAAAAGCTTTATACTGTCTGTAGATAACCTACTTTACGAAGAAACATTAAATGAAGAGCTATAAAAAAACTACATGGCACTGGATAGTTTTACTCGAAAGATATGATACTGACATAGAGATCTGTAGACTGTGCACTTTCATAAGGAGCAATGGATACACAATGACAATACATTTTAAGCTATGATGAAACACGTATTTAAAGCAATTAGTCCCTTTTATAAACTTCGATAGAACAATGAGAAGACGGAGTTGATCTGAAAAATTTGATGTATTTGTGCTATACATTTCGAACAATTTGGTCACACATATGACTTATCAGAGCATTTTGTATGAAAATTAATAAAGGTCAATTAAATGAAAGTTCAAGTAATGAAGTAGCAAAGAGGAGAGAAACAATTTTATATCGTATAAAAAGAATAAGTTGTCGCGTTATCCTAGGTCATAGAATGACTTAAGGATTACCAAGATAAATTCAAGGTTACGACAAATTGTTTTTGTACATATAAGGGAGTTTAAATTCACAAATAGCCAAGGCTTCAATAAGCTTGAGAATTCGTCCTTGACAATTTCTATACAACGTTCTAAAAGCTGTATTAATGTCAATTTTGTGATCCATTCCAATTATATGTTTCGCTATCGATGAACATCATTTTCTACTTCGTATGTTGACTGGATCATTCGACACACATTGGTTTTGAAACCATCTAGGCACATGTTCAATGACCTTGATTGCATTGTTCGATTAGTCCTTCATGTATGTAAATTGATAAATACATCAGTACATTGTCTAGGTCTATTTGGAATCATGGGCTTAAACTTTTCAATTACAACCAATTGAGCAGCATAATAGGTTTTCTTGATGGCTGCCTTCAATCTCTGTTTTAAAACCATACTGTTGGATTCACCTCTATATGGTAGATGGATATAAACTTTTTTCTTTGGAACTGAATAAACAAGAGGTCTTGGCATTAACTGACTTTTGCATCTATTAATAAACTTTAGTGGATAACCATTTGCTATTAATGTGTCAGTCAGTAACTTTTCATCTTTTTCCAGTGTCAGAAGTACAAATTACTTGAGTCCTCTTAAAGAGACACTTAACCAAGCCTCGCTTGTATTGCAATGGACAGAAACGATAGAAATTTAAGCATTGTCATGTCCAGGTTAGTTTCCTATACACTGACCGTCTTATAGTGCCATCCTCCCTTCGACCTAAAAGTATGTCTAAAAATGCCAATTGGCCATTATTTTCTGTTTCATATGTGATCACAATATCGTCCTGAACTCCGTTGAGTTTATCTAATAGCCGGTAAACATCAAAATCTTTATCACATATAATTAAATTATCATCCATGTATCTTCTGTATAAAGTTGTCATACTTTCCACATATGACATAAATACATCAGCTAAGAGAGGCCTCAAAGAGCTACCCATAGCTACACCATCAACTTGTCGAAAATATTTACCATCAAACGTGAATTGAACATTGGCAGTATATAATAAAAGTAACTCTTTCAACAATGGTAACGGAATAGGAAAAAGGGAAAATTTTTTAGAAACATAGTCACAAAGGAAATCCACCATCTTTGTTAACGGTACATTCGTAAAGAGAGAGTTTACATCAAAAGAATGCAAAGACTTATCTTTAATATTAATGTCCCCAAGAAGATCAATTAATTCAAATGTATCTTTTAAAGAAAACTTACATAGTTTAGTACGAATTGGACTTAACAATTCTACTAAACGTTTAGCTAGCTCATGTTTGGGAGAAGCGCCCATAGACAAAATTAGTCGTAATAGATTATTAGGTTTACGATGTAAAATTGTTTCTCTCCTCTTTGTTACTTCATTACTTGAACTTTCATTTAATTGACCTTTATTAATTTTCATATAAAATGCTCTGATAAGTCATATGTGTGACAAGATTGTTCGAATCAACTCCGTTTTCTAATTGTTCTATCGACACACATATTCTTTGCTCCAGACTTTATGAGACTGAAACAGAAATAACTAATTGAATAAAATAATTTACAAATTTAATATAAATTTCTTTTGCTTCTTTTTAAAAGGTGTGCTATCACGGATGAATGTCGAATAATTTACTATTCTAAAGAAAAACATGTTTGTGTTCATATGTTATATGTTTATGCTTTATTGCCAACAATATTTTCACGTTATTCAATTGCATGGGAAAGTTATGTCAAACAAATTGTTTAATATCGTTTTATTTCATTCATGATTAGTGCCATACATCATATTACCGTAAACATTACACGTATTTTGCTTAAAGCCTAACGCTTTTTAATATTACTGTTATGAATATTTTTTAGAAAGTACAAATGATACCGTTCGTAAAATGATTTTTACTAATGTCAATAAAGAAAAGGGTATATTAATAATAGCGGGCGTGGCTCAATTTCGTCGATTGGTTGAAGTTAAGCAACCTCAGTGGTCTAGAGGTTAAGCGTTAGCGCACGAGACCGGTAGGTCCTGGGTTCGAATCCCGCGGGGAGCGATCGTAGATGCTCACTGCTGAGGAGTCCCACACTAGGACTAAACGACCTTCCAGTGCTTCCAGGTTTTCCATGGTAATCTAGGTTTAATTAACTCATGAACTCAACTACTGAAATTACTATAATATCCACAAAACTCCTTTCTGATAATAATTAATATATTCATTATCATTGTTCGCATACAGAATGTCAAAATAGTGTTGCAAAAATTCAGATCCAATTAGAGGCTGTATTCATTGTAAAACCCAATATTATAAAAAAAACAATGTGTTCGTTATAAGACTTAAGGATCGCATTATTCACTCTATACTATGTTAGTAGATGTGTACTTTTAATGAGTTTAAAAGAACTTAAACAATACATCTGTTTATTATTTAGTGGTTTTGCATCTGAAGTCAATATGTAACAAAAATTAACATGAAATCAAACTAGTCTTTACTACCAACCAACTAAACTTAATCATATATGTCGTATGGTGCATCTGCATTATCAGCATTAAATATCTTATTGAGATTTTTCTGAGGTTTAAAGTTATCTTTTTACTGAAAGTTATAACATACTAGTGTTGGGAAGTGAAGTAATTTAGAAAGAATTGATTACCTATATGTTATCAACTCATTAGAACCTTTTGTTTAAAGAGTGACAATGGATGTAAAACCAATATCTACTAGCAGTAATAAACAATAGGTAATTAGCAAAATTTCTTGTTTAGGTTAAGAAGGACAGTTAGTTGACGATCGTAAGTCTTAGTTGTTAACGTTTCATCACTAGATTTTGTAGATTGGTGAAATGTTACGATCCTTCCTCATTAGTTATTTTTATAGGAAATACCATCATGAAGAGATTCAGAAATAATGTTAACTTTAAAGTTATTGAAATTGATCAAAAATTTGAAAATTTGTTCATAAATTTCTAATGTCTAACTGACATTTTGATAAATACGTTTATGCTGACGGTATTTTCTCATGTTCTGTATGGATGATAAGGACAGTGTGAAGGTAATCCTCATCAAACCCAAAAATAATTTAATTAATTATTGCAGTCCATATCATAGACTTCCTTGATCTGTTGTCTTCTGCTATAGAACGTATTAATCAAATACATTTTCTTTGCTATTAAATATTTTGAAATGTTTATCATAACGATGCCTAATTCAGTTTTGGTCAGTTAGGCCATACATGACAACTATAATTAGATCTCTTATATAATTATGTTTTGATGACCTTTTACCATAGGAACGAGGCAATAAAAAACATAAAAAAATGGCTAAAAGTTCTTTGCACGAACTTGAAAAGTAGTGCTAGGAATCCTTTATTTTGTCAATAATTTTATTTTGAAAACAGGAAAATATGTTTATTTTGCTGGTTTATCTCTCATAGGACGATCTAATACCAAGAGTCATTGATGGAGGTGCGTGCAGCAGTGTATTTAATATAAATAGATAGATTGGAGAGGATATAATAATCAAAGAAGGATTGTACGTTGATTCCAAATAATCTAATCCAGTCCATATCTAAAATATGAATTGACAGTGACTAGCTACTTTTTACACTATTCTAAATAAATATCCAACTAGATCATATAATTATAGATGTACTAAACAATAGGCAGTCATGTGTTATGCGAATTTTCGATGAAATTGGTACTTTTATTTCTGTGGATCGTAGATTCTCTGTTATGTGAATTGTTAACTTAAATAGAGTAAGATCAAAAATGAATGTGTGTTATTTTACAAAATGCAACAATAAAATGTAATTAAATGAAGGAATATTCGAAAAAGCTTGTACATATTTACATCAGTGTATTGAAATTTTTGAGAAAATTATCAAAGATACAGTATTTGTAATAGACTAATGTGAACACCAATGAATTTTAATCGGGAATAATAAACTTACTGTCACTGGCCTGATGTATTTGCCTGACAGAATACAAAATAATCAATCATCGTAACAGAGAAAATGTTTTTATGTGCTCATTTGAAAGTAGTTAATATTTTGGGTTGCAGCTCAAAAGTTAGACCGGTTGGTTTTGAAAATTAATTTGATTATTTTAATTTTAGCAACGTTGTAATAGGAGATACAATTAAAGCGAGGAAGCAAACAATGACAGGTTTTAGGTCAATAAGAACTAATCAACATCGAGGTGTACAGAACAAGCTGTGAACCACATCTGAAGAAATTTTAACACTTCACTGAAAAAGGATCAACATTATATCCTTCAAAATAAAGCAGAGAATTACAATGGATGTTATTTAGTTCAATGAACTCTCTGAAATAGGTATCAGTCCCTACAACATATACTTAAAGAAGAAGAAAATGCGGGACAACCGGAAAACGATCAAATAAGCACTAGCTCCAACGTGTCAGGAAGTGCAAGACCACAAAAAGAGTCATCATAAGGAATGGATCTCCACCACAACCCTGGGGAGGATTCAAGAAGAATAACACGTATACAGTAATTAGCAACAGTCGAAAAAAATGACAGTAAGCCAGGGCACAAACCAAACATACTGAAACAAACATGATGGTGAAATGCAACATTAGAGTCAACAAGTAGAAGTATATAGGAAACCTAGCAATGATAGTAGATAAAGCTGAAAGAGAAGAAAATATCAAACAACTATGCGACAAGAAGAAGAAAATGACAGACAAATATAGCAAACCAAAGCAACTGGTCAACGACAAACAAGGCAAGATAATCACCTAGGTTCAAGAACAAAGGAACAGATGGGTAGAATACCCCGAAGAACTATTAAACAGACCAGCTCCATTGAATTCACGAGCATTAAAGCACCGCACACAGAATTTCATATAGATGTCATCCCACTAACAATAGAATGAATCACGATGGTCATCAGACAAATCAAGAGTGAGAAAGCAATAGGACATGACAATACATCAGTCGAAGCAATGGAGTCACACAAAGAAGCAACTGCAAACACGGTCCACATTCTAATCAAGATGATTTGAGGGTGAGCACAAGTAGCACTGACAGACTGGAAACATGCATATCTCATCAAAATTCCAAAGAAAAGAGATCTGACCAAATGTGAGAACTATGCAGGAATCACACCACTTTCAGTACCAGGAAAAGTTTTCAGCTCAGCGTTGCCGAACAGGATGAAACATTCACTAGACGTCAAACTTCAATATCAACAGACCGATTTCTGTGACGATCGGTCATGCATTGACCAAATCGAGACATCACGGATCATCGATGAACAATCATTTGAGTGGTGCTCGTCACTGTACATCAACATCATTGACTATGAAAAATCGTTTGACAGTGTGGATAGCAGGACATTATGGAAACGTCATCGACAATATGGTGTGAGTAGCTGAAAAGATCGTCAACATCATACGGAATTCATACGGCGGACTACACAGTAAATCCGTACATGGATGACAGCTGACAGATGTATTCCATGTGTCAGACGATGCTGCTTACTCCTTTCCTTCCTCTTTCTCTTCTAGCAATAGACAGGATTATGAAGACATCCACATCTGTTGGGAAGCACGGAATACAATGGACAGCTTGGAATCAACTAGATGATTTGGACTTCGCAGACCATCTAGTTCTTCTAACCATACGCATCAACAAATGAGGCTCAGCACAAACAATGTAGCAGCAGCCTCTGCATCACTAGACTTCCACATGCACAGGGAAAACACCAACATCTTCAAATACAACACGGAGAACAACAACCAACCCAATCACACGTGATGGAGAAACTATGGAACAGATAGAAACTTCCATGTACCTGACTAGTCAGCATCATCAATGAGCAAGGAGGGTCGGATGCAGACATGAAGGCGAAGATTGACAGAGCAACAACAGCATTCATACAGCTGAACAACATATGTAACTCAAAACAACTGTCTGCAAGCTAACATCAAAATTAGAATGTTCAATACGAATGTCAAGACAGTTCTACTGTATGGAGTCGAAACTCGAAGAACCACCACATTTATTATCAAAACAGTACAAGTATTTATAAACAATTATCTACGTAAGATACTGGATTTCCGATGGCCGGATATCATCATCAACAGCCTACTGTGGGAGAGAACAAACTAGCTTCCAGTTGAAGAGGAAATTAGGAACAGACTGTGGAAGTGGATGGGACATACACTGAATAAATCATCGCGAGACAAGCGCTAACTTGGAATGCTGAGGTGAAACGGAAAATAGAATAACCGAAAGACACACTGCATCGAGAATTGGTAGCAGACATGAAAAGGATGAATAGAGGCTGGAAATAATTTTCCAGTGAATGTGAGCATTTGGATACAGAATGCTGGTGGGCGGCCTATGTTCCTCCACGAGTAGTAACAGGCGTACGTTCGCAAATATTTTGTACAAGATTAATCGCTTAACTATATACTCTGTGAGTAGCATGGTGGAATCAGTTCGCACTTTTGATAGTTATTTTATAATAACTGCATTGTATAAATCAAACACGAACGTCTAGTTTTTATATATTCATTGATCGCATTTGACTCAAAGAAGCCTTGTTTACCACACAACAAACGTAATTCGTCATAGCTGGATAAACCTTGGCTTTTCGAATCACGTTTTATGTTCGGACTACGTATTTGCAGCTTGATCGTTACACTGAGTGTTCACATACTTTGATGAACATGTTTTATAAGTAAGGAATAATTCAAATTAAGGTGTATATGTTTCCTAAGCACTTGTGTTTAAGTAAGCAGAAAACGGTTCAAAGCTTTTGTAGAATCCACTTACAAGTGTAGCTAAGAATATATGAGGGAATTTTCACACTAATTCCCTTGTTTCTTCATCACAACCCCGTATCTTTTGTTGCTGAATATATCTCCACATATTTTGATTCTCATTTGACCTATCTGCAATCATTGCTACTACATCTTGAATGCTGTTGTGGTTTTGACTGCTATATATATATATATATATATATATATATATATATATATATATATATATATGTAACGTATATATTCTGTACATCGGTTTGTAGTTTGCCAGATTACTATATACAACTAATCCCGAATACTATCTTTCAAATATTCTCAGCTCCGGTGGTTTACTGGATAGTTTGCGGTCCCTGTTTTTTTTATATTCATGGGAATTTTGGATTTTGCAGCCTTGAGATCATGACTTACTATGATATACATATTTGGAACCCCATACTATTAACTTCTTGTTTCAATTATCAGTTTGTTTTATTCTAGAGGTAGTGTTATCGTAAATAATAGCCTTTTGCTTTTACCAGTGAATGTAAGAGCATTATATATATTTATTACTAAACATGCGCTTTACAAACAGGAAGTTTGGTCCTAACGTGATTTGCAGTTCTCAAAATCTCGCTGTGTTCTTACGCAATAAAAGTACCATTTCTGATCGAATTCGGATCTAAACGTTTGATAGATCACCTTTCTTTTTGACTTTTATTGGATTTATTAGTTAACTGTGGTTTTGCCTCAGCTTACTACTGGGTTATTATAGTTTTCCGCATCAAGGTTAGTTTTAGTATATCCTAACCTTCTGTATCGCCTATTTTGTCTATTTTATCCAATCTAGTGTACTGTTTTACGTTTGGCTGTCATAAACACGCTGGAGAAATAATCAGGCGCCGTCGCTTCTAGCCTGCATATTTACAAACTCAGAATACTCGATTGACAACCTCTCAACCCTGGCTCCCCTCATCTTAATATGGACACTCATTGACATTTCCTGCTGCACACGATTTCATCTGCTACAAAACCGTTTGTCTCGCAAACGATCCACAAAAATTTCAAGCAACGTACAATTACAAAGAATCTCAATCTTTGAATGCTAAGACATAAGAGGCACTGCTAGGAAGAATATAAACGAACAAGTAGGAAAACAATGCACGATGATAAAAAAGACAGGCTTCAGTACTAAATAGATATCTACCTCATAATACAAAGGCTTTGGTCATTCTGACTTGCTTGCGTCATGGAACTAGTAGAGACGATGTATTTCAGCAAGGCGTGCTACGTGGAGCTTGGATCGAAGCAATATCTAAACATACCACAAAAGTAAGAGAGCCTAATATCACAAAAGGAGTGGGGTGACATTACTAATTAGCAAACATGGTGGTGGAGAGATAAACTAAATCCACCCTTGTGTGAATGGCGGAAAGCAGTTAAATTGGGGCTCCTTATGGTCTAGTGAGATGTCACAAGCCAATGGTATTGACACTATTCTCTTATGCCTAATACCTCGTTACTTCATATCTGCAAACTTGAATTAACTTCACCACCTACCAAGAAACCCTATTGCAAGCGGAACTAAACAATTATGCCGTAGAGAAATTCACAAATAACCATATAACAGTTATCATGATAAAAACGAGTGAGAATAATTTCAGCGAAGAGTAGCCATTCGTGCATCTGTGTTTTTCCCATTACATTTTGAAAATACACGTAATCCTAAACTTTTAGCTTCTTCTGATCAGTATTTTTATAAAACCTGTTGTCCATCCAACCTCATAATCTATGTTGTTTTGTTTAACCTCATGAAATTTACTTACTTAAAAATTCATTTATTACAAAAGAATGTGCCAAGGTGGTCATATCCTATTTAATCACGACTTATTAAACTTTACCATTCATAAACACTGTTCTGCTTTCCGCCCCCCTTATTCTCTCCCTCTTTTAGTAACATCCTTGGATACCACCGAACACATATGGAACATATGAATCCGGCCCGCACCATCATTAATGTCCCTGAAATTTATGTGGAACGCTATCAATAAGCACAAAATACTACGTCATATTTGACGTTTCTAGCTAACCGGTTGAGAATTAGCTGCATTTCACTTTTTGTAATTAGCTCCGAACTTTGTTTACGTTTATTCTCGGCTATTTGT
Organism: Schistosoma spindalis; assembly: GCA_946903255.1. Classification (NCBI taxonomy): domain Eukaryota; kingdom Metazoa; phylum Platyhelminthes; class Trematoda; order Strigeidida; family Schistosomatidae; genus Schistosoma; species Schistosoma spindalis. The sequence continues at coordinate 79,356,426 of OX336420.1, forward strand.
TTGTCCATAAAGCCCTTATATTGTACAATGCAGTCTTACTAACGTTAATATTCTAATATACCAAAATATGTCCTTCTTTTCTATAACAAATGTGGTCTATAAAATATCAACCTGATTGAGTAGCTTATTAAAGTAAAACCTGTAGCACTTGTAGCAATTCGATCCTGCATGTAAAGTGGAATACTTCGTGTAACATGTTATTGATTAAGAATATATTATTATTTTTATTAAAAGCTTATTCTGTCATGAGCCTCTCTTAGATAAATCAAAACCAGAGTATCCGAGTTGTTAAGTTTTGATGTCCCAACTAACAATTTCGCTAGTGCCTATTAACTTCTGGAAGAGTATTATTTTCAGGCATTTCAACCATCACGAACAAACTCAATCGACGAAAGTGTCACTTTGACTCAACCGTACCCTCAGAAGTGATCAGGAGCGCTGATCTACCGAAAACTAGACATTACCGATGCAACGTTTGTAGGAAGGTAGTGTGGTTTATAGTAAACTGATTGATTTAAGGATCAATTGTGTAAAGTGTATGAAGAAAGGGTTTTGAGCTGATCGCCAAATAAGTGTGTGAACTAATGTTTGAGTTTATACAGCCCAAGAATAGTATTACCATTCAGCTACAAAAGTATACACAAATGATATTTTAATAGGAGATGAGTCTTTAACCAGTTCAAACAAGAACACACCTAGATTGGCAATACGCTGCGACTGACTCATGGTGATCCACTGCTACCAGACACGGAAGCTTGTTAAGCGGAAGCTTCTTCTATTCCGTCCACAACCATTTGAACCTAGATCTAAAGTCAAAGATGTTTCCTCACATTCGCCGCCGTTCTTCGCTTTTGATTAGTTAAGGCTGCTCAAATGTTATGTCATTGTATGTTTGTTGCCTGTTTGAAGCTCTTTACACTTTGCTTTTACTTTAGTACATATTCGTGTGCTTCTAATCGTTTAGCTTTTAGCGCTCATTTGAAAATATCTATAGGTTTTCGGGGGTTTATTATTTATAATGCTTCATACATATAACAGTACATTATCTGTAATTTTGAATCTGTGGATTGAGTTTGATGAAACATTATATTTTATTATTTTTAAAATAATAAGCCTATTTTAACGGAATTTTAATATGCATTTCAAGAAAAAGTATATTTAAGTAGTATCTACCAAGTTTTAAAATTTAGCAACATTCAAGCTGGACATACTTTGTTTTGTTATCGTAAAATTTGGATAGTTACTGCCTTATTTCCTTGTTTTTAGCTTGCATTTTCTCTTCGATCTAACTATTTGCTCCATTACGCATAGTGTATACTGTTATACAAATCTTTGACGTCAGCCCTTGATTTCCTACTATTTGAAAACAACCTTGCTCATAGCTATCACAGCGTCTATAAGAAATAACCGACGTATATTATAGTTTTCAATTACAGGATATGAGTCCTGAATGGTTTGTATTAATCTCGGTGGTTCAGGTTTATAGATTTATGCACTTTAATTTTTAATGTGTTAATACGTGGAGATTCACCTAGGTGCTATAGTGCAGTGGGACGATTAACTAAACAATAGTGATGCTAGTTGTAGATTTCTAAGTAAATATCACAAACCAACCTAAGTGTTTGGTACACGTGTTGTGAGTGCTGCCAACTACTTGAATGTACTTCGTTGTTTGGTGTAGTTTGAAGCATTACTGAGGATAAAAGCAACAAGTTATTGATCAGGCTGAAAATGATCGTTAGTTTTATTCGTTTGAGAGGGTTTACATATCTTACTGGGATCGTCTAAGTACCCTTCGTAAGTATTCAGCGATATAATATGGTGGGAAAATGATGGAAGTTTGCAAATGAAGTATTCAGTGTATGGTTCTCATATTTTACCAAAAGTTTCCGTAATATTGTATTTAAATGCATTTGGTAGTCCAGAAACTGTAATCTTGTTTATTACAATTCTACTAATCCCGATAAGTTTATAACATAGATAAGACATAGATAAAAACTTGGATTCAAAGTACACAGTATGAAATTGTATTTTATTACTATAACTGAACGACACATAACATAAGATATTTGCTTGTACAATGTATGTGTTAGCGAGTTAGCAAATTTATATGTCTTAATTTATAAGCGATCACAATATGTTTGATACATAATGCTTTCTTGAATTTGATCATGCAAAGGATTTAGTTTTATTCCTGGTTGGCGGGCAATTCATTCAAATTTAGATTAATCACTTAGCATTTACCACTAGCCAGCGTATAATTTATGGTTCACAGTGGTTTTTTGAAAAAACTCTTTATGGAACTTGTATATAACTATTTTTCTACTAGGCATGATAGGTTGGTTCTCAGAAATAATCAAAACATTTGTGCATCTGAGTGTTTTTATGAGTATTTTTAGTATATAACCTAATGGCTTGGAAGTCAAAATAATTAACACTCTTTAAAAACGATAATATTTATCCATTTTGTAACGCCTTATATTTCCATGTTTACATGCTTTATGTACTTTTAATCGTAGTAAATTGTCGCTCAACACTCTCAATAGTCACTTTAGGATAGCGTATTGCTGCTGTTCAAGATAATATCATTTATAAAGTTTTAGCATATGAAGTCTCATTTTCAAAAGTGATATATCGAAGTTCTTCATTGGCTATTTTTTAACTAGTTTTTTAATCCCAGATTTTATTGTCGAGTAAGTGGTAATTGCCTAGATATTATTTATCGCACCAAGAATATTCGTATGAAGCTGTTTCTTGCTTGGAACGTTATTTTACTATTTTAAACGATATGCTTTCTAAGCTACACTGTATTATTATTTGGACGCACTTTGTAAAAAGTTTCTCTAATACAAGGCACCGCATATAACCACTCTGATGTTTAGATATCTTCATTTTTGCATTTTCAGCTCAAAATTTAGAAACCGTACGTTTATTTTAAAGATGTTAAAGCGTCAGAGATTGACAACACTGTTGTCTTTAACAGCTTTGTGAGCAAGGTTCACAGACCCTGTCAAACTGGAATTCAGGAGTGACGGAGTTGGAAGATAGTCGATGTGTTGAGAAGTATGTAAGCCAAACTGACTAGTCGTTGTAGGTGGTGGTTATTACCGCGTGCTCAACGGTGATCTGGTGCAGATGCTTGACCGAACTAGGCTGCGTCCATTAAAACTAATGAAGTCAGCATCAATGTCGACTACCTACAGAATTATCTATTTTAGGGATTTGTTTGCCGCTACAGATATGTGGTCATTCAAACCGACTAACCGTTTTTAAATGGCTTATTAGTCTTACCAATCACTCATTTGTTGCTGATCAAAAAACAGTGTACATATTACTTCAACTTACTACCTCTATTTATGGGTGCTTTTGTATCTTCAGGTTACTAAAATAGTCTCATTTTGTGATGGAAAACAAATTTTCTACCGCCGATTGATGAAAAAAGGTCATGAAAAATATAGAATTTTGACCATCGTTGTTATCTTTACTGTTATACTTACAGCATTTTGGGTGGTAAGTAATCGTGACAAATATTTTGTGAAATTTAATGTATGTTTTATTTTTAATGCATTAGTTAATTATCAAAGTTTCTAAATCTATTAATTTCATAAAAAACACACATTTATTTACTGAGAAGTTCAAACAAAATTTTGTAGCAACTTTAGGATATTTGAGTCATTCGATGACAAAACTAATTATGAAACTCGAAAACTTAAAATCAATGACTATTTGTACCTGGAAAATAAGCATGTTATAAAGTATATCTAGGTATCAGTCATCTGGTCATACCATCTAATGTTCATAGTCCGACTAAGAAATGTATGTAGTTTGTACAGCTGATTTCTACTAAAAATAAATTCCACTTTGATGTCGATACTTGACAATGTAATGACAGAGTTAGGAATTATTCTCAAAATGAAGAAACCAAAAAGTTGTCAAAAAGTTAATAAACCCTTATCGACAAGGAAAGTTTTAAAAAATATTCACTTTATTGCAAAAACATGGACCGTCAAAATCCCTAAACTTCAATACAATGAATTTATAAATCTTTCACGTTACTCTCTGTTATGTTTACAGAATGCTTAGATGATTGGTATTTCGCACTAAAAAACTTTACTTGATTTCCAAACTATATATCAAAATTGTGCATGAACACACGTAATTATTATGTTCATTCTACTCACAATTAATGATTATTTAACTGTTATCACTTACAGGGGAATTTCTTAGAGTTACAACCAAGCTCCAAGCTGTGTCATGTTGAACGAATCTTGCATTGAATTAATACAAAGAATATTATTTTTAAATAAATATCACATAGAAGTAAATTACTTTTATAGTGATCACGATAACACACTGAAAATAAAATGAATAAGACGCTGAGTGATCATTATATTGAATTAAGAACGGAAGAGATAGTGAACAAAAATCACAATGAGTTAAAGACGAAATTTTGTCTTTTTATCCTGTTGTATTAAAACCCTTCCAAACATTCTGGTTACTCGATGAGTAGCTCACCTACAACAACTAATATCATAACGGAAAATGAATTTTAAGCTAATAAGTGTTTTAATATCTTCAATATTTATCCATATTTAGAGATTCGCTTAGCGCATTTCCTATAGTGTCCTTCCGTTTTTACGGTTTCCTTTTTCAAGTATCTACCTGTCAATATAAAATGACAATATAAAAAAGTATACTGATAATTTTGGTTTGTTATATTGTGGAAAATATTGATTATGTTTACTTTCATGTTTTATAGATTAATATTGACAACCATTTGCAGAAGCACGCCAGGGATTTAGGTAACATTCAAAAAATGATTCTTGGTGACTCGTATAATATACATTTATTTATTTTATTATTTATTTATTTGAACACATAAATATTGGTACAGGGGGTCACCAAATATATATGCGCCACACAAAACAATGAGAATTTAAAGAGAAGGGAAAAAGGGTAAGGAACGTAGGGAATTATAAAAAAAAGAAGAACGATAATGGGGGAAACGGAAAAGAAACAATCAGAAGAGATCTTTCAGCTAAAGAAGAAGCAACCGCTTTTTACGAAGAAAGTATAAGAAGGTTACAGTAGGATCGCCATTGGCTTCTATTCTGAGACATATCTGATAACATCTCTAGCCACTGTGTTACACCGTCTCTCGGACCCCAGCCAGGGAGTCGTGAAGGACCAACACAAGCCAGCCCTTTGCAGCTTTCTTTCATACCATGACACCATGTCATATACTGACCACCTCTCCGCTTTCTTCAACTAGTCCCAGCGTCGGTAAATAATGCACGACGAGGAATTCTCTGGGACGACATTCGTAGAACATGTCCAAGCCACTGAAGTCGATGTTTCAAGGTGGTGACACCAATGCAATTATCGTCTCTGTGCCCGAACACACGATGCCGAACTTCTGCATTACTAACACGGTGTTGCCACTGGATGTCAACAATCCTTCGGAGACAGCGATGATCGAACACAGAGAGTCGTCTAACATCCTCAACCCGGAGAGGCCAGGTTTCACAAGCATAGAGCAAAACTGCTCTCACCGACGCGTTGTAGATCCGACCTTTTACCGACAGACTAACACCACAAAGGCGCCAAAGATGGCCCAGATCGGCATAAGCCGCTTTGGCTTTCACTATACGTGCATTGATCTCATCACTCACGCCACCACCAGCACTTATGCAGCTACCCAGATACACGAACTTCTAGACTACTTCTATCTGCTCACCATCCAGAGTGAGTACAGGATTAGAATCCTGCCAGTCTTGTAGAAGTACTTTGCACTTCGAGGGTGCAAAGCACATACCATACCTACGGACATTGATTGCCAACTGATTAAGTGCGGATTGCATGGCTTGGGCATTATCGCACAGTAGGACAATATCATCCGCATACTCAGGGTAGAGAAGTTTTCTCCATGCAACAGATCTACACCGCCATTACTTACATCCATCAGAGCTGTTTCCAGAGTGTCATCGAAGTCAAAGTTCAAGAGAAATGGTGAGATTGGGCAACCCTGCCTAACCCGACTGCTCGAATGGAATAATGGAGAAAGGTGGTTGTATGCCCTCACTCTGCCTGAGATGTTTGTGTATAGGGCTTTTAAGATGTTAATGAACTTCTCAGGCACATAACCGACTGTTAACGGGGATCCAATCGATTAGTGCTGCCTCAGCTCTAGCGCTTAGTGCGACATCAACGCCAGCAAGACCAGACGAAGATGCCACAGGGTCCTCGGATAAACACACGTAAAACAAGCTTTTTTGAAGTGACAGATGGAGAGCGAACTTGTAGTACTTCACCAGAGTCTTGAATACGGGTCTCGGATAGACAACACACGTCAATATTAAGACTTTCCAAAGACATAGACAGCCCTATCTGTTGTCCGACCTGCATAAGTGTGCGAACGTTAAGGGCAGCCAGTTTGAATGGTGCACGTGGTTTCAGAAAAACTGCTTCAGTACTCGTATTCGATGGTAACATACAATTTCCAACCAGGCAGTGACCCGAGAGCGTTTAGATAGAGCCGAATTTTCACCATAGGCGAGTTGTTGTATAAGTCGAAAAATAAGGATAGACAGAGTGAGAATGAAAGAGAGTGAATATATGACGTAGTAAATAATAATAATAATAATAATAATAATAATAATAATAATAATAATGAGAATAAGAATAAGAATAATGTGAATTGTTTGACAGTAAATCGCAGCGAGAATAGAGTTTTCAGTGAATATCATCATTTTCATTATCATTATATTTGTGTGTAGGCTGAGATACTGCCCGGGTGCCCAGACCGAAGCAGATGGTTTTCCTAGGGGGGGCCACACCCCTAGCCTTCGACCTAAAGGTCTAACCCACAAGGCAGTGGAGCATCGTGAGAAGATGCAGTCCCATGGTAGCCTGGTGACCAACGATTGGTTCATACGCCATTTGTTCCTTCAGGATACTGGATCCCATGTGCACCATTGATTTGGGATCCGGTTATAGCGCCGGACGTTCGCTTTTCGCCCTCTCATTTTCGTATGTGTTGTAAAGTGTAACTAATTAATTAAACTTTATCAAATTAAAACTTCAGTTTATTTTTTATTTGACGCAATGCTTTGCAGTAACTTATTATCACCCCATGAATACATGTAGATTTATCATGTTAGCGGTTAAAATTTGATTGTTTATTTGGAATAGACAATGCGTTTGGTATACAGCATTCGTGTGTCGGCTTACATTTTGACATTTTAGGGGTCTAATATGTGTAATTTGTTAGAAAGTTGGGTAGTTTCTTCTGATTTTCGGCAATAGTTTGTCTCTTATTTTACAGTAAGAAATCATATTAAAACAAAATTGACCACCTAGGTGAAGTCTGCTTCTATTTCGTGTGATTTTCACCCTTATATTCCTATCAGTGTTAGGTCTACCAGATAAGAATCAGAGTAGGTAGGACTATGAACTATCATGAACACAGAAAGGATTGTAATTCGTACGTTTTCATTTAGTTCCATCTCATCCAAAAGTGCAGGTAGGTCTTCAGTAGGTGAACCTATTAGAGGTTAACAATTCTGTGAGGAAATAACAGGTAGAATCCTAGTTTTATTAGAAAGATTAAGTAGCTGGGAATTAGAGAAAGAAAGCAAACAGTGTTTTAAAGCGTACTGTTACTTTATTTTACCTGTTTACTTTCTCTTGATTCATTTTTCTAGATTTATATGATGGACAGAGTCAGTGTGACATTCACCTTAAAGATTTAAAGGGATATCCAGAATGTTTGTTCAAGATTGAAGTAAGTCTTGTACACATGTTTGTTTTCCTATAACTATCAGTTTATTCGTAGCCTATCTTTATCTCGGCAATACACTTAAAAATGTAATATATTACCGGTCAAAGTAATTAGTTTATCTAACCTTTTAACGTCCTAGTAAATTGTACAGAGTTTACTCAATTACCTACATCTGTTTTCCCTAGTGGAACGAAGGCTACCCATCATAATTCTCCAGCCAGTTCTGTCTTCCGCTCTCCCTTCCAGTTACTTCCAAGTGCTATTCATTCTTCTCATGCTTGTCTCCAATTCCCGATGCAATGTATTGCCTGGTCTACCTCTCTTCCTTGTGCCACAAGGATTCCAAGTTAGTTATTTTGATGATTTCAGCAATGTGCAACCTATCCACTTCCAGGGACTTTGCCTCAATTTCTCTTCATCTAAAAGCTGGTTCGTCCTCTGCCACAGCAGGTTGCTGCTGATGGCGTTCGGCCAACGGATCTGGAATATCTAGGGTCGACAGCTACTTACAGACACCTCTACCTTTTTAGTGATTATTATAGTTCTCCAAGTTTCAACTCCCTACAGTGGAACTGTTTGCATTAAAACATTTGAGAATGCACACAATACGTATGGCATCACTATGTGAAATGCACTGGTTGTTGGATGTAAATAAATTTAAACTGGTGTAAATGTAGATGATTCAGGTCGCTTTTATAGTTCATATTTGAATATTTATGCGGATTGTTCAAATAACAGAAACGAGTAACATGATGACTTACATAAAAACACATATAGGTGTTATAATTAAAATATTCCGAAATCGTTTGCATCTGATCAGTTCATGGACTGGCTCCAGATGACTTTAAGGATGGTGATCTAGTTTTAGCGATTAGGTTAACTGATATTTTAGCTAAAACCCAGGAGTTAGAAGTAATCTCATCCAAGTGGTCGTAATCATTAATTGTCCTACTATATAAGAAGGGGTCAAAATCATCCTGTGACAACCACAGAGGGATTTGTTTGACTAATATAGCATCTAAAATACTAGCCTCGATAATTATCGGACGCCTAACTAAGACTCGTGAACTGCAAACACGTGAAAATTAAGCTGGCTTCAGACCTGGTCGTGGCTGCATCGACCACATATTCACCATACGTCAGGTTCTAGAACACAGACATACTTATCGGCGTCCGACAATTGTGGTCTTTCTAGACTTAAAAGCAGCATTTAACTTTGTCGATCGAGAGATTCTGTGGCAATGTCTGTCATCGAAAGGTGTACCACAGAAGTACATAAACCGTGTGGAGGCTCTTTACTCGAACACTACTAATCGAGTCAGAGCTTATGGCGAACTGTCATCTGCTTTTGCAACCTCAAGTGGCGTCCTTCGTTCAACTTCATCATAGACGTACCGGTGGAAACGAGGTACTCGTCGACTGAATTCTCGGGCATTGATCTCCTACAAGGAGGTCCACTTATCCGCTTAGAATACGCAAGTGACATAGTCCTGTTTGGCGAAGGCGCAGATAAAATGCAGAGTCTTTTGTTGGCACCGAGCAACAATTTTAGGATGTTTGGAATGCGCTTCTCTCCCTCTATAAGCAAATTGTTGCTTCATCACTAGCCTGCGTCAACACCTGAACCAGGGATTGGGAGTGAAGTAGTCGAACACGTTGACAATTTCACTTATCCTGGAAGTCTGATCAGCCCAAATGGATTGGTGTAAGAGGAAATCTCAGCACGAATTCGAAAAGCTCGTTTGGCGTTTGCTAACTTACATCACCTATGGTGAAGGCGAGTCTCAGTCTATTAATTAGGAGACGAGTATACTGTACGGCAGTTCGTTCTGTTCTACTTTACGGCTGCGAGACGTGGCCACTAAGAGTAGATACTCGTAATCTACTAGTATTTGATCACAGATGTCTTAGAAATGTTGCTCGCTTCTGCTGTAATCACCGGTTAAGTAATAGTGAGGTTAGACACAGGGTATTGGGGAATGATGGTAAATCAGTTGATGAGGTTGTAAATCTTCATCGACTGAGATGGTTGGGCCACTTGTTGAGTATGCCTGAACACCGATTACCACGACACGCAATGCTGATTAGTATTGGAGATGGTTGGAAGAAAGTTAGGGGTGGTCAAACCAAAATGTGGCATCAGTCCTTGAAGTCACTGGCTTCTAGTCTAAGCCATGCTGGTGGATGCAGACTACTTGGTCGTAGTCCGCATGACTATTGTAAGTAATGGTTAGAGACTCTGGGTGATATGACTCAGGATCGATCACAATGGCGTAGGTGTATACACTCTCTATCTTTCCCTAAACTGTGAGACCGAAATTGCTTTGTATCTTTCTTTTTACTAATTAATTCTTTCTTTATGTACTATATCTTTATACACAAGCTTTCTTTTACATATTACTACACTTGAAGTAATTACCTCGAATTCGGTGTTTATCATGTTGTGCTAATGATATATGACAACTTGGATCGATGTATATAAGTGCCTAGTCCAACGTTGTAGCTGACTGAATACGCGTAACTTGTTTATCGGAACATCATTTTATCCATAGTAACATAATATAATTCTAAAAGTATAAGTTGGGATCTATGGAAATACTTTTGATAATATGTTTAATTATCAGGAAACAAACAATTTAGTCTTAACACATTTAGACACACTTTTAAGTAAACGGTTAACGGTCCCATTCGTGACCGAAAATGTTTAAGTCTGGATCCTAGCTTAGTGATTAGATCTTATCCCACTTACAGAGAGGTTGCTCATTGCTAAGGGTCCCCTATTTAAAACGGAAAAGTTAACTGAGACTATCCGGTTTTCCATAGCTTTCTGGTGTTTGGTGCTAAAAACTGAATATAAAGAGTAAATTAAGTGATAAAAATGTGAATCTTCATTGAATAAATTGGTTGAAGCATTTCTTAGGTATGCTATTTCTGTGCACTCCAGAATACTATACAAATTGAGGTTGATCAGAGGACAGGTCACAAGTGATTAAATTAACACGCAGGATCAATCCTTGAACACACTGGATGATGGCTTAATCATAGTTTTAGGTGCAGAATTTCTTGCTAAAGGTAACAAGATACTCGTAATTTTGATCGATTAACCACAAAAGACATGAAGTTTATGTCTGTTTGTTGCCAACTTTGTTTCACATTAGATCCCTCAAACAGATGTTTTACGGTTTTCCCTGTTAAAGTTTTCTTTCCAAGGTAGCATCTTACGCTGAGAAACTTTAAAATCTTTCCACTTTTATATTCGTTCATTGTTTTCCTTTGTATCCTTGATAAACCAAAATTGAGCAGAGAAAAAACTAACGTTTGTTCTGTTTTCTTTTTAAATTATGCCTATAGTTAGTTATCACTAATAGCATGTGTGCCTCACTTTTATCTTTTCTGAAGTTAATGTTTTTCCTTTTACATTTGACTATGTACTATTTAGTTAACTATGTATCGAGTGATGATATTTCATCACTACACTCAAGGTGAAATAAGGATCTTGCCCTTTTGTCTAGATGTTTTTAAACATAAGTTTTTATTTTCTTTCAGTGCATCTCGAGAGTACTGTTAGATAAAAGATGCTTATTAAAGTTTATACCATAATTCAGTGAGAGCTTGTGGGGCCGTTTATTTTGTCGTCATTTAGATCGGGCGATGTTGTCGAAGGGCTCTCCACTTTTAGTGGCCCGTGATCTAACTCTAAATAGATCGTATGAATGATCGTTATGGAAATATATATGTCGCCTATCGTCGTATATAATCATCGACTTAAATCGCGTTAGTTAATAACGGAATTAAATAAATCAAATAACGAGAATGGACTTTTGGATGCATATATTTTTTATAATCGTTGATCAGATAAACGAACGGGGAAAGGATGCGAAGAGAAGAAAGCGAAGAGAAATTGACGCGCGGTGGAGATGGTTGGTAAGCCAACTCCCCCTTTAACCAAGCGTTAATCAATATTTATAAGCACACAAAACTAAGTTACAGACATGTGATGAATAGGATAAGAAGTGAACATACACCTACGCGCTCATATAAAAACAGTCAAGATTGATAAGCGAATAATTAACAAGGTCAGAAGTGACTCAAGTAGAATGAATAGATTGAGTTGTCTGAAAGCTAGAATAAGGTATATGGCTTTAGTCTGATAACAGACACTACAGGCTTTAGTTTATCTGTTTATGTTTATACTAATGATCAGTAGGTTACGTTTGTGAAATACGCGTTATTTATCAAAGTTAGAAAAATCATTCATCTTTCACAGTACATACCAGTCTTTGTGCATGAACATTTACGAGGTTACTAAGTTTTATTACTACATTGAGTATTAGTTTAATACGACCACAAACACGGTTCTTCTATCTTCCTTCTATGTGCCTGATAAAAGTACCATGATTAGCACTCAACTATCAACCATTTATAGCTTACATAGAATGACAGTATGTAAATAGCTCACTTTGTATTCACTTTAATCGCTTTACAGCTATGTTTCTTTATGGTAAAGCTCTCCAAGAAATTCAGAATAACTCGTAGACTCAGTTGAATACACTGATTAGTCAATGATTTGTTATCACTGTCACCATACTCTGTTTTTGAAGTTGTGATTTGATTTACTTATTAATCCAAACCAACCATCGTGAAACTTAGACTCTGAGCTTTCCACTTATTAGTGAGTTTGTAGGTATAGTTACCAATATTTTATTTGATGATTCCGATTATTTAAGTATTGATCATATTGTTAATAATAAAGATAATGACATATTTTTTAATACCCTAATGATTAGTAAATGAATGAGAATATTTATTCTCATAAGAGGTAGCTTACATGAAGTCACGAAACGTCAGAAATGTAATTTTCTATTTTCTACTAATTGTTTTCAATGATCTTATATAACATTTATAATAAAATAAATAACTGAATGAATGTCATTTAATATTTGGTTTTCCTAGTGGTTACGGAGATCTTGGCAAAATCATTCATGTTATGCTGAGTTAGGAGTAGATGGATCAGCATGTTCATTTCTTCGTTATCTTGGTGAGGTGAGTGTTATTGTTAATGAATCGATTTTCATTAGTGAATTGTAAAATTTCTTTGAAATTGAAATAAAAATTCACTGAGAATTAATGATACACTGAATATGTAAATTATTTAAGTGAAAATTGAATTCATATCGAAATATTTTAATCAATGATAAATAATAAAACATTATTATTCACCTTTTACACACCAATCTCTCATTACGCTTAAAATGTTGATAATATTACCCAATATATCACTTGGCTATCAATTGCCTTATTACAATCATTTCGGAGTATTTTATTGAATACTCTTTGTTTATTATTTGTTTGTATTTACACTGTTATACATATGTATTCACCTTCATATTTAGGGTTTATTACTTAAATATATTCATGAAGCCAAGTTTTGAAGTCTTTATTCAGTTTTATCTTTAAGCATATTACTAGTTTGACCATTCTTAGCTAACCTTAGAAATATTTTGTTTTATTTAAAGTGACCACTGTGATGACAAACGAAAGAACTCAATTGATTAATTAAAAAAATGAAAACGTTTCAGTGATGAGAATTTTCCTTTTGATGATATCATTTCCCGAAGCTGTACAATCGTATTTATAAGTAATTTTTACATGTAGTGGTTACTTTAATAAAAAATTTAGATAAGTCACTGATCAAGGTTAAACACATGAATGGTAACCTAATGAGACAAGCGAGAACATGTATATTCCCAAATTAAGGTCGAAAAAGCCAAAAAATTGTGAAGATAATTGTTTTCTCTCGAAACTCAATGGCTTTGACGATTAGCTGGGATTGTGCACAAACATATTTTTGAAGTAAAGATTAAACGTTTTACTTTACATAACGATAGAATATCCAAGAACAAATAATCCATAGAATATCACAGCTATTACCGCTATTTTCATTTTGAAAATAACCGGGAGTTCTTTTCCATTGTTTCTCGAATTCGATTGTATGAATTTTTTCAAGGTATTTTGTTGGACAACCAAAAAGAAATTGTAATATTTTGTCTACCCGAGGAGCATATGTATGACACAAATATAATGCCTTACTGACCATGTATTTTTATAGTGTTCTTAAGTTTGTTATTGAGCTTTGTATTCGATATTGTTACAGGGTTTAGAAAATAAATCAGAATGGGAACGAACATATATTTGCTTGCTTTAGAAAGTGGTTACCGTAGCAATCAGTTTAAACAAACTATCCGTATCTCAGTATACTGGTTGAAATGAATTTCTGAATTCAATTAGAAACAGGTTGGCTAAATCGTGGGTTAAAATTAACGACATGTTACAGAGACATCCGTTGAATCAGCTGAACCCTAATTTTTTAGAAGTCATTTATCAGCATACTTTATAATGTTAGTCAAATTATGAGATAGTTAAGCAATGTATTGGGACTGATGTACCTGTTAATCTTGGTAAGATAGTTGACCTCAAAAGCCGTTGAGGAAAATGAAATGAGGTTTTTGGTGTCTTCAGACACTATATTTGCTTGTTAAAACAGTATCACTTACACACATCGTATTTAAGTGATTACTAGGAGGAATCAATTAGATTTCTGTCTGTTAAGTCCTTACCGAATTTCGAAAACCAATACATTCCAAGTAATTTATTTTGTTGTCAAGGTTTTGAAGCCATTTTTTCACTTAACAACATTTTAATCATCTTCCTCTTTGAGTTCGTTTTCATCCAAACATTTTGCCTTATCGTTTCGAATAGGTTGAAAGTTTCTGCCCAATAATGGATAACCGAAAAGTTGTAAAACGACGTAGAAAAGCTCAGGTATAAATGATTTAAATGTTTGCTTAATTTTAATTTATATATTTATAAGAAGATTGAATCACTATATTTCATGTTACACTCAAGTGCACTCATAAATAATAAATACTGATGTACAATTATTTTCATTCTGAAAAATCAAATTAGAACTGTGAGCTTCACAAATTTTCGCAATCATATTAGTCTCTATTCTTTACATTTCTATTTCCTGATGTTTTTGCGTGCAATACATAAAACGAATTTTTTCTATCAGTCGTGACGTTTTCTTTCGACGTGAGTGCAGTTTCGTTTGTGATTTACTAACGAAACAGTAATGCAGAAGATTTCGATATTTTGTGAAGGTGTGTTTATTAGATATTCATGATTGCGATTGTTTCTGGAAAGTTTCTTTAGTGGTTGTGTGCATACTGATTTTTCTTTAAGGAGATATACATTCCTTGGAAAGTGAATAGTTACATATTTGTTGTCTTTTTCCCACTGACTGATGAATTGGTAGTTTAGTAGTTTATTTTTAACAATTTAGTGAAGAAGGTTTTTCCATTTTGCTTACTGTAATCTAAACTGTTGAATAGAATCCGTAAACCACAAAATTAATCTTAGAATAAGTTAGACAACTACTGGAAATATTATATTCACAATTACAGGTAAACGCATATTACCTAAACAATTATGCTTCAGAATAGCTTGAAATTATCACCGGTTATTTATATTCAAGAAGCAGAAAGATGTATGTATAGAGCCGATCAATGTTAGACCATCATTGCAAATCTGAAGGCGCTAGACGGTCGTTACGTCACTCTCCAGTTAAGAGTACATACGACCCCACATCAGATGGACTCAAACCTGGAACCTTCGATCTCGCGTGGAAACGCTTAACACCTCTAGACCAGTAAGCTGGGATTCAGTTGATTACCGGAGACAATTGTCCCGTGATGTAGTGGTTTGATTAAAGTTAGACTTGTGTGCCATTGGGGCTTCGCTTAGTGGTCCAGAGGTTAGGCATTTGCGCGCGAGATCGAAGGTTCCGGACTCGATTCCCTTCGGTGTGTTTTGTTGGTTGTTCATTGTTTAAGGGTCCCATAATGAGAAGAAACAACCATCTAGTGCTTCCGGGTTTTCAATGATGGTTTAAAATTGATCGCTTTACGATATCAATGAAAGTAGAAGTGCGTTGATTAAATGTTTTCAAAAACATTACATCAATTGTTTTTGACGGACATTCATATTTTGTTCTTTTTGAGGACCGATTTCGTTATTCGAACATTGGTTATAACTGTACACTTGCATATTTTCCGTCTTTTCTCAGACTGATCTTGTTTTTCAATCCTTCTTTCACAGATAACTCGAGAACTTAAAGGTCTACTTGATCTATTACCTGAGCACAAAAAACATTTATTATCAAACACGTTTATGAGTGCAAGGCTAAAGCGCATTTGGCCTGATTGGCTAGAAGGAATTCAACACTATATAAATGGCGTTAATTTTTCGTGGCCTGATTCACTGGATCATTGTGAACACTGTTCTTCTGATGATATAACTTGCTTTAATCTTTGTCATTCTACTAAAATAATAGGTCAACCGTTTTTATATGAAAGACCAAAGCTCAACGTGAGTGTTTCACAGTTTAAAATAATTAATGTTTTTCATACATTTAAACATTGCAAAGAGAGCCTGGATTTGGTTTGAAAAATGTGACTTATTTATGCAAAATGTATGCGGACAACCTGACCACGAGTTTGCTCCTCAGTGCAGTTTATCAGAAAACTGAGAAAAATCAAATAGACAAAATTGGTAATCGGAAACACCAGAGAAGTGGTAAATTATATAGAAGTAATATGTAGCATCGCCGTTTGGATAAAAGTGGATTAAAAATATCCAGGCAGGTATTTTTCTATTTTAAACCACCTTCAGGTTTCCCAGCGAGCATTTAACTCATGGGTTTTTACAGGCTAATACATCATATTTTCCGGTACAATCCTGTGTTTTATACATACCGAAATACTTCCATTTTACGATTTCATTTCCTTAGAATCACTGTGCAACAAACCTTTGTATTTTCTTATGATGTTTATCGCAATAACTATTTATAAAAATACGGTTACCCAAGTAATTAATTTTGGTAAACCAGATTCTGAATTAGGATACGTTCAGCCATGCAGCACAGTGTTTAGTTGGGATACAAATTGCTTATGAATACTGTAACCTATTTGGAATTATTATTTACTGCGGTTGGTTATAACAAGTCATCGCTTACTTCCATATGTCTGTTACTACTCGTGGAGGAACATAGGCCGCCCACCAGCATTCTGTATCCAAATGCTCACATTCACTGGAAAATTATTTCCAGCCTCTATTCATCCTTTTCATGTCTGCTACCAATTCTCGATGCAGTGTGTCTTTCGGTTATTCTATTTTCCGTTTCACCTCAGCATTCCAAGTTAGCGCTTGTCTCGCGATGATTTATTCAGTGTATGTCCCATCCACTTCCACAGTCTGTTCCTAATTTCCTCTTCAACTGGAAGCTAGTTTGTTCTCTCCCACAGTAGGCTGTTGATGATGATATCCGGCCATCGGAAATCCAGTATCTTACGTAGATAATTGTTTATAAATACTTGTACTGTTTTGATAATAAATGTGGTGGTTCTTCGAGTTTCGACTCCATACAGTAGAACTGTCTTGACATTCGTATTGAACATTCTAATTTTGATGTTAGCTTGCAGACAGTTGTTTTGAGTTACATATGTTGTTCAGCTGTATGAATGCTGTTGTTGCTCTGTCAATCTTCGCCTTCATGTCTGCATCCGACCCTCCTTGCTCATTGATGATGCTGACTAGTCAGGTACATGGAAGTTTCTATCTGTTCCATAGTTTCTCCATCACGTGTGATTGGGTTGGTTGTTGTTCTCCGTGTTGTATTTGAAGATGTTGGTGTTTTCCCTGTGCATGTGGAAGTCTAGTGATGCAGAGGCTGCTGCTACATTGTTTGTGCTGAGCCTCATTTGTTGATGCGTATGGTTAGAAGAACTAGATGGTCTGCGAAGTCCAAATCATCTAGTTGATTCCAAGCTGTCCATTGTATTCCGTGCTTCCCAACAGATGTGGATGTCTTCATAATCCGGTCTATTGCTAGAAGAGAAAGAGGAAGGAAAGGAGTAAGCAGCATCGTCTGACACATGGAATACATCTGTCAGCTGTCATCCATGTACGGATTTACTGTGTAGTCCGCCGTATGAATTCCGTATGATGTTGACGATCTTTTCAGCTACTCACACCATATTGTCGATGACGTTTCCATAATGTCCTGCTATCCACACTGTCAAACGATTTTTCATAGTCAATGATGTTGATGTACAGTGACGAGCACCACTCAAATGATTGTTCATCGATGATCCGTGATGTCTCGATTTGGTCAATGCATGACCGATCGTCACAGAAATCGGTCTGTTGATATTGAAGTTTGACGTCTAGTGAATGTTTCATCCTGTTCGGCAACGCTGAGCTGAAAACTTTTCCTGGTACTGAAAGTGGTGTGATTCCTGCATAGTTCTCACATTTGGTCAGATCTCTTTTCTTAGGAATCTTGATGAGATATCTATGTTGTCATTCTGTCGGTGCTACTTGTTGATCCATAAAATTTTCATTGTATAAATGCTTTACGTGTTTTTCTGAAATGCATCAGAGCAATTTCCTGATTGTGTATAGCATATTCGTATTCGTGACCGGAGTATAACAGCATCTCTCTTGAATCTATCCTTTTCTGTCCAACTTGTGTCCAATGTGTTTCACTGATTCTGAGTTCTGCCAAGTTGTATCTTCTCATTTCCACAGCTCTTTGACTGATCCTTTCGGTCTTCCGAATTCTCTGGACATTCCGTGTGCCTATAATAATAATTGGTCTAGTTGTAAGAACGGGCATCAGCCTTGTGACTTCTTAAGAATCTCAGCATTCATCATGAGACGCCAAGGTTTTTTTGAAAGAAGATCGTTCAACTAGGAGGACAGAGTTTAAATTGTTTATTCTCATTAGCGTCTTTTTGGAAAAGTTGCTTTCTACGAGATGGGGTTGCTGACCTGATGCCAAATCCTCTTTCTTTGTGTGGGTTTGGGACCGGCAGTAATCCTAGCAGAGTTACAGGTGGAGCCAAAACAGGACAACCGGCAAAAACTGATATTGCTAGACAAAAATTAAAATATTGCTGGCAGCTAAGAATTTATTATACATCAAATATAGACTAAATACTATGCTTGAACATACTGATTTTCGCATTTTATTTACGTTGATCAATAATTAGAATTTCGATAAATTAAACTGATTGGCAACTGATTGTGATTTATTAACAAAATGTATGAATACAGTTTACTGTATTATAAGATTAAAATTATGTCACGATGACATTTAACTCGTTAAATGAATACATAATTACTCATTCTGAAGAGGATTGTTCTTAGTTGAAGTGATATTCCTATTCACCGTGTACATTTATATTCGACTAATTTCATTCTTATTCTTCTTGTTAGATTCTTCTTCATTTGGAATTTTTATCGAATGCTTTCGGTGATAACTTTTTCGAAGCACAGGTATCCAAAGGTAATTTCACTATTTGTAATCCGGATATCGGTGAAGCACGTTTAATAAGATGGATACACGTCTGTTCTATTTTGTATACTGTTTTTCCGCTACCTTAACACACGCTTACTGAAGTAAGCTCGACGTATAATTATAGGACAAACAACGATTTTGAAAAGACTATTGAAATTATTGAGTTCATTAAAAACAAAAAGCACCATGGTATGTAAAAAACAGTTTATTTTTAACCTTGAGTATCCTTTAGTGACCCGAGATCTGACTCCAATTTGATCGTAATGATTGTATGAATGTTTGCTATCACCTATCCTCGTATATAATCATTGACCTAAATCGCGTTAGTTAATAACGGAATTAAATAAGTCAAATAACAAGAATGGAGTTTTGAATGCATATATTTTGTATAATTGTTGATTAGACAAACGAACGGAGGAACGATGCGAATATGAGAAAGCGAAGCTAAATTGACGCGCGGTGGAGATGGCTGGTAAGCCAACACCCTCTTAACAAAGAGTTAATCAATATTTATAACTAGAATGAGTTTTGTGGAGAATTGGTAATTTCAATAGTTGAAATCATAAATCAATTGAAGCTAGACCACCATGGAAAACCTGGAAGCACTGGACGGCCGTTTCGTCCTAGTATGGGACTCCTCAGCAGTGCGCATCCACAATCACGCCCCCCGCGGGATTCGAACCCAGGACCTATCAGTCAATATTTATAAGCCCACAAAAATAAATTACAGACATGCGGTGAGTAACGGGATAAGAAGTGTACATACGCCTACGCGCTCATATAAAGACGGCCAAGATATTGATAAATGAATAATTAACAAGGTCAGAATGTGACTCAAGTAGAATAAATAGAATGGACTGTCCGAAAGTTAGAATAATAAAGTATTTGGGCTTAACATAATGTTTATTTATTATTTATTTGAACACATAAATATTGCTACAAGGGGGCACCAAATATATGTGCGCCACACAAAACAATGAGAATTTGAAGAGAAAGGAGAAAAAAAAGACAGAGAGAACAATAATGGGGGAAACGGAAAAGAAACAATCAGAAGAGATCTTTCAGCTAAAGAAGAAGCAACCGCTTTTTACGAAGAAAGTATAAGAAGGTTACAGTAGGATCGCCATTGGCTTCTATTCTGAGACATATCTGATAACATCTCTAGCCACTGTGTTACACCGTCTCTCGGACCCCAGCCAGGGAGTCGTGAAGGACCAACACAAGCCAGCCCTTTGCAGCTTTCTTTCATACCATGACACCATGTCATATACTGACCACCTCTCCGCTTTCTTCAACTAGTCCCAGCGTCGGTAAATAATGCACGACGAGGAATTCTCTGGGACGACATTCGTAGAACATGTCCAAGCCACCGAAGTCGATGTTTCAAGGTGGTGACACCAATGCAATTATCGTCTCTGTGCCCGAACACACGATGCCGAACTTCTGCATTACTAACACGGTGTTGCCACTGGATGTCAACAATCCTTCGGAGACAGCGATGATCGAACACAGAGAGTCGTCTAACATCCTCAACCCGGAGAGGCCAGGTTTCACAAGCATAGAGCAAAACTGCTCTCACCGACGCGTTGTAGATCCGACCTTTTACCGACAGACTAACACCACAAAGGCGCCAAAGATGGCCCAGATCGGCATAAGCCGCTTTGGCTTTCACTATACGTGCATTGATCTCATCACTCACGCCACCACCAGCACTTATGCAGCTACCCAGATACACGAACTTCTAGACTACTTCTATCTGCTCACCATCCAGAGTGAGTACAGGATTAGAATCCTGCCAGTCTTGTAGAAGTACTTTGCACTTCGAGGGTGCAAAGCACATACCATACCTACGGACATTGATTGCCAACTGATTAAGTGCGGATTGCATGGCTTGGGCATTATCGCACAGTAGGACAATATCATCCGCATACTCAGGGTAGAGAAGTTTTCTCCATGCAACAGATCTACACCGCCATTACTTACATCCATCAGAGCTGTTTCCAGAGTGTCATCGAAGTCAAAGTTCAAGAGAAATGGTGAGATTGGGCAACCCTGCCTAACCCGACTGCTCGAATGGAATAATGGAGAAAGGTGGTTGTATGCCCTCACTCTGCCTGAGATGTTTGTGTATAGGGCTTTTAAGATGTTAATGAACTTCTCAGGCACATAACCGACTGTTAACGGGGATCCAATCGATTAGTGCTGCCTCAGCTCTAGCGCTTAGTGCGACATCAACGCCAGCAAGACCAGACGAAGATGCCACAGGGTCCTCGGATAAACACACGTAAAACAAGCTTTTTTGAAGTGACAGATGGAGAGCGAACTTGTAGTACTTCACCAGAGTCTTGAATACGGGTCTCGGATAGACAACACACGTCAATATTAAGACTTTCCAAAGACATAGACAGCCCTATCTGTTGTCCGACCTGCATAAGTGTGCGAACGTTAAGGGCAGCCAGTTTGAATGGTGCACGTGGTTTCAGAAAAACTGCTTCAGTACTCGTATTCGATGGTAACATACAATTTCCAACCAGGCAGTGACCCGAGAGCGTTTAGATAGAGCCGAATTTTCACCATAGGCGAGTTGTTGTATAAGTCGAAAAATAAGGATAGACAGAGTGAGAATGAAAGAGAGTGAATATATGACGTAGTAAATAATAATAATAATAATAATAATAATAATAATGAGAATAAGAATAAGAATAATGTGAATTGTTTGACAGTAAATCGCAGCGAGAATAGAGTTTTCAGTGAATATCATCATTTTCATTATCATTATATTTGTGTGTAGGCTGAGATACTGCCCGGGTGCCCAGACCGAAGCAGATGGTTTTCCTAGGGGGGGCCACACCCCTAGCCTTCGACCTAAAGGTCTAACCCACAAGGCAGTGGAGCATCGTGAGAAGATGCAGTCCCATGGTAGCCTGGTGACCAACGATTGGTTCATACGCCATTTGTTCCTTCAGGATACTGGATCCCATGTGCACCATTGATTTGAGATCCGGTTATAGCGCCGGACAGACACTACAATCCAATCCTTTTCTGACAGTAGTTAGAATACATTGTATTGCTGTATGTTTTCAAAAGTATCAATGGACGTAAAACTGTAATTCTAAATGTTGGAGCGAATTCTCACCCAAGGAGATGTGATTTCACTTCATAGTGTCTACTTTCATTTATCTGTTATCAGAAATAAAGTGTCGCTAAACTTAATTCATTGAGTACGTAGATTCATCACATTAAAGAGATGTACAACTGATTTATACATTTTAGGTGGTCCACTTGGTGAACTTGTTCAGTGGACTGATCTCATTGGTGCTCTCTATATTCTTGGCCATAGATTAACAATTACGTACGAGATCACCAATGCAAAGTCGTAAGATTATGTATAGATCTATTCTAATTTGTCATGATTTATAATAAATCGCTTAATCATAATCTTTATTTTCATCAAACAAACAATCAAATAATATACCACAAATTTATGACGAATTTTTAAATGATTTATTGACACATGACTTATCAATCTTGACTTGTATCAATAAATATTCGAGCTTCACAAGATGGCATTTAAAAATTCTATCTAATGATAAACTCTGCAGATCAGACTGACAATATTTGTTTGTATATTCCTATTGTTAACGTTTACAACATCAATTGATAAGTTTTTTTTTAACCAAGAGAAAAATATAGTCCGACTGACAGGTACATAAACTTCATGGGTAATTTTATCATTTTACAGTAACAAACATATCAATTTCAATAAATTCTCTTCAAGTTCTACAATTATGCATCCGAACTAATAATGATAATCCAAAAACCGGCCGGATTTAAAGAAAAATTCATGATTTAAAATGACAGTATATGAATGTAGGGTTTTGAAATAATATTAAGTTATTAACGCTCAAAAAGGTTAATATTCAATTGAATTTTCTGAAGTTACGTGACTCAGTGTAAGCCACTTCTTCAGAGAATAAATAACCAAATCAAAATTAATCCAAGTTTTGGATTAATGTCTGTCAATATAAGTAGTATAAAACACCAATTGGAAGTGGAAAATCTAGCAACAGAAGATTATGAAAAAGACAAAAACGGAATTAGAAAGGAATTGTGAATAGGAAGAATCATACAGAATGTGAAGGACAAATGATGAAAATTTGCAAATTAAGTATTCAATGTATGGTTCTTATATTTTACTTATTCGTTGTAAAACTTATTAAGCAAACAAGTTGGATGCCGGCTCAGTGCTCTAGAGGTTAAGCGTTTGCGCGCGAGACAGATAGGTCCTGACTTCCAATCTCGCAGGGCAGGATAATGGATACGCACTTTTGATGAGTCCCACAATAGGACGAAACGGTCGTCCAGTGCTTCCAGGTTTTTCATGGTGGTCTAGCTTCAATTGACTCATGATCTCAACCATTAAAATAAGTTTTTGTTTATAGAATTAAAAGAAACTTTATACTCTAAGATAGATTTCTGGAGACAATGAGCATTAAGTAAAATAAGTGATTTACAAAGTAATTTACATAAATTTCTGGTAATTCCTTGAAATGAATACAATGTGTTGGAAATTTCTTGAAAACAATTAATCTGAGTAAACAGTTGTGATCTGCTTAATTATAATTGATCAATTTTTATCAAAATATTTATGCTAATGTTATCAAATATTAGAAAATAAACTTTATGCCTGAGAATAGATTTATCAAAAACTTTGATTTAATAAATTCAACAATTAGAAAATTTGTTAAGGTATACACAACATTTCTATTGATAACAGCAATAGATCATATGTAGAAAATGTTGTGTTATCAGTAAAAAGACCTTTGAGATTTCATCTTTTCGTGTGAATATCACATATTCGTAGTACCATTTGTCAGAATCATAACGCTAACTACACTCAATATAAATATATTTCCTGTTTAATACTGAATTTAACAATTAACCGATTGGTTAACTGCTTAAAATATTAATCTCAAGTATTAGTATCATGTTTGCTGTTTACCAAGATCATTTATAGGTAACATTCCAAGACAAAGGTCAGAGGTCACTTAACAAACTAATTATTAATTCTATTCAGGTAAAGACTAACGTTGACCTTCATTTTTTCGATCTTTAACATCTAATGATATCGAATTACTTGAATAAAGAATAACTATAAATCTTTAAAATAAGACTTATTAGTGCGATACGTTCGTAATGGAATGGGCGGTTAGTGAACCAAAACTACAGATTAAGTTAGAAATAATAGTGAATGTCATTTCCAAAAGCCATCAAGTCGGTTTTAAAAATCTTCAGATAATTCACAACATTTTTTCCAACTATAGTGAACGGTGAGTAGCTCAAGCGCTTCATCCTAATGCATTCAGTATTACAGAAAATCAAATGATAATCTTGGACGTTTCTTTAAAAAAATCACGTCTTATCTGGTCGAGAAAACCATAAATAACTCGTTTATTCACATATACATAGGACCACCTTTGACCTAAATAATATGGTCGAATGTTTGTATGTACTGTATGATTGATTGTAAACATTAGTGGTAGATGAAAATAACATAGAAAAAATGTAATGCTAATAGGTAACGCTCTTGAAAGGAACAGGTACCGTGAAATCACGAATTAGTTGGACTATCTCTAGAAAAGATGGAACCACGTTTCGCTCTCAGCACCAAGAACGAAAGGCGTAGCTCCATCAGCAACATTTCAACTGAGTTTCAGCTTCTTGTCACTTGTCCAATATTCTCAAACAGCTTTAATTATTAGTTGAGAAAAGCCTTCCTAGCTTATACAGAAGTTTCCTTTCCTTTCAAAATTGAAACTGAAACTAACCTTACCGAAGTTTCAAAATCCATAGTTAAATCTAGACAAGTAAAAGTAGCATGACCTGGTGGCTTTACTTCAGAGGTTAGTAACGACGGTGATCTGATATTACCAAAAAGTAAGTAACCATCTGAAGTTTCTATATTCAGACATTGTGAGTCAAATAAGAGTTTGGAAGAATTACATCCAAGTCTTGTTTAACAATCACCAGTTCCCTATGTAGAGCTATAACATAAAACTAATATTTCCTTGCTCTATTTGTCTTTATTCTAAAAGTTTGACGTTGGAATTTTGCTATACTTCAGATGGCTGATTACTAACAAACCGCATCAAATAATTTATCATAAAAACAGCTCACAAATACAGAATCGAGTTAAGTAGGGATAAGCCAACTTAACATCCCCATACATACATGCATCTATAAGTGTCGATATACTGTATACAGTGATGGTTATTCTGACTATAAAACTAATCCAGCAGGCAGTATGGTGGATGCTTATTTATGACAATCGATAATGACGGCGATTTGATGTCAGTTCAACTGTTGGTCACTTAACATTAATTTTATTTTTTATTTACATAGTTGGTATTTTGTTTTTATAAATATGTTGACTTTCTCACTTTGCTTTTTTTATAACAACTGACAGGCTTCTTTCATATTCAGATAATATACCATGTATGGTGAAAGGTAATGAGTACGACTTAGTATACACAGACATAACAGGATTTAAAAAACTAAATATCACACAAATCCGGTAAGTTCTTGAACTATATTTGTATCTATTTTTATAATATTATGTTGTTATCAGGGTAACATTGTTTTCAAACACAATTAAATTCTTTTAAATAAATTACTGAGAAAATGAAATGCGTTCAAAACTACTGTTCTGTGTAACAACTTTTCTACATCTTAGACTTATGAAATAATTGATTAGACAAACAATAGAAACATCATTATACAACAAAACACTGAAGAGGAATTCTTTTTTATTACTTTTTCTCCTAATTAAGTACGCCATTATGCAAATTTCGTATATTGGATACATTTGGAACAGAAGCTCCATATAATCGTAAAGCAGAAAAGTGGAGTGGATTGCATTTAAACTTACAACAATTTTATACCTTTCTACGTAAGTTATCCGTCGTTTCTTGTGTTTTTTTCTGTCACATTACTATTTAAATGCTAATTTTGAGTTTAATTTTGTAATTATTTGAGATTATGAACCAACCTTAGTTAGACAATCATTGATGAACAGGAAGCACTGGATGGCTGCTTTGTTCTAACACGGGATTCTTTAGCAGTGCTCATTGAAGACTCTTGTGGGGATAGAACCTAGGGTTTTCATGCCGTGAAATGAGAGGTTAGTCTTTAGATCAGTGATCTGGCATCCATTCGTCTACAAGTTTAACGTAATTCTCTTTTTGATCTCAGTAACATTCAGAGATCTCAGAAAACCTCCATACTTATAATTTCATAAGGTTTTGTTGAAAATGCTTTAATGTTAAACTAATTTATGGATAGGTGGTGTAGTTGAATTCCATCATATTATTATGATAATCAGTTTGCTAATAAAGATATCGACTGGATCACACCGCGCTCCATTTTACCATAGTGATTTTCTACTGGTATGTATCTTCATTTATTCGAAACAGCTGCAGGCTTATTGCCTAATATTTTTATCTATAGCATGTACTTTCTCTACCACTGTAGATTAACCTTTTCTGTTTGAGTCTTACTGTTTTCAGAATTTACTAACACAGGTCAATTACAATTGATTTTTTCGAAATCGATATCACTGAATAACGAACCCTGTTTCACTTCTATGGTTTTCTGTCATATAAATATATACT
The DNA here is from genome assembly GCA_946903255.1 of Schistosoma spindalis. Lineage (NCBI taxonomy): Eukaryota > Metazoa > Platyhelminthes > Trematoda > Strigeidida > Schistosomatidae > Schistosoma > Schistosoma spindalis. The sequence goes on from OX336420.1 coordinate 79,383,295, forward strand.
CAAATTGTATTAAGTTCAGATCTCAACTGAAGCTGCTATGTTGGCATACCATGTAATGGTGGAACTGAAACAGAATACAGATTCGTTCTAAAGATTTTTGATACTGAAATGAACGCTTTTGAAGTAACTAATATCATAAAAACCAACGATTAACTTGATGGACATGATCGACATTAACCGGATATTTTTCTTATCTCAGTGAGCACGATCCTAAGTGAACAAGAGAGTCAGAGCTAATAATGATGATATTTTTATTTTTTAAGAGTTAATATCCTTGCACTACTAAGCTTGTCAATTGTTAGAAACGTCGAACGTACCTAATTATAAGCATTGTCATTTGGTTATCTCAAAGTAGTCAATATAGGTAAGCAGTATTGTACTGGATCATTATCAAGAGCATAATTATGACTGATAATTTAAAACATCAATCCACCTGTTAAAGGGAAAGTTGAAATCGTGAAAATAAACAAAAGTTTCAAAATTTAAAACATTCTGTACTGTTATTATTCTCTGATAGCATTGTTAAGTTAATTGAGTTCGTGGCTTCATTAAAAAAAACTGAAATTTAATTAGTATTATATGTTCAACGAAAGTCTGATGAGCTTAAAATATCAGTACACTGATGATAAGTGCGTTTTGTATGATTGAGGTTTCTATTTCGTTGTAGCATATACTTTACTTCCCTGTTATCAAGTTTGGCGGTGTAATGAACTAACGAATTCATCCAAATTCCTATTATAACATCTAAATGTGGAATAGGTTTTAAACATTAAGTTCTCTATTATTCACCAATAACACCACAAGATTATTTAAAATGCAATAAATCTACTATATTAAACAACTGATATAATTGTACTCATAAAAACCAATTACATATTCTGTTACATTTTAGCATGATTTAGTAGCATTTTATTTGTTCTCACTTTTTGAGAATGTTTTCATATTACCAGTACAATTTATGGTTCAAATATTAAGGTAAATAAAAAAAGAACGAATAACATACATATTTGTTATAACCAACTAGATTTTAATTCATTCTTAACAAATAATTTAATTAATGAGATCAATAAAGCAAGCAATTAGTGAAATACTCATCTAAAGATAACAATAAATGGGTTTGGTATTTTTTAAAACTTTGATAATCTGGGGGTTTTTTTTCGAATGTTTCATCATCGATTGCATCTAATTAATTAACAATAACTCTGTAGCAGTAAGGTTATGAACTTGTAGGGTGGCGTCGAGTTGCGATTGACTATAAACACCACTACAAGAAGACTACATGCCAGTTAACCAATAAGATCCCCGTAGGCCAATATCAGAAGACAGATGATGGTTGTAGTCGAGATGTATTTGTTGGCGATCTCGTGGTATCGAAAGAATACCGAGATCGTGCCAAAGGAGTACAAGCGTGGTTGCTAAGCGTAACCGAATTCGTACAATTTCAAAGTCAACGGGAGAGTGAGTGCAATGGCTGTCATTAGCATAGTTAAACAAACGAGCACAGCAAAACAATCACTGGTACAATTGGTTATAATAATAATTGTTTTCATTGAACCAATCGCGTTCTGTTGACAAAAGTAGGTCACTACAAACTCATTAAGGCAGATGAAGAAATAAATCAATTATTAAAGTTTATAAAATACTAAACATTTAAGAGAAAAATAAAATATTTTGTTTTAAAATTAATAGTCGTTTATTTTTGAGACTTGGATCATTGAAAATAGTGGTTATCGCATATTGTTATGATCCAGTTTGATGACTATACAGTTCTTTGGGAACGTACACAAGCTATGCCAGATAGTGACAAAAAATGACACAACTCTCCCTTCTTTATTCCAGACTGTTACTCGTAAAAATTAATGGTATATATGATTGTAAGGGTGATTTGTGGGCGAGAATGATAATGATTAGTTGTCTGCTTAGTCAGACATATCTTCTGACAGGTGTCAGATGAGTTATATATTCTCCTATCCTTATTATTATTATTATTACTCATTTATTATTCATTGTTCATTGTTGTTGGATTGTGTCGGGTTTCGTCATGGAAATATATTTACGTTCTAGTCAGGTCAATCACGTGTTCTTGATCTGAGTTAGGTTGAAGTCCTGTAGAACAGACACTGGAAGGGAATCTAGTGTAGATATTCGTCTAAGGTAAATTAACATCCCATACATGTAAACATGGAAAATCAACCGTTATAACAAAGGGTTAAGTGATAACATTTCTTCATATTATTTGATAAAGTAACAATTTTTAATGCATATAATGCATATTGTTGTTGTTATCTTACTGTTACAGATTACTACTTTCTTTAATTTTCAGCTCATTCACCGGATAACACATTTTTGGGTTTTGTTACGGAACTATCCCCGTTTAAATCTAAATCTAATCAATCATTGTCTAAGCCTATTGCTCTTATTTACGGAAAACAGTCATACATGTGGAAAGTACGTTTTCAATTGTGAAATCATAATTCAATTATGTGTTTGACCAGATGATAAAATTCTCGTAATGCATTATTATTTTTCCATTATAAGGATAATTTAAAATCTAAAGCAATTAGTCTTTTTTATAAACTTCGAAAGAACAAATAATTACATATTCTCTTGCCCATTTATAAAACTTTTTAACAGATGACCATATTAAATAATTTTTATCTAAAACTTCATGATGATAACTTTCAGGTTAATGAATTACAGCATAAAAGCTTTCATGGCATTCAGCCAAAATAAGTGATTCACATTATTGACTTTTTGATAATGTCTATCAAAACAATACAATTCTTGAATTCCGAAGTCCTGAACTTATTGCATAAAGTATGAACAAAACACTTGTGATTATGACCTATAAATAATTAATTTAGTGTATAGTTGTTTTCTGCTATTCAATCAGAATGAATGATGTACATTTTTAACTTTATGGTAGTTCGTAATATTCATAAACTCATCTTCACATCACTTGCTAATTTACAGGTTATTGTTAGTAACCTATCAATTTACTGATATATTTCTTAAGTAAACTTTTCTCTGTAATTGGTGTTTCAAAATATTTTGGTAAAATGTTTCAATTTATTAAACTTTCAAACGCTTAACGAGTTCTTCCTGAAAAAATATTCAATTTTCAGTAAACAGTACTTTGTTAATTTTTCTAGCTTCTTTGTTAGAAATACATTTGACTCTTACATTACATGTTTAAAATGATATGATAGGCATACAAACAAGAGTAGGAGATGATAGATGAGAAATTTATAATCCCTCGACCTGAGGAAAACCATATCATGTATTCCCTGACATTTTCTTGATGTAATACTCATAAAAGACGACAATTATTTCTGTCACAGAAAAGAGAAGTAACTATTCGGACATTTGCCCCTAGTCGTTGGTTGTTTATACAGTAAACAACTATTTAAGTTAAGATTACTTACATACTAGAATTTAGTTTCAGAAACAACGCTATCAGAGTCTACTTTGAAATATTTATTCTTCTATCTACGTGAGTAGTTTTGTACATATTTAGAAAAATTCAAAGGTTATTTCTACCATTACCTAAAATCACCTGGTGAACTATCTCAAACCAGAAGTCACTAGAAAATTGTTTTACTCCTCGTTTGGTATACCCCTGACTTAACTTATAATAAAAGCAATTTAATTAGGCTTTCGTAACAAGCGTGATACCTGTGAATCACTGAGTTAGAACTCCATGATCCATATTTTTAGCATCAGGCAGTTTGCTATGTTGTATGATCCCTACTCGAATGTCACTAATCCCCAAATGCTTCACATGACATTTTTTGTCTCCAAAGGTCACGTCTAGTAAAGTGCTGCAAAATAGCAAGCTGTATAAAATCTTCAGAGAATTAAGTATATCAATTTTTAAATGTTTATTTCATCTCAGTACATTATTCATAAGTCAATTTCATTCCTTTGAGTCCATGAGAATGAAATAAAAGTGGTAGAATAGTAAATTATATTTTGAGTAATACATTGGCTTTATTTAATCTTCGTGGATTCCTTAAACTCAAAATAGTAAGAGATAATTGACAGTATTTAAGTCAATATTACTTGATTCAGAGCTACTTGTCAGTTAAATTACTTTTTGTCTCTCCATCATAACATGGCTCCACTAGTTACAAAACGTGACTCAACAACTGAGCTTAATTATCAGTCATACTAATTCCCATTGTAATTAGTTGTTCATTTGAGGGCGAATGAAAATAACGTATCCTTATTTTTTGTGATAGTGAACTAATGGTAGCTCCTCATGCATTTCAAATCAATAAATACATTTTATGGGACGATTAAGAATGTTTTAAGCTCCGTTAAAGAAGAACCAATCACATCTACTTTAAGAAGAAGTAAACAGAAATGCTTAAATAAAAACATACTTCTCAGGAGATGCTTAATGTCAGTGTTCCGGATAAACGACCATGTATCCAATGTCATAGCAACCTTTTTGTTCAATCCATCACCAAGTAGAATGCCAAGCATCAAAACTAATAGATATATCATTTTACCATATATAAAAAATATGAGAAATTACAACTACATCTGTTAGTTCAGTAATATTAAGTGCCCAACAGTGTCTGTGCAATTGAAACTTTGCAAAACAAAGAATTCAATTATAAAAGAACGAATGCTGAATATAATCTTCGAAATAAACCGTTACAACAGTGAGAAACGCCAAATTGTTTAAACTCGCTGGTACTTTTCTTTATCCAAGTATACATCAATTAGCTGTCAAAGACCACGACATATTACGCATTAGATCAATGCAAAAGACTATTGTAAACATTACTACTTAATAGAGATGAAATAAACATATGTTTTATAATTGTTGACTTAAATGAAAAACGATGTTTTATTTATCTGTAATTTATTCATTTTCAATACGTGTTTTCTGTCTTTTAAAATTCTCTTGAAAATCCTATTTCGTAGGACAAAACAAATTATTTGAGAATTTTATCTGATTACTTTGAATTACATGGAAATGTGATGGATAAAGTTGATAACTTACCAAAATTTGTGCATATACATCAAATGCAATATGGTCAACCATATTTAGAGTTAATGTCGAAATCTCAAGTAAGTTTATATATATTATTGCATTTATGTTGAATTTTCCTGTTAAAAGGATTAGGTTTATTTCAGTGTATTATAACTGGATTTATTAAAAAACTATTTGATAATCTGACTCACAGAAGTGTGCAACATTAAATATTGTTCAGAATTATGATGATAGAGTTTAACGTGCTAATGACCACAAAGCTGACGAACTGGCATTTCATCGTAAATAGTCACTATCATTGTTTGTTTCTCAAGTGATTAGTGAAATATTAGCAGCGAACACTGTGTTTCACGCATAGAAATCCTTTCTCATAGGGCAGATAATTTTGATGACAGTACAATGCCACTGGAAAACTAAGTCAAGCGACAATTGATCTTAGTTATACTCACAGGATTCTGGTCCTCTCTAAATTTTTCAATTATCTATTCATTGTCACTTATCATTTCTCCGAATGTGAATACTATTTATTAACTTTACCAAAATAATGATAATGGATTCAATGAATTAGTGAACCGTCTCACCCATGCAACACAAGGTTGTGAATAAAAGGGGAAAGAAACCAATATAATTTAGCTGATGAAACTCAGAAACCAACACCATACGGTAGATCAGTGTTAGATATACTAATCGGTTATTTGGATGAAACTGCATGATTAGACAGTTTGATTTCGAAACCTGTTGATTTACAATCAAGTTTATGAAGGACATCAGTAAAGAACATTGTATATATGTTAAATAAAAACTTTAGCTAATGTGGTATCTTTTAGTGGCCCTAGATGTGATTCTAATTAGATCGTTTGCTGCTTCTTATTGAAACGTACATGCCTCTAATACTTGTGTATAACCATCGACTTAAATCGCGTTGGTGAATAACGGAATTAAATAAGTCAAATACGAGAATGGGTTTTTGAATACATATATTTCGTACAATCGTTGGTCGGAAGGCGAACCAAAACGAAATGATGCGCAATTGAGATGGCAAATAAGCTGACACAATTTAACGATGCGTTAATCGATCATTGTAGTCACACAAAAATAAGTCACGTACGCTTACATAAAAACAGTCAAGGTTGATAAGCGAATATGTGACAGGGTCAAAATGTGATTTAAGAAGAATGAATCGATTGATTTGTCCTATCTAGGAGCTGGAGCAACCTAGGTGGGCTAGAAATAGGGCCAGCCTGTACAATCTAATTTCATTAGTGGATCAAAGATTTTATACATTTTCATAAACCACAACTATTCTTTCGATGTCTCTCGACCTGCTGCCTTTAGTCTTCCCTTTCTGTGCTCTAGAAAACTAGTCGATAAGCATGCAGTCCCATGCACTACTGAGACTGAGAAGCAGAGGCGTTATTTTTTGACCTCACACTCTCTTCTCGGCCAACTTAGGTAAAGTTTACTCTGTTCTTTGTTCCTATATCATCGACCCTCAAATTGAACGATCGGGAAATACATGTTAACTACTTGAGTTGAAGACAGAGGTTTCACAAATCTAACCTTACGATATATTATGTCTCAGTGCAGTTGCAATCCGTGGTCGTCTTACAGTGAAACTATCCATAAATGTCAGACCATATTCATTTATAAATCAACTGGGGATGCAACTTATATGATCAATGATAATATAGAACCTGAAATTTCTCTAAAAACTATCTTGATAACTGATTCATCAGTATGTAAGTATTCTACGAGTGTGCCGTCCGGCATGTTCTTGTGGTCATTAATCTAAATTTTGACAGTCGAATCTTGATCGAGTTTTGATCAAGGTGTTGTCTACTTTATCACATCCTAAAATTTGTGATGAATGAAAAAGGTCGACATTGACGCGACTAAGTGTATGGTATTCTTTGCTATGTTTGTGTCAAATTGTACTCCTCGATAAGACGTTAATCATTCATATTTGATAGTTTGTACGTATAATATATCATATTCCCAGTTGCCTCTTCCTAGTTTATTTCGTTTAGTTATCTTTTGGATATAAAGGGTGAACTAAAATTATGTGAAACATTATTATCTGACAGTTTAACGTGACTGATTTCATGTGGAACGAACTATACTTTTATGATATCGTAATATTAGATTTTCGTATGATATCTGTAATTAATGGAGATCTATTTAGTTAAGTTATAACTTTGAAGTTGTTGAGAGATGAGTTTTAATTGGTTAACTGTAATGAAAGTTTGTATTTATTTTTGTTTCTGTAATAACCACTGTAATGTTAACTAGTAGAATATTTTCTAAAATGTATTGTAGATATTGATTGGATTGGGATTTCCTTACGAAGGTCCTGCGCCTTTGGAAGCAATCGCTAATGGTATAATTTTTCTTAATCCTCGTTTTAATCCGCCTCACAGTAGAAGCAGTCAAGCATTTTTTGCTGATAAACCCACTTCACGAGGTGTAGGTGCAATTTTTTAAAAACTAATATTTTTACAAAATGCTAGCAAACGTTTTATGTATATCATGTTACGGAGGATTAACTAAACTATTGTCTTACCTTTCCATGGAAAGTTACAGCTTGTATACATTTGTAGTGTTGTTTCCAGAACCATTTTGTTTATTCATATTGTGGACGTGTTTTAACCCTCATTGTTTATATGAGTGAGAGAAAATGTTATCCGAGTTACAGTAATAATAGATTATGATGAAGTGAATCTATGTGACATACTTTCAGAAGCAAAGGTTCATCTGTACTAGGAATGTGTATCTGAAATCAAATATAATAGAGACATCGTAAGCCTCATCTTCTTAGCTCACTAATTTTTAATACGATATGCCATAACAGTAAGTAAAAGTTTGTACTTTAGAGGCTTTATTGATATTTTCTGAATTTCGTAATTAACCTCATTAGACATTCAACTAAGATCAGTTCGTAATGAAATAGTCAGTAATTTCGTCTGTGGTTAATCGTCAAGCACTAGTCTTATACATTTAACCAATTATTTCAGTATTTTGGTTTCGCTTTACACCCATAATGATCTATATTTTTCCTTTCCTCGCTGATTATCCTTGTGTCAGCAATTCCTTACAACGTTGTTTTCGATAATCATTTTATCTTTATTCGAAGCGAATTGTTCAACTTTATTTTTGGTAAATGCTGACATAGCTTCTCATGCTGTTGTGTTGTTTTCTGATTTATAATAAATATGGCTGTGTAAGTGCTGATGATGACGCCACAGATGAAACAGATCTGAGGATAGTGAAAGCCAGAACAAATTATGCCAACCTGGTACAATATCTCATCGCTCATTTGTTTTAATAATTCGGCAATATGACGTTTCAGTAAGTTTATTTCGACTTCTTGATTAGCCCCTCTAAACTGTAGATATTCGATAACTCGTTGTATTAAACCTTTACTATATCCAAGCGATCGTTCATATGCAGTGGCGATACGGAGTGAGTACTTCTTAGGTTCAATTATGTGTGTTTAGACGGTAATCATATTTATGCTTATCACCATGATCTTAAAAGTGACCTACCAGTGTTATTACGAAGATAAAAGTAGGGAATAATTTGTATGTTTAAACATTGACTCAATCCTTACTGAAACACGCTTGAATAATTCACTGGAGCAGTCTTCAAACTTTACAAAGCACTGTATTCGTTTACATGCAAAACCAAACGACGTGCAATTCAGATGAAAATGACCGAACAAATTGAGATGGAGAAGGTTACAATTCACAAGTATTATACAATACGTACTCATAATTGGATTGTCACGAAGGGATACATGAAGGGTAAGTTGACTGTGTAACTAGAGGTGACTTCCACATGCATGATTTCTGATTTTATCAGTCTTCAAATTATGCAGTTCGTTAAAAATCTCCGAATTCTTCATCAATATAAGACTAATATCTAATTCACTAATGATATCAATCAGTTTTTTATTCGAGTTTTGATTAAAATGATTCAGGAAACCCGTTCACAGATGTAGGAATTTAGTTAAAATAAAGAATCGATACTTTGAAATGATCTTTCATTGGTGACTTAAATTTACACTATTCACTTTCGCTATTCAAAACACCGGCATTTGCCAGAAAACAATCAGTTTTCTTCCTAACAAGTTTCAGAAACCTGTTAAAAATATAATGTATTGAGGTGTAGTCGTCAAATCATTGATTCAGAGTCTTAATTATATGATCGACTGTACAACCATGAAATGCTTATCTATTTAATTCTCATTCTGTTTTTATAAAAAAAGATAAACTATAATTAGTAAAAGCGATTACTTTAACAGTAATTCAAACTGACGTACACAAATCCAAAACTGATACAAGCATATGACAATTTCGAATAAATTTATTTTCTATTCCTATGGAATTAAAGTAACGAATTAGTAAACTTAAAATTCAGTAACCAACAAATATACAAAATCTTTATTGTAGCAAAAATAGATCCTATACTCTGTGTGGATAATTTGTTTGGAAAGTGTTTAAATTCAAGTTTGTACAATTTAAGTTCTGAAAAATATTTCAGTCATTTTAATTACTCTAACAGTCACTTCTTTAAAAGATAATACTCGTGATTAAGAGGCATACCACTTTTACTAGAAGTTGATACTAGCATAATCAATAGAGTCCAATGTCATATTTAGTTATCTAAGCAACTTTGATACATGATTGAACAATCGATTGAACTAATGTAAATTTTATCCTCCTTATCAAAGATAGAACTAGAATATTTATCTAGAGAGTTTGGTAATTTAGTCGACGAAAAGATGAGTTAATTATGCTAATGCCGCCAGGATGAAATTGGCATCAAAGATATTAATAAGTAGGAATGGGTAGTGACTACCAAAACAAAACAGAACATGCGTTTCATCCTGTTTGGGACTTGTCAATTGGATTCACCTAGATCCCGGAGTTGATGTTCATTTTAGAATTCCAAATGAGTACCTTTTGCTTCAAACACCAGGACACTATTCACTTAGATACTAAATCCAAATAAGCCCTGACCTGTTCGATGGGGTTAATTTTAGTTCATTTGTATCGGTCGTTTGAATCTTTCCATTGATCTTTAGGACTAGAATTTATCAATTTCTCACTGCTAGCCACCGTTCATCTCTGCTTAAAAATGCTCTAGATTTTTGTCTATTTTGAGGTAATCCACATAAGATGAATACATGCCAAAAGAAACTCATCAATTGCAATCCTAAAAATCAATGGGATGATTCAGAGAATCAATATAAGTAATCAAAGATACGGACTCCCAAAAGTTCATAAAAAGAATATCCTCCTACATCCCATACTTTATATGAATAATTATTCGTATAATTTGATAGGTAAGTGGTTAGCTGAATTTCTACAGCTTGCCCAAAATTACAGAAACAGGTACAACATTCTTAGTTCATTCGATTTCTTCTGTTCAATTGACAATATCGATGTAAATGGGAAAAGTTGATCTCATAGAATGTTGCTTCTCTCTTTACAAATGTTCCACTCACAGAAACGATAAGCCTTTTATGACTAAATTGAAAACAATACATCATCTAAAAAACTACTTCTTTGATATACTCTCAATGTACAATTCCTATTCCTTTAAAAATGTCATCTCTATACATTCAAAAGAATTAGATCAAAGGTTATATCAAAAACCTATGCACTGCCAAGACATTGGTAGTTCACTAATTCAAGACCGAAGTCTGCGTTCAATCTCTCATCCTTCCATGGTCTTAATGGCCTTTTCCAGTATGTTTTGCTTATTATTTTGCACTTTTTATACCATAGTAAATATTTTATGATTATTATTCGACTGCCATGATTTTTACGTTGTTTATTTCTCTCTCATATATGTAAACTGGACAATTATCTGTCATATTTTCAACTTGTTAATTATTTTCGTCCTCTTATTCTTTACAAACATCTTAACGATTACATAAGCTTTTTTTAATATTTGAAATCTCTGATCATTTTATACTGTAATCTCTGTTAACTTTTTACATACATTACTTATGGTTTGAATAATTTTTTCTGGTTAGCGTTTTTTTTAGTGAGTTAGTTTTCTACGGGATAGGGTTGCTAACCCCATACTCAACCCTCCTCCTTTATTCGAGCTTACGACCGGCAGTAGCCCCAGAGGGGCTATATATTTATCAAATATCTTTCAATACAAATATACAGCTTAAGTAAATGATTTCTTTGCATAAGAATGTTGTTTTTTCTTCACTGAATTGTCTTCATTTTTATTTAATATAAAACAAGAGATTACTGTAGTTATATTTTAAATCAATCAGAAAATTTGAATATGAACCGGAAGGAATATGTTCTATTCATTAGAAATATATTCTTATAATATTGGATTGTTGAATTGATGATTTTGATTTTGATAATTACCCTAAAGAAGTCTAAACAAGTTAATTGGACGAAACATTGGAATTATTTTAACTTTCAATCACTGAGATTATTTCAATTATAATTTTCACATATAATAACTTCTTTATAATCGGTGCCAAATTTCTGTCAAACTACTCATTCCAATCTTGACAAATATTCTTGTAATTATTAAATCATATTTAGTTTAAATATTAATATTTATGAAAATTATTGTTATATTGAAGTCGCCATTTAAACATTAAAAACAGGAGGTTCAGCGAGAGGGTCTCTCTTCAACGAATTTATTATCAAGCTGTATGGTTGTTATTATTTGTATTATAATCTTTCTATTACATCATCTTGGTTATTCATGTTCATATTTCCTCATAGAATTAATACTTTAAGAAAAAGAGATCCGTTCGCTGAACTTCGTGTTTTTAGTTTTTATATTGAAGTGATTGTAGATATTCTTTTAATTTGATGAAATAATTTAATTAGTATCTTTCAGAGCTGAGACTATAGTTGATGGACTACCTTTGAGCGACGCTAGACTGACCTTGAACATGTCCACTTAACAACTAGTGGGTTATTAACCTGTGTGAGAAATTGGAATTATAATTTACATTTAATGATTAAGGTTAGGAATTAAATTTCGGGTTTTCATCATGAACTAACATCAGCTATAATGCCAAAACTATATTTACCGAAATGGATGAATGAATTTCGCGCCAATATCCGAGACCTATCGTCATATACGTGATTCGTTCGTCTATAAATTATAATTTCGCCCTTTCAGAAGTAGATAGTTTTCTTTTGTCTTTTATACTGTTCATAGATTATTAAACTTATTCCATCTGTATTAAACGAAAGATGATTTTTTTTTAGAAAAGGTAGAGATTATTATACCTACTTATGTAACTGTTAATTGTGTATACTTGAATACAATAATGTAGATTCTCTTTGTTGGACAAATGAAAAACAAAAATAAACAAACCGATAATCATAATTCTTGAAGAATTTCACATTATTTACTGACCAAATTTAATAAACAGAAACTAATGATAATTAGTATCAGAAGGGGTTTTGTGGAGATTTTAGTAATTTCAACAGTTGAGATCATGAGTCAATTGAAGCTGGACCATCATGGAAAACTTGGAAGCACTGGACGGCCGTTTCGTCCTAGTATGGGGCTCCTCAGCAGGGCGAAACGGCCGTCTAGTGCTTCCAGGTTTTTCATGGTGGTCCAGCTTCAATTGACTCATGATCTTAACCACTGAAATTACTACAATCTCCACAAAACCCCTTCTGATAATTATATACTAGGATTGGCAATATATATATATATATATATATATATATATATATATATTTCGATATCAATCAACATACCGTCTAATTAGAGTCAGATTCAAGGCCACAAAAGTGATAAGTCCATCGACAATATCATCCAATCTCATTGGTGTCCAAATATTGGGCCACTTAAAAACTAAATATCTGTTCTTGATCTGAAATGGTACTTCATCGACTTCCCTATTATAGAATAAATACACCTTATACACTTTTATCAAAGTTAATTACTTATTCAAATATTGACCGTTAACAACGAATATCTGAGATTAAATTAATCACTTAAATTTATGAAATTTATTCTTTAAGATTATTAACTTAAAACTGGTTTGGAATTCTCTCTTTTACTTCAATACTTTGAATTGATTAATAATGTATACTATGAATTACAACATTTTTTTGTTTTGTTTTGTTTATGTATTCATTAAATTCATTAATATGCTGACATTTTCACAACAATCATCATAAAATTTAATTGTAGCCATTTGAAGCTACACGTACATTCAAAGATCTAGTCATGTCTATTTACCTTTTGTATTATAATTTAATTATTATCAGAAGGGGTTTTGTAGAGATTGTAGTAGTTTCAATAGTTGAGATCGTGAGTTAATTGAAGCTAGTTGAAGTTAGACGTTAACACCATTGGATGCCGGCTCAGTGGTCTAGTTAGTTAAGCGCCCGCCTCAAGACTGATAGGTCCTGGGTTCGAGTCCCGCGAGGCAGGGTCGCGGATGAGCACTGCTGAGGAGTCCCGTACTAAGACAAAACGGCCGTCCAGTGCTTCCAGGTTTTCTATGGTGGTCTAGCTTCAACTAACTCATGATCTCAACTATTGAAATTTAATTATGATTTAAAATCTATTATAAACATTTAAAATTAGAATTTACTTTTCAAATAATAAATTATTTACAACATTCATATTATTCTTTTGGTAAGTAATAAATTTAATTGAATATAATTTAATATTTTACTATTGTTTTGTTTTGTTTTAAATTTCTTTAGCTTACAAGTCAACATCCATATATTGAATATCATATCAGTGAACCTTATTCTTATTTAATTGATATGGATAATGAAACACAGATACGCCAAACTGCTAAACGTATTCTGACAAACATTAAAGTACGATTTTATTAGTGTTCGTGAATTATTCTAGAAAATCAATCATTAACAACTTTAAGTAATAAAACAGTTAAAAGGGATTTCAAATTGTTAAAAATTAAACAACCATAGTTTTGTGATATTATAGTAGTAAAACACTATTAGAAAAAGACTAAAGAAACATTTAAATATAAATGAGATTGTAATAAATGTAAATAATAATCATACAACACTGAACCTTTTATTTCGGAGACATTGCATCAGTATATACATACAATTAAATTATTCATTCCATTTGAATATTTAACTACTAACTGTTTATCGATTTTCAGAGTGGAAGTTATCGTCCGCATGAATTTACTCCATGGGGTTTTCTTGAACGTCTTAATGCTTATTTAACACGCCAAGATATCTGCGCCGCACCTTTTTACAAAAACTTGATTCAGTCTCCGTTGCCGATAGCAAAATCTGATGCGCCTCCTAAATTTAACTACCTAGATGTCCCCAGCACTACTGTTTCATGGCCTCCAGCATCAAGTTTAAAGATAGTTTTGGGATCTCGTGGCAAATCTTGTGCAGATGTGTGTATGAATCTGGGAACTTCAGAACATACTTTATTACTGCCTTCCGATATTTCTGCTTCCTCCATTTCTAACAAAACACAACATCCCCAAATACAGAACGGATACCTTTACTACCGTTCTGTTCACGCTACTCCTCCGCAAAACTTGTCCTATCTTTATACATTTCGCTGTTCTCCAGAACACTTTCCAAGTGTTAATCATCGACTTAACCTTCAGCATTTCGGTGTTTCTTGTCCTAATATTACTTACACAACTAGTCCGATGGCACCATATTGGGACGATGCAACAAGTTCATGTGTTTTTCAAGCTAGTCATGAATGGTTTGATTGTACTGCCTCAGGAACTCTTAATGGATCTAATGTATTTTCTCGTTTTTGTCCTTGTCGTGATGCTCTTCCTAACCAGATTTCTTTATGTTCTAACTGTTTATGAAAACAATAAACATACACTTCTCCAAAAGATATATATACTCAGATAACATTTTATTTGGTTTTACCAACTGTTATATTTCTGTAATTATTTTTAAATAAATTTATTGCAATATCTCAACATTCATGATTTTATATCGGCAATGAGAGGCTATTATATTATTTCTTTTCTAAAAAATCACATCTCTGTTGTACTTGGATAGAATTAGATTTTGTAAAACGGAACGAAACACAACTACAATAACTAAAGAATTCAGATATTCGAGACCAGCAGAATTATAGTTTGTGGGTTTATTATGAAAAAAACCTAACAATAAAATATTTGAAATATAAAATTAGAACAGCCATTCACCCTACAAGCCATATATTAACTGTCCTTCTATATATATTTAACAGGAAATCTAGAATAATTTTCAAGCCAATAAAATCTTCGTACGGTTTAGATACTTGAAATTTGGGGTTATCTACAGAATTCGTGTTAGAGAATTTTAGTGGATTAATATGTAGATAAAAAAATAACAAGCAGAAAAACTATAGCATGTATGACAACAGTTCAGAAGTAACATTGGAATAAACGACGAACAATTATACAAATGTTACTTACGGTCACTCTGCTTTTACATGTGTAGTGACCTACTTTTGTCAACAGAACGCGATTGGTTCGATGAAAACAATTATTATTATAACCAATTGTACCAGCGATTGTTTTATTGTGCTCGTTTGTTTAACTGCGCTAATAACAGCCATATTAGTCTTCCATTGTACTCCATTACTTCTACGCGGTTTGTGACTACGCACGTACCTTTCCTTGCTGATCGCATTTGTACTCCTTTGGCACGATCTCGGTATTCTTTCGATACCACGAGATTGCCAGCAAGTATATTTCAACTACTACTATTATCTGCCTTCTGATATTAGTCTACGAGGATCTTATTGGTTAATTGGCACGTAGTCTTGTAGCGATGTTCATAGTCAAGCGCGATTCGACACCACGCTACAATCGGTCAGCCAAATCTTGGAACACGTCTCAACCTCGGTCAAATCTTCCAAAGAAGGCAATTCGGTGATTCTATTGTTTATCTATCCACGTCTGTCGTATATTTTCGTATTAATTTTCATATATAATATACTCGACATGACGGATAACGATAAGAATAGTATTAATATAATAGACTCAGATGTACGCGTACCGAATCCTCGGCACTTTTTATTCGCGTGACGATAAATTTCACGCTTTATTCGAGAAATTCCCCAGAATAACTAAACCACTCGAGCAGATTTCATCGGTGACCAATCGTGTGGTACACCACATAGTCACCCGCGGACCACCAGTCACGGCAAGACCACGCCGACTGGCACCGGACAAATTAGCCTTCGCTAAACGTGAGTTTGACAATTTACTATCTGCTGGTATTATTCGTCCTTCTCACAGTCCCTGGGCCTCTCCTCTTCATATGGTGCGCAAAAAGTATGGGGTTAGTTGGAGACCATGCGGCGACTACCGAGCATTAAACGTAGTTACGCGCTTTGATAGCTACCCCATCCCCCACATACACGACATCACGGCATCACTCAAGGGCACGACAATCTTTTCTAAGATTGATCTGGTACGAGCATATCACCAGATCCCAGTCGCTCTTGAAGACATCGAAAAAACTGCTATCACCACTCCTTTCGGTCTGTTTGAGTTCCTACGAATGCCATTTGGATTACGGAATGCTGCTCAAACTTTCCAAAGGTTTATCGATAGCATAGTACGAGACTTCGATTTTGTTCACGTCTATATTGATGACCTGCTGATCGCATCATCAAACGTAGATGAACATTATCAACACCTTACGCTATTATTCCAACGTCTTTCGGATAATGGAATAGTAGTCAACCCAGAGAAATGTGAATTGGGTAGATCAGAAATAATATTTTTGGGTCACATCATCAGACAAGAGGGTATTCTGCCTTGCGAGGACAAAGTTCGAGCAGTCAAGGAGTACAACGTGCCGTCCTCAATCAAGGAACTGAAGGCTTTTCTCGGTTTGGTTAACTTCTACCGACGTTTCATCCCTCACGCGGCAGAACGGTTACGACCATTAACCGATTTACTACGCGGTAATCCACGCAAACTAGAATTGAACGATACCGCACGTACTGCATTCTCAGAGATCAAAACGGCTCTCGCTGAAGTTACACTTCTCGCTCATCCTGACCCATCAGCCACGCTTAGTATAGCGGTTGATGCATCAGATTTTGCTATAAGAGCCGTTATGCAACAGAATATCTCCGGTAGTTGGCAACCGCTCGAATTTTTCTCACGACGCCTTACTCCCACGGAGACGAGATATAGCGCTTTTGGTCGCGAGCTGCTTGCTGCCTACTGCGCCATCAAACATTTCCGGCACGCAGTAGAAGGACGCCAATTCATCTTATTCACCGACCATAAGCCCTTAACGTATGCCCTGCATACCAAGTCTGACCGCTACTCACCACGAGAGTGCAGACATTTGGACTATATCTCCCAGTTCACGACAGACCTTCGTCACATTAAAGGCGAGTCGAACTATGTTGCCGATGCTCTATCACGTATCCAGACGAATGCAGTTACCTTACCGGTGCTCGATCTTCCTGCTATGGCAGCCGCACAAGCAAACGATCCTGTCTGTACAGAAGCACCACAATCTTCATCCCTTCAGTGCCAGGAAGTACCCCTAGCTACTAGCTCAGGTACTATCCTATGTGATATTTCTGCCGGTCTTCCTCGACCCATCGTACCCTCTGCCCATCGCCGTCTCGTCTTCGATGCCCTTCATAGATTGTCTCATCCAGGTATCGCAGCCACATTACGTCTCATCGCTGCACGATACGTCTGGCCATCCATGAATAAAGATGTTCGTATGTGGGTAAAGCAATGCTTACAGTGTCAACGATCAAAAGTGCACAGGCACGTAGCTTCCCCCATTGGCACGTTCGCTACGCCTGATACTCGCTTTGATCACGTTCATATAGACATTGTAGGACCATTGCCACCATCGCATGGGTATGATCACATACTCACGTGTATTGACCGTTTTACAAGATGGCCCGAAGCTATTCCCATCACGTCTATCACGGCGGAGACAGTTGCTCACCGCTTCGTAGAACGATTGATAGCATTGTACGGTTGTCCCTCGACTGTCACGACTGACCGAGGACAACAATTTGAGTCCGCACTATTCTCCTCACTGACCTGGCTGCTTGGTACGGAACGCATACGCACCACCGCCTACCATCCAGTATCAAACGGTTTAGTTGAACGGTTTCATCGCCAACTTAAAAGTGCTCTTCGAGCACACGAAAACGACAATTGGTACGAAACCTTACCGCTCGTTCTCTTAGGTATCAGAACGAGTTTGAAGGCAGATATTCAATATTCCGCCGCTGAACTTGTATACGGCACGACATTGCGTCTGCCTGGGGAATTCTTCACACCACGTAGCAGTAACGATTTCAGTAAATCAGACTACGTCCATCGACTGTTTGCATTTATGCGAACACTGTCTCCGGTGTCAACTCGAATACAACATCGACAGGTCGCTCTCCCTCGAGAGTTATCTACCTGTTCACATGTTTTCATACGAGTAGATTCGGTACGCAAACCTTTGCAACAGCCTTACGAAGGACCTTTTCACGTGATCTCTCGTCACGAAAAGACCTTCAAGGTTGATCGACATAGCCGCGTCGAGATCATCAGTATTGATCGTCTCAAACCAGCACACGTCGATGACAGTGCCCTACCCGATAACTTGAGACTCAATGCTAGACCTATCAAACCTTCTAGCGGGATCTCTACGTCCACCTCGGATCCCACGCTGGATACATCAGAGACCTCGTTCTCACGTCCTGGTCAACAGCACGCGTCATCTGCACCATCTACGGACGAGACTCCAGTCTCACGTCCAGATCGGCAGACTACGCCGCCCTTGACCTTGGGTGAGATCGCAGGCTCACGAAGTACGAACGAGACTACCGTCTCACGTTCCGGTCGCCGATTACGCTTACCCGTACGCTTTCGCGACTAACCGCACAGTCAACATTGGATACGGTGTAGGACTATTCCTATACTACGCACATGCTACATTTTTCTTTTTTTTGATTTTTTTTTGTATCTCGAGCCCACGCCTCCGACCATCTCCCGTTTGGTAACGTTGACTTCAGTCAACCTTGGCGAAAGCTGGCCTGATCACCCACGCTCTTGTCAACACACTCAGTCGATTATCTGGTCTCGAATTCGCCTGGCATACGCTTGGTCGTCATGGTCGCTTCCGTTTTCTTGGCTCAACGTGGTTTCGTCCTACGTCTGCAGCGTTTTCTGGTTCGCATCACTACAAACGCAATCATCAGATCCTGGATACAAACCACTCTGGTATGGTATGCTAATTCGACCAACAAATACAGCACACTTTTCCTGGTACCGTTCTTCGCAAAAGACTTTCGTTGGCAACTCGAGGATCAACGATCACTTCCTGTTGCGCCAATTCTTCCGTCCTACAACCGCACTTTTGCCGATCAGTCCCACGAATCAAACCGCTACCTATCGAAAGTGTAAACCCTTTCTAGCGGGGGGCTCCTGTAGTGACCTACTTTTGTCAACAGAACGCGATTGGTTCGATGAAAACAATTATTATTATAACCAATTGTACCAGCGATTGTTTTATTGTGCTCGTTTGTTTAACTGCGCTAATAACAGCCATATTAGTCTTCCATTGTACTCCATTACTTCTACGCGGTTTGTGACTACGCACGTACCTTTCCTTGCTGATCGCATTTGTACTCCTTTGGCACGATCTCGGTATTCTTTCGATACCACGAGATTGCCAGCAAGTATATTTCAACTACTACTATTATCTGCCTTCTGATATTAGTCTACGAGGATCTTATTGGTTAATTGGCACGTAGTCTTGTAGCGATGTTCATAGTCAAGCTCAACTCGACACCACGCTGCACATGTTTACCAAGACCACATAATCAATAAATTTACAATTATGAAATATTATCTTTCAATATGATATATACATAACTTTTCTTAGATTATATCGTACGGAGAAAGATTTAGATGCCAACATTAAAAATATGTATAACCGGTTTATTAGTAGACATAGTCGATTAAAAATAATGAGGTCGAGCATGTTATATCCTAGTGAAGATTAAATTACGAATAACTTTTCTGAACTATTAATGGACTAATATTATCTATATATTCCTATTTTATAACTATTCGGTAACTAAATTGTTTATATTCATACTCAACTTATTATAAGCTTCATTTTTGACCTAGTGATTATTATTATACAATTTACTGTTTTTAAATTAATGGATCCCGCGTTCACAGCCACTTTTGGCTTTATTTTGTATTTTATGGTACGATGCGGTCTGTTTGGCTAGTGTATAAACACCAAGTATATCTGAAATAAATGATTCGCATGGCGGAAGTTGTTATTGGTGTTCTGGACTCAAGTGGACGGGCTAGGCGAGCAGAAGACTAATAAGGACGCTAGGGTGATCACACCGGTCGAATGTCATTAGTTTAATACAGTACAAGAGTAAATAAGTCGTACTTCGATTGTCGGACAAATTACGTGAAACTAGCCGGACTTAAAGTCATTACAGAGAACAAGCTATAACAAAGGAAGCATGAAGTATTTGTGAATGATAATTGACTGTAAAGTGTATCGCAACTAGGGAAATCAGCATTACAGATGACAACAAAAATAATTTACCTAGCACGCAGGAATCATAAATGTGCAAATAGGATGAAGTTTAAATAACAGAAATATTTACGTAAAGTATTAAGATATCATGTCTTGCTTAATAATTTCCACACAGCCAATCCTCTCTACCTGAAGTGTCCGGAGGAAATACTAATGTAAATGCAGATTTTTTACGAAAACTAAAAGTATGAAGGTAATACGCAAAAGAACCTGATGTTATTTTAATAGAAAAATATCTAAATTATATAAATATGTATATATTACAGTAGTTTATGCAATAAACTAATATGCGAAACTATTTCATGGATGAGTGTTTACGAAAAAACGAAAGAAACAGTATGAGGTATTTATACTATTTAATGACTGCTTTATACATTATTAGTCCGCTCCTATTACAAATTCCAAATACAATAAGTTCAATTGTGCTCACCGAGTCCTCTTCAACTAAAATAAACGTTTTCAAGAGTACTTACTTAACGTCCAAGAAAACTAAACGAATTTGTAAGTGATTAAATGTTTACCAAATTCTAAACCCTAGGTTTGACAACGCGGAGTAACTGTCTATGGTCAACGCATGGCATACAGTAGATGATTGACAAATATGAGTGGTAAATGATGTTTTATACGTGTTTGTGTTCATGAGTGCGAGTGGCAAAAAACACATTTCATATTGATTTGTCGAGAAACAGGTTAATCAATTGGAAAGCGAATAACATAAAAAATTGATCTTATTCCAATCGTTTGTGATATGTGTTCACCATATCTTAATAAGGATCATATATGCTTAATTGTATAAAATTGTAAATATGTGTTCGCATAATAAGTTATTTAATTATTATTGTTAAGTACGGCTTGCTTCAGTTTATACAAATCTAACTGTAAATATATCATATGAAATGCCAATCCTCTCCTTTACGTCTGTATCCGATCCCCTGTGTTCATCGATAATACTGACCAGTCAGGTACATGAAAGTTTCCATCTCTCCCAGAGTAAGATTTGGTTGTTGTTTTCCATGTTGTATTTCACGATCTTGGTTTTTCCTTTGTGAATATTAAGGCCTACTGATGTAGAGGCTGCTGCTAACCTGGTTGTTTTCATCTGCGAATTCCAAATCATCCAGCTGATTCCAAGCTGTCCATTGTATTCCGTGCTTCCCAACAGATGTGGATGTCTTCATAATCCAGTCTATTGCTAGAAGAGAAAGAGGAAGGAAGGGAGTAAGCAGCATCGTCTGACACATGGAATACATCTGTCAGCTGTCATCCATGTATGGATTTGCTGTGTAGTCCGCCGTATGAATTCCGTATGATGTTGACGATCTTTTCAGCTACTCACACCATATTGTCGATGACGTTTCCATAATGTCCTGCTATCCACACTGTCAAACGATTTTTCATAGTCAATGATGTTGATGTACAGTGACGAGCACCACTCAAATGATTGTTCATCGATGATCCGTGATGTCTCGATTTGGTCAATGCATGACCGATCGTCACAGAAATCGGTCTGTTGATATTGAAGTTTGACGTCTAGTGAATGTTTCATCCTGTTCGGCAACGCTGAGCTGAAAACTTTTCCTGGTACTGAAAGTGGTGTGATTCCTGCATAGTTCTCACATTTGGTCAGATCTCTTTTCTTAGGAATCTTGATGAGATATCTATGTTGTCATTCTGTCAGTGCTACTTGTGCTCACCCTCAAATCATCTTGATTAGAATGTGGACCGTGTTTGCAGTTGCTTCTTTGTGTGACTCCATTGCTTCGACTGATGTATTGTCATGTCCTATTGCTTTCTCACTCTTGATTTGTCTGATGACCATCGTGATTCATTCTATTGTTAGTGGGATGACATCTATATGAAATTCTGTGTGCGGTGCTTTAATGCTCGTGAATTCAATGGAGCTGGTCTGTTTAATAGTTCTTCGGGGTATTCTACCCATCTGTTCCTTTGTTCTTGAACCTAGGTGATTATCTTGCCTTGTTTGTCGTTGACCAGTTGCTTTGGTTTGCTATATTTGTCTGTCATTTTCTTCTTCTTGTCGCATAGTTGTTTGATAGTTTCTTTCTCTTGCAGCTTTTCCCGCCATCGTCGCCAATTCTTCGATATATTTCTGCTTGTTGGCTTTGATACTCTTCTTCACTTGATTGTTTTCTGTGTATTCAGCTTGTGCCATGAATGTCTCTGCTCATGTTTGGCCGTTGCTATTGCTGTTTTCTCAATTGTATTGTGCTTCTTTAGCTTCAGTTTAATTTTGTCAACCACCAGGTAGATGGCGATCTGAAGCTATGTCAGCTCCTGTATTGATTCTCACATATCTTCTCATTTCCGCAGCTATTTGACTGATCCTCCCGGTCTTCCAAATTGTCCGGACATTCCGTGTACCTATGTTAATAGTTGCTCTGGTTGTAAGAAGGGTTATAAGTCTCGTAACTTCTTAAGAATCTTGACGTTCACCATGAGGCGACATAAATCTTGCTTCAGCGCCCATTAGCATTGCAGTAGACGCATCCGACTCAGCAATCGGAGCAGTCTTACAACAATGTGTTAACCACTCCTGGCAACCTGTGGCATTTTTCTCTAGACGGTTGCTAGACACTAAATCGAGGTACAGCACATTCGGTAGGGAACTCCTAGCTATGTATTGTGCTGTCCGGCGTTTTCAACACTACATCGAAGGCCGTGAATTTACCATTTTTACCGACCATAAACCACTTACCTTCTCCTTGAGCTCTTCTTCGGATAAGTACTCACCACGTGAGTCTCGACAACTGGACTACATCTCGCAGTTTACTTCAGATATTCGACACATTTCTGGAGCAAACAATGTAGTTGCAGACGCCTTGTCTCGTATAAATTCCTTGAACAGTTCCCAAGGAATCGACCTTTTAAAACTCGCCCAACTTCAAAAAGAAGACAGTGATCTTCAGCGCGAGTTGGCCTCAACAACACTTAAACTGCGCATTAAACAAATGGGAACAGGTAAAGAAACCTTACTTTGTGACACATCTACAGGTAGGGATCGCCCAATCGTGCCGAAACAATATCGACGCAACGTCTTCGATACGTTACACAAACTTACTCATCCAGGTGTTCGTGCAACCATCAAGCTGATAGCAGAACGGTTTTGCTGGCCTGGTATGAATAAAGACGTGAGGGAGTGGGCACGCTCCTGTGTAAGCTTTCAGAAATCTAAGGTGATTAGGCATAACAAATGTCCCTTAGGCTCGTTAACGACTCCCGATGCTCGCTTCGACCATGTTAATTTGGATTTGGTAGGACCTTTACCAGATTCGAATGGATATTCTTATCTTTTAACATGCGTAGACCGTTTTACCCGATGGCCAGAAGCAGTACCCATCAAAGACATTACTGCTGAAACAGCGGCCCGCGCCTTCGTCGAGAGGTGGGTAGCAAACTTCGGCTGCCCAACAACCATTACTACAGATCGTGGACGTCAGTTTGAATCTGAACTGTTCCGTTGTCTGACCATTAAACTAGGAATCACTCGCTTCCGAACGACGGCCTACCACTCACAAGCAAACGGGTTAGTAGAACGTTTTCACCGACAACTAAAAGCATCATTATCAGCCTCAAACATTTCTTAGTGAACTGACGCTCTTCCACTCGTCTTACTAGGCATACGCAATGCAGTGAAAGCTGACATTGGATACACTGTGTCTCAACTCGTTTATGGTACGACCCTACAACTTCCAGGAGAGTTCGTGGATCCTTCATCCTCTTCGATGGACATGGATCTAACCTCCTACGCGAACAGGCTTACAAACGCAATGAGTTCAGTTAAACCTGTTTCCACTCGGCCACAATCAACTGATGTTTTCGTTCAACCTGACTTACGACATAGTACACACGTCTTCGTACGTCGAGACTCGCATCGACGACCTCTCGAATCAACATATGAAGGACCTTTCAAAGTTCTTCAACGCGAATCTAAGTACGATATAATCGATAAGAACGGAACCAACGAAAGCATCAGTATCGATCGCCTCAAAGCAGCGTATTTAGAAGGAAATCCTATTCACGTCGATTTTCCTTCAATAAAATCGCACGACACAACTCCTGCTCTTATAATACCTCAATCGACAGCAGACACACACGTTGATACTTCGACAGTATCCGAAAAGAAACTCAAAACAACGCGTTCTGGAAGAAGAGTAAGATTTCCAGTACATTTGAACGATTACTGCACGTAGGACACAAGTTAACAGTTTATATCCTCTCGATTTTCCCTTGTACTATGTATAATTTCTTTTTAAAAAACCCGAATTTAATATGCTTATATATTTTTATTATTTTTTTATTTCAAAAAAGCAAAAACAAAAAACAACGATATTATAAAAATCCTTTTTTACGCTATTACGTAAGCATAAGTTTGTTTTCCTTTTTCTTCGCCCGTTTTGTTTTCACGCGCGTACGAGTGTATTCCAACATGCACTTACATATTTTTCTTTTCTTTTCCAAGACAACTGAAAAAGACTATGAAAAGAATGATGAAGTTGCGAGAAACAAAAATCTGCATTATACCTTTTTTTACTATATTGTACATCATGGTCCATTATAGTAAGGAAAGACGACCAGACGCTGCTAAACCTAGCAGGCTATCAGAAGAGTGTTTACCAACGAAAAACTCGTTGGGTTTAAACTTCTGGCTGGCCACGTCTTAGGGTCATCACTACCCCACTATGGGGGGAGTGATCTGTAGCGGTAAATAATTCTCCAAAATCAAATAGCTCTGTAAGTTTTCGACATTGGATGCTGACCACAGTTTTAGTGGACTTGTAGTGGCATTGGGCCCTACCACGAGACAATATGAGAAAAAGACATTAAACATTTAACGCGGAGAAATACAGAAGAATGGAGAAGGCGGGGACAATAATTTGAATTGGTCCGAGTTGATCGGATGGCATGGCTCGGCCTTGCAGTCGTGTTCCCAGCTGAATGTTATCTTTTATCTTCTATTCATATTAAATATATTCTATCTCTAGCCTAAGCTTGTTCTCTATCACGTATTGGTAATTGTTACAGTGCAATGAATCGATGTAGACGATGATGTAATTTCCACGTAAGATCTTATAGATTAGGCAGCTACATCATGATAAATCTACAATTTTAGGATTGGGTCTATTATTAGAGCAGTGCTAATATCATAGTAGACCGTAATTCTGAAGATTCATCTAGCTGAAGGCGCTCGGTTAAGCATCCGCACCAGATCACGTGTGGGAACGCCGTGCTCAACATCTGCCGCAATCGCTAGCCAGATTAGTGCAAACGACCCGCGATATATTGATAGCTTATCAAATATATCTTCGATCTCCTCACTTCTGTCTTTTGATTTTACTTGGTGGGTGCGCTTCGTATTAGAAGGTGTTACTGGTTAAAGCGTTGTCAAACTCAGAATACCTGTGGCATCTACAAGCATTTTGCGTGTCTGTGGACTCCCTATAAAGCTATTCTTTGTTCGGATTTCTAGATTTGAGTAGAGTCAAGGTAAAAATACTTCAGGCTTCCTGTCTAGTGTATAATCCCTTATCAGGATGATCCCCGAGATATCTTATGACGTCGACTAGTTATCAACTCAATGTCATCCTGGAAGCGAGTTATTAGCTCAGAGCTCCCATTCTCCATGACACTATGAAGGGTAAAACACCTGTCATTACGGTTAGCTTTAAACTTTCCAACTGCAGTTAAGAAGACAGGCTTTTCTTTGACGACATTAAGTCGTTTCTAACTCCTAATTTGCATGCATTCTTCAGTTTTCCCTGGAGTAGTCGCGATATACACTCTGTGACATCCTGAATGATTGTTGAAAATTTGAGTGGCCAGATCGCTATTTTTACTGCTAGAAACGGACTTCGTCTTAAGATCGGGTTTTCTAAGCTTCCTCTTACTGCTACCACTTAAGGGGCGAGTAAGGAATCTGACCTGATTTCTTTAGTTCTTATTCCTTAAAGCATTCATTGGAATCGGTCTTCCTTCTGCCCATGTGAGTCAAACGACCCTGAGGTTACTTGGGACGACTGTAAACCAACAAGCATGGACAGAGCAACTGTAATCAGATTCGTCTCATTTGCGCCTGACAATATCCTTTTTAGTAACATTCGCCATTAAATTAGCTTCTGATAGCTGTTCGAGCTCGAGCAGCACTTCTGACACAAACACAAACATCCAGAATTACACAATCTTTTGAAAGGTCTAAATGGCTGAAGGTGATCTAAAGTGAAGTAGAACAGCAGGCCTTTATGACTCAGACATGGTGATCTTGTGGCATGAAGGTTTATTCTTAGCGACTGGGTTAACTGGAATTCTTTCTAGAGTTAACTGTTACTTGTCTCAAGTCGTAATAAATAAGGCATCCGTTCAATTAATACGGTTTCTTAAATATTTGCCTTTATAACCATTCGATTTCTACAAAAGTCTCGTGAAGAGTAAACCCAGGGAACACAAAGTTGATTTCACGTCTGGACGTGGATGTGTCAATCACACCATCAGATTTAACGACAAAGGCATATGTATGAATGTCAGACTATTGTCTTAGTTCTCGACCTTGAGGTACCATTAGCCTCTGAGATCACGTAACAATGACGTTGATCGTCATTCCAAAGAAATAAGTAAGCAAACGCTTTCTATCCAGGAACTACTGGTTGATTCAATGTCTATAAAGAACCGTCGATGTACTGAAAACTTTTTGTGCTTACATATAACAAGTCGATATGTTTTTAGTTGTTTTCAGTCATCAAGACAACAGAGGCCCTACAGTATTTAAAAGTGGTTTAGTCTTTGATATCTTGAGTTTTTTTATAACTTAACATCGATCTTTGAGGTTCGGCATATTAAATGACTTCACTTTGACTGTGAATGTGCTAACTGATTGCTTCTCATCTTTATAGCCGGTGTTACTTGTTTTAAGAACACTTACCGCCGACAACTGGTGGCTGATTTATTCTGATCTGTAATCATTATTTTGTCCTTCACTATTCATCTTCAGGGCGAATCGAATAAACCTGTCACTTTTCTTCGTATAGAATATCGTCTCTTGACTGATCATTAAGTTTCCTCAATCATCTGTGCTCGTTGGAAGACGTATTTAGTCATATTCGTACCTACACTTTCCCAGTGGTACCTCTTCTGTACCCTCTTTATGGTTGAATCGTTGTTATAAGAGTGTTATTGATTATCATCATATTTTGATTATGTCGGGCCCTAAATGAATAAATATGGAAGACCATGTATACGGATACACTGTAATTGCCCAAACTTTTGGTTTAGTATGATTGTTCTCTCTTATTCATGGAAATAACGACTCGTTGGTAAATTTCATGACGTCGTGCATAACTTAGAAGCATTTCGCTCTAGTGCCAAGGTTGGGAGGATTGATGGTCAACCGATAATAAACCATTAGGATAGAAAAGATTGGCGCTTCAACCAAAAAATCATTTATCAACCTTTCTTATGCAGACACTTTATTTCTTATTTTCCTTTGTTGAATGATAAGATGTTTATGTATGTTTGACTCACGTCGATACGTTCTGTTAAATAAATCACCAAACTGCATCACGAGGCAAGCGCTAACATGTAATGCTGAGGTGAAACGGAAAAGAGGAAAACCGAAAGACATATTGCGTCGAGAATTGAGAGCAGACATCAAAATGATGAATAGAGACTGGAAACAAATGGAAGGAACTGCTCATGACAGAGTTGAATGGAGACTGCCAGTGAACTGCCTATGCTGACACACGAGGGTGCAACTGTCATGAATAAGTGAGTAAGGCTGTATTCGACAGCCTAGGGATTAGTTTGGAACTGCATATATATATATATATATATATATATATATATATATATATATAGCATCATGCAGCGCATCGAATACCATCTTTCACTGTGTTACGAATACTGAACCACACGACTGAAAGTGCGTCACTTCATTGTGATCCGTTGACATCTGACAGTGAATAATTCATATGTCTTTGAAATCGTTCTGCCGACCCGTTCGAAGTCGATTTGTGTTGTGTGATTCTTGGGAACGTAATAAGACAACGGAATAGTCTCGATTAGGACCGGCACAGACGGTCTTTAGTAATGGCCAACGTGCAGCCAAAGTTTGTTATCCACCGTTCGACGAAGGTGAGGGCCACCGTCTCAGCAGCAACACCCTAGGTAGATAATCCTTCTGGCCATCATGTGAAATAATCCACTCAATTAGTAAGTAAGACTATCCACTTTTAATCTGAAAAGGGTCTTACCAAATCAAGTTTTCAATGAGCCCAAATGACGTGTCGTAACTAACTATCTTGGATTTCTGTCAGCTTACACAGGAGTGCGCTCACTCCTTTGTGTCTTTATATATGCCAGACCAACAAAATTGTTCAGCCGTCAGCTCTATGGCCGCACGAACACCTGGATGAGATAGCTTGTGCAACGTATCAACGGCTGTGTCCATATTGATTCGGCACGATTGGACGATCCCTACCTGTTTCTATCTGTTCAGTACACAGTTTCAGGGCTACTGAAAGTAACTCATGATGAAGATCAGTGTTTTCTTTTCGGGGCTTTGTGAGTTTGAAACGGTAGATCCCCTGAACGCTGTTCAGGGAAATTATACCGGACAAGGCGTATACAACCACGTCATTCGCCCTAGAAAAACGTTGTATATCTGAAGTAAACTGCGAAATTTATTTCGATTGTCCTGACTCTTGAGAGGACTACTTTTCTGAAGATGAGCTCAAAGGGAAGTTAATTGGTTTGTGGTCGATTAAAAGAGTGAATTTGTAGAATTATGGTTTGCTTCGTTGTTAGTACCGCTCTAATAATAGACTTATCATAAAGTTGTAGATTTGTCATGATGTGAATACCTAATCTATAAGATCTTACGTGGAAGTCATATCATTGTCTACAATGACTCATCCTATCGTAATCATAACCAATATATGATGGAGAACACATTCAGGCTGGAGATAGAACAACATGTTTAACATAAATAGAGGAGATAAGTTACACAAGAATGATTACACCTGTAAGGCTGAGCAATAATTTCCAAAGAATTGATCTTCGAATAAATGTTACTGCGTCCAAAATTATTGACCTCCTTTTAGTGTTGCATGTTTAAATTCTATTTTCCAATTATCTCATGCTCAGCTTTGAGGATTGTGGTTAGGACCCAATTGTGCTACAAATTCTTGGCCTTCAACAGAGTGTTGAAAGTGCTGTATAGCACAATACATGGCTAAAAGTTACCTACCGAAAGTGCTTTACATCGATTCGGTGTCTAGCAACCGTCTCGAGAAGAATGCCATAGGTTACCGGGTATGGTTTACCCACTATTGAAAGACTCCTCTGATCGCCGAGTTGGATGCGTCTACTGCGATACTAATGAGTGCTTCAGTGCTCTGGTGTGCGGGCGTTCTTGCGTTGGCGGTAAATTAATTAACTTTGGAAGACGCTTTTATCAAGATGATGTTCAAATTGATGGATTTCGCATTACAACGAAGTTGGTCGGGTAAAGATTTTATAAGAGGAGCACGATTCGGCACGAACCGTCGATAGAAACACACTAAGCTGTTGAACGTGTGTAGTTGATTGACTGTGGTCGTTTTTGAGTAATCAAAAATGGCTGACACTGCTTTTCAGAGGTTGGACGTCTTGATCATAAATAGTATGTTCAAGAAGATCTGAGAAGTCGGTGCCGATTTGACATTTTCGAATGTTTACAGCAGTGCCGTGTTTTCGCAGTCATTCGAAGACAAGGTCTAGATGCTGGAGATGAGATTCTCTGTCTGGACTCGCAATCAAGTAGTCACCAACATACGCACGAACGAAGTTGAGACCTCAAAAAGGGTCATCGATGAACCTCCGGAATGTTTGTGCAGCATTTCTTGATCCGAAAATTCTCAGAAACCGAAAGTGGTGATAATTGTTTTAGGAATGTCATCAGTGTCCATGAAAATTTGGTTATATGCGTTCACCAACTCGATTATCAAAAAACAGTTGTACCTTTCAAGGTGATTGTCAAATTGTGAATGTAAGGCGACAGGTAACGATTATGAATGGTTTCTAACTCAATCGCTGATAGTCGCCAGTTGAATGCCTATCAGTGATGCACTTTTTATGGACCATCTGCAACGGAGATGCTCTGGGCTGTCTGATAACTGAATAACTCCTAAGTATATCATGTGGTCAACTCCGCTTGGAGTCCCTCCGGGGGCTACTGCTAGTCCCAAGCCCGGATAAAGGAGGAGGGTTGGGCATGGGGTTGGCGACCCCATCCCGTAGAAAACTAGCTAAAAAACGCTAACCAGAAAAAATTATTCAAACCATTTAAACTCTGCCCTGGGAGTCGGAAGGTCTTCGTTTAGAAGAATTATGACATCTCATGATGAAAGCCGAGCTGCTTCGAAAGTCACGAGGCCGATGCCCCTTCTGACAACCAGAGCAACCATTTATTTAGGTACATGGAATGCTCGTACAATGTGGGAGACTGGGAGAGTTTTCCAAATTGCTGCAGAAATGAGGAGATACAATTTAGAGGTGCTTGGGATCAGTGAAACACCTACCAACGACTACAATGAAGACGCTAAAGATCAATTCTACGATAGGCTGCAGTCAATCGTCGAGAAGTGCTCAACAAAGGACTTAACCATTCTGATGGGAGACCTAGATGCCGAAGTTGATATGGATAACACCGGATATGAAGACATCATTGGACGACACGGACTGGGAGAAAGGAACGAAAATGGTGAGAGAATTATGAGCCTATGCGCCTTCAATAAACTGGTCGTAGGCGGCACTATATTGCCACATAAACGCATACACAAAACCACATGGACTTCACCGGATCACACCACACAGAAACAAATTGACCATATCTGCATCAACAAAAAGTTCAGGAGGACGATGGAGTATGCAAGGACCAAGAGAGGAGCTGATATAATATCAGATCATCACTTGCTGGTCGCCAATATGAAATTGAAACTCAAGAAGCACTGAACAACGGGACGGACAACACAAAGGTTTAATACGGCTCTTCTTCTGGATACTGACAAACTCAACAAATTCAAGATAACCCTCAGCAATAAATTCCAGGCTTTTCATGATCTACTTAATTGAAAAGAAACTACTATGGAGAGCAACTGGAAAGAGATAAAAGAAGCAGTCACTTCAACATGTCATGAGGTTCTGGGCCAAAAGAAGCACCATCACAAGGATTGGATCACGGTCGATACACTGGATAAGATTCAAGAAAGGAGGAACAAGAAAGCAGCAATCAATACCAGTCGAACAAGAGCAGAAAAAGTCAAGGCACAGGCTGAATACACAGAAGTAAACAAGCAAGTGAAAAGGAGCATCAGAACCGACAAACGTAAATATGTGGAAGATTTGGCAATGACGGCGAAAAAGGCTGCCAGAGAAGGAAACATGAGACAACTGTATGACACAACAAATAAACTCTCTGAAAATCACCGTAAACCAACAGGCAGGATTCCGTAAGGATAGATCGTGAAAAGACCAAATCGCTACTCCACGGATCATTGGGAAGCAATCAATTGAATGGAATTCATCACTCTATATCAACTTCATTGACTACGAAAAAGCATTTGATAGCGTGGAATGAACAACCCTATGGAAGCTTCTTCGACACTACGGCGTGCCTCAGAAGATATTCAATATCATACGGAATTCCTACGATGGATTAAACTGCAAAATCGTGCATGGAGGACAGTTTACAAAGTTGTTCGAAGTAAAGACCGGCGTCAGGCAAGGTTGCTTACTCTCACCCTTTCTCCTTCTCCTGGTGATCGACTGGATCATGAAGACGACAACATCTGAAGGGAAGCACGGGATACAATGGACATCTAGGATGCAGTTGGACGATCTAGACTTCGCAGATGATCTGGCTCCTCTATAGCAAACGCAACAACAAATACAGGAGAAGACGACCAGTGTAGCAGCAGCCTCAGCAGCAGTAGGTCTCAATATACACAAAGGGAAAAGTAAGATTCTCCGATACAACACAGCATGCAACAATGCAATCACAATTGACAAAGAAGCTTTGGAAGATATAAAAACCTTTACACATTTGGGCAGCATAATTCATGAACACGGTGGATCTGATACAGATGTGAAGGCACGGATTGGCAAAGCAAGAGCAGCATAAATACAACTGACAAACATCTGGAACTCAAAACAATTAGCAAGCAACACCAAAGTCAGAATTTTCAATACAAATGTCAAGACAGTTCTACTGTATGGGGCGGAAACCTGGAAAACTACGAAATCCATCATCCAGGAGATACAGGTGTTCATTAACAGTTGTCTACGCAAAATACTTCAGGTCCGTTGGCCGGACACTATAAGCAACAACCTACTGTGGGAGAGAACAAATCAGATCCCAGTGGAGGAGGAAATCAGGAAGAAGCGCTGGAAGTGGATAAAACACACATTGAGGAAAGCACCGAACTGCATCACAAGACAAGCCCTCACATGGAATCCTCAAGGTCGAAGGAGGAGAGGAAGACCAAAGAATACATTACGTCGGGAAATGGAGATAGACGTGAGAAAAATGAACAAGAATTGGATGGAACTAGAAAAGAATGTCCAGGACAGAGTGGGTCGGAAAACGCTGATCGGCGGCCTATGCTCCATTAGGAGTAACAGGCGTAAATAAGTAATATCATGTGGTTGGATTCATTTTTAGCCAACCTCAACTTTCCGGAAGCTGGTCGACGCGCCCTCAAGAATACAAGTGGTCTAGTGGTCGTGATGTGATTTGCAACATTGCTGGTTACATATGGCAATCTCGGTCGCGTTTTATATATCTCTGGGTACCTATCGAGTATTTGTTGATACTATGGATAGATCGTGTGCCTTACAGTGACTGGAAATAATCTGCAACCGGAAAAAGGAATTACACAGACAGATGATTTGGCGTTTCCATCTACCAATTTTCATTTGCGCGTGTCGGTGAGTAAATTATGGTGTTGTAGCAGGTCTATACCAATGAGTGGCATAGAAACATCTGCAACAACGAAGATCCAGTAGATAAGTTTGCGTAAACCCACTTTAAGATAAACATGTCGCTTACCATATGTGGCGATCAGTTTTCTGTTTGCCGCTTGTAATTTGGAAACCGATTCATGCAGTCAGTTATTAGAAGTCGTGGGAAGAACGCCTCCTTCTGCATCAATGTTGACGAGGTAGCGAACTATCATCATCACATCAGTGACGGATAACAGACAGCTATGTCCGCCAGCTACGGTTGCCGTTAACGCGTTACGGTTGTGAATTTTCTCGGGGCGTTTGGGTCCCGGTAAATTACAGGGTTTTCTACAACCTCGGGATTCTTTGTGCTGATTATGATACCAGTATCAATCAGGGTTATCTGTCTAGATACAGATGCCTTTTAAGGAGTACTCATTCGTAGGGTTTGTGGGTGTCTAGGGTCATGGCGAATACTAAGGTGACGTGTTTGAGTATGACAGAGTTTTGTGACGTAATTTCGTTTCGGTTGAGGCTTTTGTTCGACTGAATAGACCTCGGCATTAAAAATCTTTGTGATCTCCAGAATCAGGTCGGTAGATGCAGCTAGTTCGTCTGAAGCGTTAATTCAAAATGAAACAAACATCGTCTGCACCTGTTGAAGTTTAGACAAGAAGAGCTGTCCAAACATGCCCTCGTCAAACCTCCAATGACCAATAACCCTTCTCATTTGTAGAAACATGTCTGTTTTTGAGTCATGTTGTAGATTGATGTTGCTGAAGAGTTGATCTAACTTTTGTCGATCGGTTAGATCTCCGCGTTCAAGAATAACCTTTTTTAGTTTAGTAAGGTTCCGAGACATCATTTGTAAACATACTAGGTGTGACCTACTTATTGAAATCGCGCTGTAGTGTCTTTACTTCTGCGATAAATTATGCACGTAGGTCTGTTACGACGTGTTCGTAGAATTCAGAATTCAGTTTTTCACGTAAAGGCTAGTTCATTTTATCTCATCCGTTTTCATACATTTTCCCCGTTTTTAGTGTGTTTTGTAGTGCATTTTTAACGGTCTTAAGCTTTGATACAATCTCTAACACAGTTTGCGCCAATACAGCCATGAAAAATTCATGCAAACGACCTGTTACATCTGGCATGCAGTGCGACAACTGCAAAGGTTGGTTCCACGAAACGTGCACAGATCTTACGGCGACTGCTTACAAGAGACTCAGCAAATCGGACCTTAAGTGGGTGTGTGTTACGTGCGACACGGACGCTGTAGTACTGCTGAGCAACATCATTGTTCTATTGGCAGGTCTGCGGAATAAATTGTCAGCAAACTTGGAAACAGATAGCCATAAAATAGGTAGACAAACAAGGGCGCGCAACGAAAATAAGAATAGGGATGTTGATAAGTCAACCATCGATGGAACACGCATTAGCACTAATGATGAAATGTTGAAACTCAGCACCATCATTACGTCGACGGTAATTGACTCCCTCACTAAACTTGGATCTCCCAGTTTAGGGTCCTTAAACGCAACAGTGGTTCCCAAAAACTCTGCAGGTGACTGTACCCACGCCAACAGAGCTAATAAGGACCAGGTGTCAAAGTCTAATGTTGACATCCCAAGTGTTGTACGGACATCAACTGGTGATTTGATCGCTCAGTCTACCCCCAAAAACGTCCGCCCGTTTATCAAAAAGCCTACGACTCAGAAACCTGCTTCGACCTACAAACAACAACGTACTGAACCTGAACGCACCGGAAAACATGGGAAAACAATAACGGTTCGTGATGGCTCTCTCATAATCATGAACTTCATAGACAACCCTGATCTTCCTCTCAGTTTGCAGGACAAAAACGACAGGATGCTCTGCGGTGAACTGAACAAAAGCTCGAACTTCCTAGAATAGAGCCTTTGACGGTCACTCGGCCCACTCGGGGAAAGGAATGTAAACATCAAAATCACCCGAGACTACTTCATGTAACACTCAAGAATGCTACCGAAGTAGAGGATGTCCTGCTAGCTAGTCATCTACTGAAATCCAATGGGAACGTCAGAATACTGCCCGACATACCATATTCTGAGCACAATCTCATCCGGAACGTCCCTAAAGATTCTCGAGAGAAGTTTTTCCGCGGAAGAAATATCATCGTGCAAGGTGTACCGGAAAACATGAACCCTAGTCAAGCAAACTCTGATATTCGGGAATGGAAATTCATCGAACAGTCCTTGAGGCTTACAAACATACTGACTCAGCATGTGATGAGACTAGCCAAGAAGGACGGGGATCCTAGACTCCGACTAATGAGAATAACTTTTCCATCCTCCCATTTGGCGGCTGCAGCTCTGGAAGCATTTCGTGTCAACAGACGTCGGTTGCCAACTGGGATCCACATGCACCCGGACAGGCCATATGACGCCAGGATCAAGCACAAAGGCAAGCTGGAGCTGACCATTCCACTTGTAGACTGTTTTCAAGATAAAAAAAACGTGCAAAGGTCAGGGCCTACCAATTCGACAAAACTTGTATAGGTGAGTTACCTGTCTACTCACGTAAGGCCCTCACAGACAAACAGGAAGAAGCTCACGCGTTTCAAATTGAAAGCATTAACTGCTTATACATGGACGCCGCGAGTCTACCAAATAAAATGGATGAACTAAGCGAACTTAGCAACGCTAATAAGGTTCATCTGATAGGAATATCTGAAACTTGGATAATAATAATAATAATAATTTATATTCTGAAAAAAATGATAATTACAGAATTCACGCCAGTTTACAGGCATGATCAATTTGATATAAATAATATCATTATATGTACAGAACAAACATGTGATATGAGTTTTAAGTTTACTAGTTCAGTAATTATTTAGGTATTACATCGATCCAATGTATCAGCCGGGAACATGTAATATTTCTTAACTGGACAGTCTGTTGATTTATAAACAATGTAATTAAGGTCATTTCGTGTGCCAGATCGATTTAATGATAAATATCTACAACTAGAGAAATTAAAACGAAAACAGAGAGCACGGAACAACAAAGTAGTAATTACCGAAATATGTCAATCAGATCTATCAAAATGCGTATGTCATGTGACACAGTGATATACTGTTGATGATATTCAAATTAGTTAAACTAGTTGGGGACGGTATTAACATAAAGTGACAGCAAGAAGGTGGTTTTATCCAGAGAATGCACTAATAAAAATGCCTAAATATTTAAAGTTCCTATAATAACACTTGTGGAGTGAGATACACTTGAGGGTGCTAGAGCATTCAATGCATTTTCGGAGGAGCAGTATGCATCGATGCAACGTACAAATAATGGGAGTGATTTTATCGTACGGATATGTTCTGGTAGGTTATTCCAGAGTCTAGAAAATTTACAGGCAAAGTAATTCATATAAAGAGATGATTTAGAATAAGTTTGTTTCACAAGTGCCAAGGAATTACGGGTTTCATAATGAGGAGTCTGTGCATATTGAATTACATGATTGGATGTAAAGGATAATTTATTAAGAAGTTTGAAGAAAAAAATAAGATTTAGTTTGAGTCTCCTCTTCCATAAAGGGTCTAGCTCTAGTTTTTTACATCTAGAATTATAAGTTAAGGAACAATCAGCTCCAAGAATACGAAGTGTAAATCGTCTCTGTACTGATTCCAGCCTTAATTTATCCTTTATGCGCGCACTGCTAAGAATAAACGTGCAATATTCTAGAAGAGGTCGAACACAAACTCTGTACATTAAAATTCGTGATTCATTGTTATGAAGGTTTCGAATTATGTAACCTACTAGTCGTTGTGACTTGGAGGTCTGTTTCGATATCTGTTCTGTAAGCGATAAGTCATGGGAGTATCTAAGTCCTAAGTCTACTACTGTATGTAATCTAGTTAACATTTCTCCATTTATGGTAAGGTCTAGGTTAAGTGATGTATCGCCGAAGCATATCCATCCACATTTAGCCGTATTAAGTTCCAGTTGCCATTTTAAGCACCACTGTGCTACCTTGTTAAGCTCCAAGTTAATGCAAGTTTGCATATTTTCCAGCTCATGTGGAGAAAATGAATATACTAGTTTAAGATCATCTGCATATAGAAGGGGCTTACCTACACAAAAATTTTCGCAAATGTCATTGATAAACACTAAAAAGAGCAAAGGGCCTAAGACACTACCTTGTATTACACCACTTCTAACGGGGACAGCGTTAGACAATGAAGAGTTAATTTTAACTATTTGATGTCAATTGCTGAGAAATGAATCAATCCAATCTAGTAAAGGATTTTGAACCCCATAAGATGCAAGTTTGCCTATAAGAAGTTGGTGGTTAACCATGTCAAAGGCCTTAGAAATGTCCAGATATAGCACTAAGACTAGACATCCTTGGCTACGTAGAGAGTAGACTAAATTAAAGAAGTCGAAATGACATGTCATGCAAGATCGATTTTTGAGAAATCCATGTTGAGTATCATTGATAAAGTTTCCAGCGAGTAAATAGTTGGAAAGTTCATCACTTACAATTTTCTCCATAATCCTAGAGATCACTGGAGTAATATTTAT
Organism: Schistosoma spindalis; assembly: GCA_946903255.1. Lineage (NCBI taxonomy): Eukaryota > Metazoa > Platyhelminthes > Trematoda > Strigeidida > Schistosomatidae > Schistosoma > Schistosoma spindalis. The sequence goes on from OX336420.1 coordinate 79,421,430, forward strand.
TGGCCGATATCTCCTCAGTATTCGGACCAGGAGCTAGCAATACCTGGGATGTCTCTGTTTCGCAATGACAGAAAAACAGGACTTGGTGGTGGGGTAGCCCTATACATACTATCTAGCTTGGAGGTACACCAAGTTCACAACCATGAGTTTGACAATCTTGAGGAATCTATATGGTGCTCTGTGGGATTGTCCACTACTTCGAGGTGCCTAGTCGGAGTCATATATAGGAAGCCCACTGCCGAATTCGAGTATGACAGTCGCATTCTAGAAGGACTATCCCGCCCCACGTGTCTCGGTTTCATTCGTATCCTGATTCTAGGGAACTTCAGTCTCCCTAGAGTCAACTTCGCGGAACATACGTATATTGGAGGTGAAAATTCAATTGAAGCTCGGTTCTTCAACCTCATTGAGGACTTGGGACTACACGAAAATGTGAAGTTGGCTTCTCGTTGGAGGAACAGTCAGACACCGTCGCGCTTAGACTGTGTTTTTACAAATTAAGAATTTCTAGTCGACAACCTCTCAATTCTGGCTCCCCTGGGGAAAAGCGATCACGCCGTTATAGCCTTCAGTTTTGTCAGCAAAACTGAGCCAAGATATCCCAACAACAACAAGCGCTGGGATTTCAAACGGTTGAATGCGTCAGCTCTACAGGACTATCTACAACAGGTGCATTGGGATGTTCACTATCAACTTGATGTGGATGCTCATTGGGACTTCTTACTGCACACGCTCTTATGTGCTACAAAGCAGTCAGTTCCTCAAACGGTCCCCAAAAGCCACATGCAACCTACAATCATCAAGAACCGCACTCTTCGTTTGTTAAGCCGTCAGAGGTACTGTTGGGCAGAATACAAACGAACCAACAACAATGGCGAGTACAGGCAATACAAACATATAAGGAATATATGTACGAAGGCTATAAGAGAAGACAGGCTCCAGTACCAGTTAAAGCTTATGGATAAATTTATTTCCAATCCGAAAAGCTTATTCCGTTACGCAGCCTCTCTTTGTCAAGCCATAACTGGAGTTTCATAACTGCTAGGTCCTAACGGCCCGACAGATAACGACGGTGACGCCGCTAACCTTCTTCAGTCTGAGCAATATTCCCGGACATTTCAACTGTCCCACATCAACTATACGGATGATGGCTCTATCTGCAACTGCACAGGACTTTCCGTAGTGAAACTGAGTGCTCACTTGGTGTTCCGTAAACTACAACACCTAAGAACAGACACTTCTCCTGGTCCAGAAATGGTCCACTCTGCTATACTGAGGGAAGCAGCTTCAATCCTGGCAACACCACTTAGCGTGATGTTCTCACACTCGCTAAGTCGAGGCAAACTACTGGATATTTGGAAGCTGGCTCATATCACACCAATCTTCAAAGGAGGTCGACGCAGCGAACCTTCAAGTTACCGACCGGTGGCTCTTCTCTCTATACCTTCAAAGATCATGGAGTCCCTGGTATACGATGGCATACACGACTATCTGCTGTCCTTAAATTTCTTCTCACCCCAACAGCATGGTTTCAGGAAGGGTTACTCATGTTTGACGAACCTGCTAACTGCGGTGGACAGAAGGACAAGCATCGTTGATCGCAAGGGGAAGGTGGACATCATTTACCTTGATTTCTCTAAAGCTTTTGATAGGGTTGACCACATATGTCTTATCAACAGGCTCAAACAATTGGGTATCAAACCACCCTTAAATGACTGGCTCAGTTCATATCTCACAAATCGACATTTTAAGGTCAGGGTAAACTTCAATTTCTCACACGCTATGTAATGTCCTAGTGGGGTCCCCCAGGGCTCAGTACTAGGACCTCTTCTCTTCCTGATTTATATAAATGATCTTCCTCAACAGGTAACGTCAGACATATTGCTCTTTGCCGATGACGTGAAACTTTGGAGAGAGATACGCAACCAAGAGGATATACAAGCACTTCAGGAGGATCTGACTCGACTTCAAAGTTGGACAGACGATAACGGACTTACCTTTAACACTTCAAAGTGTAAAGTAGTCCATCTGCGACACGCCGCAGATTACAGTTACAACTTAGGAAACTCCTCTCTAGTAGTATCCCGAGTCGAAAAAGATTTAGGAGTTCTGGTGCCCTACGACTTAAAGTCTTACGCCAACTGTGAGAGAAATGCCCTTCGACCAAACCTTGCACTGGCAACATTGAAGCGCATGTTTGGTCATTTTGACGGGAGAACTTTCCACATAATCTTCAATAGTTTCATTCGTCCCCATTTAGAGTACGGAAACATAGTATTCCGTCCTACACTCCAAAAGGATAAGGACACTCTGGAGCGTATCCAACGGCGAGCCACGAAATCAGTTCGGGGACTCAAATTTAAACCTTACGATGAGCGCCTCCAATCACTCGACCTTTACCCATTAGAGTATAGGCGTCTTAGGGGCGACCTTCTAATGGCTTACAGTATCCTTAACACTCCTGGACATCCTCTTAAACACCTACTTAAGCTTAGTCCCAACACTAACCTAAGGGGTAACACCCAGAAATTAGAGATACAACATAGTAGAACGGACTGCAGACACAACTTCTACTCCTTGAGAGTTGTCAGATGCTGGAATTCGCTGCCAGCTGAGCTAGTCCAAGCAACCTCCCAGGAGTCCTTTAAGAGGCTACATGATCTATTCTTAAGGACTGAGGATAGTATCCTACTATGATTTGCCAATTCATTTTCTTTCTCTTTTATCGTTAATATACCTAGGTTCTTGCCTAGAGGTATTGGTGATCCCCTGCTACTAGACACAGAAGCCTGTTAAGCGAAAGCTTCTTCTATTCCGTCCACAACCATTTGAACCATTTGATAGAAGAAAGATGTACCGTTAAGTGATTAATCTAGGCTGGTTAGAGGTTGTAGGAGATGTGAAGCACGGCGTACCCACCTGTGATCTGGTGCGTATGCGTGGCTGAGCGTCTTTAGCCTGGTGAGTCCATTTAAACCAATGCGGTCACCATCAAATGTCGAAGACTTACAGAGCTATTAACTTTGGTGATTTATTTACCGTTACAAGTCAGTTAAGTGTTTATCAGTTATGACTTCATTTCTGTGAACGCACAGGAAGTAAAGGGTTTGACAACTGGGAAATCTGTTTCAGAAAATGCATCTTCAGCAATAGGAGTGAAAGCGAAGATTTTTCGTCACAAAATTTTGTTAATAATCCTTGAATATTTGTCCCAGAACTTAATCTACATGTGTTTCTCGTTCAGCCTCTAGCAGCGCGACGATAGAACTTGTACGTTAGGTCATGCACTTGTGATGGTAACGTCGTCTTCGTTGCACAGTTTAACTTGAAAGAATGGTGATAGGGATTGCCATAACCCACTGCTAATAAGCTGGTTTATGCTGGTACTCTTATTATTTATGTAATAAATGAAGATACTAGATAAGTTGAACCTACCCAATCTTCCTATTTTGGGGAACCCGAGCTCCCAATTTTGGGGAAAGAGCACAAAAACCCCAAAATTTCCCCTGAACTTTGGGATGTTCCCCAAAATTGGGAGCTTGGGAAGCTGCGGCTTCTCTATAGCGTCCGTAAGATATTTTAGGAAAATGGCACAGAACTCCCAAAACTTTGGGGAAACCCTAAAATCGGGAGATTGGGTACATAATATAAAGATATGAATATACTTGTGATCCACATGAAACCAAAACGTGGCATCAGTGCTTGAAGTCACTACCTTCTAGTCTGAGCCATGCTGGTGGATACAGACTACTTGGTTGTAGTCCGCGTGACTATCTTAACTAATGGTTGGAGACTCTGGGTGACATGGCCCAGAATCGATCACAATGGCGTCGGTGTATACACTCTGTCTTCCTCTAAACTAACATTAAAATTGCTTCATATCTGTCTTTCTACGAACTAATTCTTTATTCATGTACCATCTCCTTATATGCAATATTTCTTTCATATATTACTACTACTGAATTAACCACAACTATGAGTCTGGTGTTCATCTTGTTGTGCTAATGCTGTATGGCAACTCGGACCGATGCATATATGTGCCTGGTCCTACGTTGCAGCTGACTGACTGACATGGGAATTCACTTCAGCCTTTAGAGATTAATCAATTGATCGTACTATTGTAATGTTTGCTACTTGCTTACGTAGTATACTAGGTATTTATACTAATAGTGTAATCACTAGTTTTGTTTGAGTCTCTAAAAAGCAGTTTTCCTACTGACTGTTGGCCGCATGAATTTTTGACTTGACTATTAAGATCTTTCTTGGAGCAAAATGCAGTAGTTGCTGAACTGTATGCCATATTGATAATAGTTCGTGATTACTGGGTTAGTATTCCTTCAGTCAGTCAGTCAGCTGCAACGTAGGACCAGGCACGTATATGCATCGGTCCAAGTTGCCATACCACATTAGCACAACAAGATGAACACCGGATTCATAGAAGTAGTTAATTCAGTAGTGGTAATATATAGAAGAAAGATTGCATATAAGGACATAGTACAGGAAGAAAGAATTAGTTCGTAGGAAGGAAGATATGAAGCGATTTTAATCTCTTGGTTTAAAGGAAGACAGTGTATACACCGACGCCATTGTGATCGATTCTGGGCCATGTCACCAAGAGTCTCCAGTGACATCTACTAGTGATTTAAACCACAGGGTTACAAAGAACCAATGGATTTCTTCAAGTTCTATTGCGCTGATAGATAGTATTCCTTCGCACTTAATCTATTTGTAGTAGTTAAATTGGAGAATCCTCGGCTGCCAAAAGTATACTAGCTGGTAATTGTTGACTTTTAGTATTGGCATTTGTATTTACAAACTTATTTACATTAGGTAACTGGACTGCAGTTCCTTCTGTTCGAACCCAACTTCACCAGTTAATACTTGTCCGTCCTAAAATAGTAAATTTCGTGTCGTTCATTTCTTTCGTAACACAAATCCTGTTCAGATTTGTGTAGTAAGGACAGAACACATACGGCCTATGTTATTCCTTTTCTAGTATGCTTCTGTGAGTGTCTAGTCTTCTCTTGAATGAATCAGTTGAAGGTGCGGGCACCACTGCTTCGGGTAACAGGTTCCAAGAATTGATGAATTTGTGCTAAAACCTGTATGCCACCGGTATTTTGTTCGTTTTTGGCTTTTCTACTCGCCTGTTTTGTCCTCTGAGATGCCTCGATTTACTGGAAAAAAATGGAGGATATATTAGACCCAAAATCAATTCTTAGTATTCCATACATCAAAATCAGATCACCTTTTAATCTGTGATAGGACAGAGTAAAGAGATCTAGCTTTTCAAGCCGCCCTTCGTATGGTAAACCTCGGAGTTTTGGAACTGCACATGTAGCTGCCCTGTGCTTTTTTCCAGGATAACCGAGTCACCTTTTAAACAGGGTCTTGCAGCCTGAACGCAATTTTCAAACTTAATTCTTACTAAGGTTTTGTATCCTGTAGTGAATATGATAGTATCTAACTTTGTGAATGTCCGTCTTAAAGCCCATAGGGTTCTAAACCCCTTCGCTGCAACCCCCCCAGCAGTGGGCCGTGGCCTTAAGATCATGACTCACTGTCACCTGAAGATCCTTGTGAGGTTGGACCACGTGTACAGGCACATCCTCTATGCTTTACTTATTTATTTCCCGCCAGATTTTTACATCAGCGTATAACAACATTTGGAACTGTGTGGCGCATATGTATCTGGTGCCCCCTTCTACCAATATGTGTTCAAATAAATAAACAGTGGGGACCCGACTATACTTGGGAAGTCATTTACATAGTCAGTCAGCTACAACGTAGGACCAGGCACATATATGCATCGGTCCAAGTTGCCTACCACAGCATGATGAACACCAAATTCATAGAACTAGTCACTTCTATGATGGTAATATATGTAGGAAAGATTGTGTATAAAGATATAATACAGAAAGAAAGAATTATTTGGTAAAAGAAAGATACAAAACAATTTTAGTCTCACAGTTTAAAGGAAAACAGAGTGCATACACCGACGCCATTGTGATCGATTCTGAGCCATGTCACCCAAAGTCTCCGACCATTGGATACAATAATCACGTGGATCCCAAACGAATAGTCTGCATCCACCAACATGTCTCAGACTAGAAGTTAGTGACTTCAAGGACTGATGCCACGTTTTGGTTTGACCACCCCTAACTTTCTTCCAACCATCTCCAATACTAGTCAGCATTGCGTGTCGTGGTAATCGGTGTTCAGGCATACGTAACACGTCGCCCAACTATCTCAGTCGATGAAGATTTACAACTTCATCAACTGATTTACCATCATTCCGCAATACCCTGTGTCTAACCTCACTATTACTTAACCGGTGATTACAGCAGAAGCGAGCAACATTTCTAAGACATCTGTGATCAAATACTAGTAGATTACGAGTATCTACTCTTAGTGGCCACGTCTCGCAGCCGTAAAGTAAAACAGAAAGAACTGCCGTACAGTATACTCGTCTCCTATTTGATAGACGGAGTCTCGCCTTCACCATAAGTGACGTAAGTTGGCAAAAGCCGAACGAGCTTTCTGAGTCCGTATAGAGATTTCGTCAGACACCAACCTATTAGAGCTACTCAGACTTTCAAGACAAGTAAAGTTGTCAACGCGTTGGACTACTTTAGTCCTTATCCTTAGTCCAAGTGTTGACGCAGGCTAGTGCTGGAGCAACAATTTGCTTATAGAGGGGGAGAAACGCATCTCAAACATCCTGGTATTGTTGTTGCATTGTTACATACAGTATAAAAAGTAAAGGATCTAGGATAAAAACTTGCGGTACTCCACTAAGTATTGGTCTCCAGGTGGAGCACTTAAAATTTACTCTTACTTTCTGTCTACAACCTACCAGGAAATCCTTAAGCCATTTTAGAGGAGGTCTGGCAATACCTAGATTTTCTAGCTTCAAAAGCAGTCTATTTGTTGGCACCTTATCAAATGCTTTGCTGAAGTCTATGTAGACAACATTCACTAATTTTCCATTGTTTAGAGCCTTAATCCATTGCTCCCTTGCCATAAAGAGATTTGTTGTGCAAAATAACCTTTTCTGGAATCATATTGTTTGCTGTTCAACAAGTTGTTAGCTTCCACGAGTGTCATTATGGTCTTTTTGACTATTCTTTCCAATGTCTTAACTACAACACTGGTGAGGCTGACAGGTCTGTAGTTCGATGGAAGTTGTCCTGCTTTGTGTATTGGAGTGACGATTGCATTCTTCTAGTCTGTAGGTAACACACCTTGGTCAAGTGACATATTGAATATCACAGTTGGTGGGGCTGCAATACATTGTGCAATTTTTCTCAGGATTTTAGGGTATAGTTCATTCAGTCCTATTGACTTTTCCGTGTCTAATGTGCTAAAAGCCTTAAGTACATCGTTTTGATCAAAGTCCATGGTAGGCAGACGGTTTGTTGACTTTGTATTTGGGTCTAGTTCTTCCTCTAAAAGAGGCTCCTTAGTGAAAGCTGCTCCGAAACAGTTTGCCATAACCTCTGTATTTTGCTGATCATCCTCTATCATTTCAGACCCACTCTCTTAATTAAGTTGGGAATCCAATGCTGCATCCTTGCTCTGTAATTTATGTACGATAATAGTCTCTTAGGCAACTTGATTGCAGATTGTGCCAACTGCATTTCATATTTTCTCTGAGCCTCCCGGATTCTAATTATACACTTATTTCTTACCGACCTGTAGCGTTCCATAGCACTTACTGTGTCAACGTTGATGGCAACGTTCCAACATTTCTTTTGTCTTGGTAAACGTCAAATATCCCGGCCTATCCAGGGATAGCCGTGCTTCTTCTTTAGGACTGTCCAAGGTATATATGGTTGAGTTACCGGATTTTATAACTGCCTGAAATGAGTCCATACTTCTTCTACTGATGCCCGCTTGTGCTTTCTGTCGTAATCCGGAACTTAACTTCATTCACCTGACTACAACACAAACCACTTTTTTTGTGTTACTTTCTCATTATTAGGTAGTTGCTTTTTTGGTGGGTTACCTTGTGTTCACTCCATATTCTCAATCGGCGTTCCTGTGATAAGTCACTTGCTGCTACTTGGAACAGGTTGTTTGTAAAGGAAAAATATGCCGTCTGAGGATAAAAAGAAAAAGGCTCAAGCGAAGAAGGATGCAGTCAAAAAGCGAAATCAGAAGCAAACGCGGTCAGTATCAACGGTGTTAGATAATGAGAGTGATGTAAAGACTGATAAGGAAACCAATTCTACTTCGCAAAATGTGTTAGTGTCTCAGTCTTCGAATCACAATCAGATACGTGATGATGACTTCGTGGGTAAGTTCGTTTAGTAATGTTTGAGTCCTAGTATGTTGAGTCATTGTTTTCCCAAGACAATTATTTATGATGCAATAAACTAGGATCCATTTACGTTCGCTTCGTACTAGCATGATTGGATGTTCACTTCTATACTTTAATCGCTTGATGATCATTTCTATGTTCAGTTGCCTGGTCATTCTTTTTGATGTGCCGAATTGAGTCCTAGAAAATTACAATCGAACATTCTAAGCCGCTGACTCAATAACGACTTTTAATTAATAACCCTCTGCTTATCAGATCACCTCGCAGGATTATGTGAGACATCATGTAGTACGAAGTTACATAAGACATCAAAGGCCAGCTTTTAGTGACTGGTTAACTTACTCATCAAATCGTCCCTTCATTTAATTAATATCATTCTTTAATGTTTAGTTTTATTGTCATCACTATTACGGTTACTTCGACTTCTTTGTTATCTATCTTGTTAGTTTCATCGCACTGTGCTAATATAATATGACTTTTATTAACTTACATTTGTGCCACTATTTTATTAACGATTGTTTCACTTTCTACATCTAATTCGGCGTTTTGGAGGCCAGAAGACTTTTAGAAGAACTCATCTTTGATTTCACCTTAGCTTCAGTTGTTGGGATTGCAAATAAGGAAAATTTTATTTGACCATAATCTGCCACGGAGACGACCCGAGAGTTTCGACATCGTATATTCCAAAAGATTGGACCACTAACAGACTGAATACATGCTAAGTGATCCATATATGCACCTACTATCTAGTTTAATTAATATAGGTTACTAAATTCGAAATCAAGAATTAAGTCGAAATACACAAAATGACTGGTTATTGGTAGCTGGTGCACATATGCATTCATTCGCTTACTTCCGGATCGCGAATTTCCAAACTATTTTCTACCTCTTATTCCGTGAATTCATCCTCGGATCATCTGCTCTATCTTATATTTCTTACTATCACTGATACAACTACTACTGTTACTATTGACTGATGAATCCTCGTGTATATGGATTTATTTTCGGAATTTTTATTTAGGTAGTGACGACGAAAATAAGGAAGTACATCAGTCGTTGGTTGAAACCTTGGAATGCTTGGATCTTGTTAGTGAACGTGTTGCCGCTTATCGATCCGTTACTGGAGTCCTAGCTTCTCATCCTGAAGCTAGAGATGTGCAGTTTTCAAATTTAAGTATCACTTTTCATGGGAAAGCTTTGTTAGCTGATACTCGTTTGGAATTAAACAATGGTCGAAGGTCTGTTATTTGGTTTACTATTGTCTTGTGTTATGATTCATCTGCTTACATAATCTTTCCTAAACATGTTTGATTTTAAGGGTCTTTATGAACCTATTTAGTCTTATAAGGGAACGGAGATACTAGTAAATACAAATACTCCATCTAAGTCTAACAGGTGGTTTCCGAGATTGCCAAACCATGCATTTTAGAACCCATTCGATCTGGTCGTTTGGGTGGTATCTTAATCTAGTTAAGAAATTTGTGATTTTTCTCCACTCATAATAGCCCTGTGCTTTTATTCGCTAAATTTTCATGTATGGTCAAATGAATCGCTATGGAGCAGTAAAAGGTCTTTTGAGATGTGACAGTTAGTTAAAAATTGTTAGAAAGGCTGTCACAACTACTTTTCTTTGTACACATACTTTTTTTCGATTTATGTCTAACACAAAATTAGTTGGGAAAATAAGTAAATGAATGTTAGCTTGATCTACCGTCGAAATAAGTGTCACATTACTAAGTTATATATCACTAGTCATCATTCAGGTAGGAGCTAGTATGAATATGTCACTTTGAGTCGTCATGTATCATAGCACATTAACAGGAGAAACGTTCAAGGATTGGAATTAATTTCGACTGTAATAGAAATCTAAAATTATCGTCAAAAAAGAACATATGAAACAGAATATTATTATACCCTTCCACATCGATATTATTAGCTTTTGTATGGTTATATTTTCCCATGGTTCACCTTTTCTCACTTGTTGCCACACCTTGTGAAATACAATATATATGGTGCTTGCCGATTTAATGATGTAATAAATAAATACAAAGTCTCTGCTCTTTTGCTTAAATACGTCGTTGTTTATAGTGATTCCAGTCTATATTTGGTCGCGCAGATCCACTCCCATATTGCCAAATTATATGGGGTGACAACGAATTCGACTATACCTCTGCGACTAAATTCGTACCATGTCACGCACCATTTCCAACCATGGATTATAGATAGTATTGTATAGGAAAGAGACTTCAAAAATAACTATTTCAACGCATAAATACACATACAATAATAGTAATTGACGTTCTTCCAATTCAAAAGTAGCAAAGCAAAAGTAGCACTTTTTCATGATTAAACGAAATATGTATTGTAGATATCATATATAAAACAGATCTCACATGTATCTTACCAACTTCTGGTTTAGATATACTGTACACTGATTTCCTTAAATTGTTGTCATGCATTGCCAAAAGCGATTGTTATGGCTAGTCTTGGAGTTATTTTTAATGCTGTTCATTTTCTGGAACTCCATTTATTGAATTTATGGGATCCAATTAAACTATCTTTAAGTCACATAAAACTCCGGTTTAAGTCTATAAGACTAAAGAAACGTTATTTACATGTTTAAATGTAAATCCCGTTTTTTTATTTCAGATATGGATTGATTGGCTCAAATGGTTGTGGCAAATCTACTCTTCTCGCTGTAATAGCCAATGGAGAACTTCCTGTACCACCTCACATTGATATTTTTCTGTTGCAACGTGAAATGGCACCAACAAATAAAACTGCATTGGAGTGTGTAATGGAAGTTGACGAAGAACGTGTACGTTTAGAAAAAGAAGCTGCACAATTGGCATTAGATGATGATCCTGGTAAGACTAACAGATCTCTGTTTAATTCATCCTAATTCTATGTTTTTGCTTTTAAGTTATTCGTCTTTTTCCGGTTTACTTTTTCTGTAAATAGACTTAGAGAGCATAGTAACGTCACAAAAATAATATTTTTTGAGTAGACATTCATATGTGAGTCAATGAATATTAACTAGAGAGTTCGAAAAGCAACTGTTTATGTTGCTGGAAATTACCACGATAATTACACAAAAAAAACCCAGTAAAACCGATAAAATATATTATTCAAATGTGCATTATACAAAGTATTCATACATTTCGTAATTCGTACCTAACTCTTGTCAAACATTTTTCATCATAAAATAGCATAGTTCATATAATCTAAATGAGTAGTATCGGTCTAATATAATTCAAAAAACCTACTTTCCATAAGTAGTATGTAAATTCATTCTGGTATTGAGTTTGCATTGACCACATATCTCTGTTACTAGAATAGTATGTGGTGTAATAAATCATATGTATTTTATAAACGTTAGGTAAGGTAAGTTTTTCTTTACGCAATGTTTCTTTGGTTTATACAGTAACGACTATTTAAGGCTGGTAATTGTTCTCATTATATGCGAAAATCAACGCTTGCTTACATTATTTTTTTAAATATCACAATTTTAGAAACACATGAACGTTTACTAGAAGTTTATCAACGCTTAGACCATTTAGATGCGGATAAAGCTGAAGCAAAAGCAGCCGAACTTCTTCATGGTTTAGGATTTACCGCTGAAATGCAAAAGAAAGAAGTAAGACTTAAAGTGAATTGAATCGTTCGTGAATTCTGTGAAACCCGATTATTTTATAACTCAAGTTGATTTTATACAAACATTTTTTCCATAGGTTCGTCATTTTAGTGGTGGTTGGAGAATGAGAATCGCTTTAGCACGAGCTTTATTCGTTCGTCCTGCATTACTGCTACTGGATGAACCAACAAATCACTTGGATTTGAATGCATGCGTTTGGTTAGAACGTCAACTAGTCAATTATCCACGGTGTTTAGTTATAATATCACATTCACAAGATTTTTTGAATGGCGTTTGTAACCACATTATTTTGATGAACAAGCAGAAGTTGACCTATTTCGGTGTAAGTTCGTTTTTTCTCTAATTATTTAGTATAATTATGGATTTATTTAAACTTCGTTTTACTCGTAATATTTTAACTCCGTGATGTTTATATACATATTCATTTATGGGAGTATTTATCACAAGTAGGAATATACACCACCGTTTTATTTAAAGTAACACTCATATACTCTTATTTGGTACTTTATTTACATAACCCGAAATTCCATCTAGGTACTTTTATTTTAGGTACACGTATATATATTCTTGTGTTATGTACATAAGTACTCATTCACTGAGGTTGCAAAGGGCTTCTAAACCATTGGGCGGTACTTAAATCGGTCAAATGATTTTTTAAAGCTTTTGGCTTAATTTATAATTCACATTGTAACGTAAGCATAATCAATAAATCGTATTATTCATTTGAACACATGAACATTAGCACAACAAATTGTAAAATCGTACAATCGTTTACTGAAATTGTCCTATCTTTCCATGAATTTTGTGAAATAAAAAATGTCTCGCCTTTTCATGTTGGTGATGTCGACAGTAGGGCAACGTTTTTTTCGGAGGGGTTTATGTTGATTATAAGCCTTAGAGATTTGCTTGGACGACCTGTGCTAACTACGGCTGAAAGATTAAGATATGGTTCTCATCAAACCATATAATTTGTTGAGAATTATGTATATGTAGGGATATCCGGTAGACATCCCCTATACTTAAGCTTTTCTACTACTACTGATACTGTTACGACTACTACTACTATTCTTAGATTTGCCTATAAATAATTTTGTCTCGTTATGCTAATGTAGTATGACACCCTGAAACGATCTACGTGTCAGGTTCTACGTTGTTTATAACTGACGCTACTGAATAGCACGTCATGCCTATTACTTACTTACTTACTTACTTACTTACTTACTTACTTACTTACTTACTTACTTACTTACTTACTTACTTACTTACTTACTTACTTACTTACTTACTTACTTACTTACTTACTTACTTACTTACTTACTTACTTACTTACTTACTTTCGAACTTACTTACTTACTTACTTACTTACTTACTTACTTACTTACTTACTTACTTACTTACTTACTTACTTACTTACTTACTTACTTACTTACTTACTTACTTACTTACTTACTTACTTACTTACTTACTTACTTACTTACTTACTTACTTACTTACTTACTTACTTACTTACTTACTTACTTACTTACTTACTTACTTACTTACTTACTTACTTACTTACTTACTTACTTACTTACTTACTTACTTACTTACTTACTTACTTACTTACTTACTTACTTACTTACTTACTTACTTACTTACTTACTTACTTACTTACTTACTTACTTACTTACTTACTTACTTACTTACTTACTTACTTACTTACTTACTTACTTACTTACTTACTTACTTACTTACTTACTTACTTACTTACTTACTTACTTACTTACTTACTTACTTACTTACTTACTTACTTACTTACTTACTTACTTACTTACTTACTTACTTACTTACTTACTTACTTACTTACTTACTTACTTACTTACTTACTTACTTACGCCTGTTACTCCCAATGGAGCATAGGCCGCCGACCAGCATTCTCCAACCCACTCTGTCCTGGGCCTTCTTTTCTAGTTCCATCCAATTCTTGTCCAGTGCCTCTTGAGTTTCAATTTCATCTTGGCGACCAGCAAGTGATGATCTGATGCTATATCAGCTCCTCTCTTTGTTCTCACGTCCTCCATCGTCCTCCTGAACTTTTTGTTGATGCAGATATGGTCGATTTGGTCATGCCTATTACTCCAACGTATATAAGTAGCTAAAATATTTATTAAGTATTTTTATTATTAAATTTTTTTATTCAGGGTAATTACGATCAGTATGTACGCACTAGGTGCGAGTTGGAGGAAAATCAAATGAAGCGGTTCAAATGGGAACAAGATCAGATTGCTTCGATGAAGGTAAGTGAACATATCAAGTCAAGAATTTTCAAATTCACCCAGACTTTCATTGCTTTCTTTAATCGTCGGTTAGAGACTTCAGTTTTAGATCTAGCGAACTGCGTAGTTAAAAAGTTTAATGGTATTTTGCTTTAACCTCTATTAACTTCTAGGATTACATAGCTAGATTTGGACATGGAAACAAAAAAATGGCACGTCAGGCACAGAGCAAAGAGAAAGTTTTGCAGAAAATGGTAGCTGGCGGTTTAGCTGAACGTGTTGAGGGAGATAAGACTCTGACATTCTACTTTCCTGACCCTGGGAAAATACCACCACCTGTTATTCAAGTTCACCAAGTTAGCTTTCGATATGGACCAGATAAGGTAAGACTGAGTATTATTCTAGTGACTTTTGGCTGATCTTAGCATTTCTTACATAATGCATTTTCTAAACAGTAACATTCGACCATATGACTGATGATTATAATTCCCACAAAATACTGTTTGAGAATATTGTAGTCCCTTACTATTCGTCTGTTATGACTTTATATCGTCTGTGTACTTCTCTGAAACCTGATTATGAATTGTCGACATACAAATTATACGTCTTTATGGTCCATTGTTTAGTTATGGACGTGAGATTAGTGAATAATTTATCGGTGTGCCCACTACTTAATTGCCTGCTGACAATTTTGCGCACCACAAATGATGCTGCTTTTCTTCACCGAGACTCCTCAAAAATATATGAGAATATATCATTCTGTAAAATGATCGTATAAAATAGAAAAAAGTACCATAAATGTTTTGTTTTATCTAGTTTACATATAAAGTATATTTATTGTTTAAACTTCTTCAACGAAACAACTCAGAATCTGTTGCAGTAATCCTAAGACATCTACTCTTTGTCTCCATCCAAATTTTGGACTTAGTATTGTTCCAGAGGTCAATTTCTTACGAACCTTTTGAAGTGCTTAGTTTACTGCTACTTCAATTTAGGTTTGATTCCTGACTTTCCTGTCTCTATACTAAAACTATTTTCGCAATCTGGATCGTTAGTCTTTGTATCTAGTCACAGGTTTATTATGCGTATCTACTTAAAGTATCTTCAATCTATATCTCTGGTTAGTATTTGTTTAAAGTTCTCTTTATAACAAAGATGAGCTACCATTTATTCAACTTAGTCAAACTCCTTCCCAGCCTATCATACCAATTTACAATGAAAACACAAATCCACAAAATTAAGAGTAGGTGGGCACAAATGCTATTACGATTTAGACTTGAATACGTACACTGAAATATAGGGGAGTCTGGTTATTCAATAAATGATTCTTTGGGTCTGTTTCAATCATGGAATATTTCTAGCATCTACTGTAACGATACTCGCTAATGGACATGAAAGATAAAATGAAACCTTAAGACTCGTATGTACAAACGGAATTTAATTAGTGATGTGAACAACATATATAAATATAATATTTGGCCTTAAATAAAATTTTTTATAGTGCAACAAGTATTTCTTTTCTTATAAGTATACGTGAGACTAACTTACTTTTTTTAGTCAGTTAAGAAATAATGAACGTTTCACATTTTAATACTTTCTCACCTACAATATCATCGATAGATGATGGCATTAATTAAAGCAACAGTTTAAACATGAATGTGTTCTATTTTCAGACTATGATGTTTACTTCAACCTGTATTATATCCTTATGTGCAATATTTTTTATTTATATTTTACTGCCATCGAAGTAACTGCTCCCATGAATTTGGTGATCATCTTGTGCTAATGAGATGTGGCAACTTGGACCGATGCATATATGTGCCTAGTCCTACGTTGTAGCTGACTGACTGACTTCAACCGGACAAGTAAATAATCATGGCGTGAAATATCGATGGTTGTCTATCACTTAAAAACACATGTAGTGAGGACTGTAACGTTATTGTTTGATCAGTCGAAAAATTCAATATCTTTTAGTCACATATTTTAAAATAACTAATTAAAAGGAAATTATGGTTATGCCAATCACTGTGTAAAATGATTTATTTTCATTAATAATTTTTCCAGTTTAAAATTTTTTTTTCTAATTATTTTAACACAAACTAAGTCACTAAGTGTTTTGTAAACAGTTAAATTAACTTCAACGGTATCTGTATGTTTATTCATCTCTAACAGCTGAAAAAGGTGTAAGACGTTGTCGCAATATATACGCATCCACGTTAAATGAATGGGATAAATCAAAATAGTTTCTCGGCTATGTGTGTTAAGTTAAATCTTGTTTTATTTTAAAGCTTAGATCTGTTCTCAACCTTGAAAATTGTGTTTTGTAGCCTTGGATTTATCGTAACATTGATTTGGCCATCGATTTAGATCGTCGCGTTGCTTTAGTCGGCCCGAACGGTGCAGGGAAGTCAACTTTGTTGAAGTTAGTCGCTGCTGAGGTAGGCATTATAGTTAATCCTTTTAGATACTTATTTACACTGTATTACCACATTTATTTTGAACTGTGAATAAATCATCATAGTGCTTTAACAGATAATGCATGTTTTTTGAATAAATTTATTTTGTGCTTAATTCATTGCAGTTGGATCCAACTGATGGTCTTGTTCGCCGACATTCACATGTTCGTATGGGTCGTTATCATCAGGTGGGAGGCTATTTATTTTTGCCTTACCTTTAGTTAAAAGTTAAAATATGTTTTAGAAAACATAATTAGCATACCTTAAAATTATTAATATTTCATTTCTTTTCGTAGCATCTACACGAAATGTTAGATATTAATATGAGTCCAGTTGATTGGATGATGCAATGTTATCCGGAAATTAAGGAACGTGATGATATGAGAAAATTACTTGGACGTTACGGTTTGTCAGGGCCTCAACAAGTTAGTTGTTTATTTGAACGTATTAGTTTTTCTTTAATGTTTCCACTTGGTAAGGATTTATTTGGTTGGGTGGATTTATGCTTTGAAATTGTAAACATTTTTTTGTTTTGAAATCAATATATTAATTTGTTTCTTTCCAACGGAATAAATGTTGAATAATTTTGTGTTTGAATCATGATTATTATGCAAATAAATAACATCAACTTTTTAAAGTTAGTAGCCTATTATTAGTTGGCTTGCCAACCTATCAAACTTCACGCTCATTTTATACTTTGAATTTATGTTTTTCTTTGATTTTAAAGCATAAAATCATACTTTACAGGTGTGGTGTATGGTACATATTCACTGTCTCGGCATACTATTTTTGCCAGACTAATTATGTAACTTGATATTGTGTCAGATCTCGCAACAGAAGTAAAACTAGTATTCCCTTCAGTTTAGAAATAGAACGAATTTGAATAAACATGCTTAGGTTATTTAGGCGTGAAAACAAATTAGTAATTTTGTAAAGTTCCCGTAACGTCAAACTAATAGTATTTATGTATTATCTTCTGGGTATTTAACAGAATACTATTATTATCTAAACACATAAACATTGGTACAAGGAGGCACCAAACAGATATGCGCCACATAAATCATTCGATTTGTGTGAGGGCTAGGATACTATCCGGGTGCTCAAATAGAAGCAGGGTTAAACAGAATAACTACCATACTATAATCATATGGTTTTTGTTATTATAAGTGAACTGTACCAAAGATGAATGTTCTGCTGTACGTATATAGGCACACGCATACACTGCTAAAAACTTCTCTCTTAAAGAATTATCGTAGCATTCCAAACATCAGTGTAACTTGAACAAGGTTAATGAAATTTAATTAGATACAATAAATAAGGTTTATTCGCTTTTTCATTAAGCAATAATGTGACTGATTCCTATGATTGTAATTTCAAAGAACTATTGTATACAGGTTTATCAGTAATTTTATTCCTTATATGGCATGGCACTTTGGAGTAACATACATTTGTATGTTATTGTATGTATATTGGTTTATAACATGAGTGACCAACTGACTATTTTCTGTTGTAAGTAATTGTTGTCAATACCTCATGTTACCTATTTATAAAACTTATGTATAATTTCAGGTATGCCCTATTCGTACATTATCTGATGGACAAAGATGTCGAATTATATTTGCATGGCTTGCTCAAAAAGCTCCTCATCTTTTGCTACTTGACGAGCCTACAAATCATTTAGATATTGAAACAATAGACTCACTAGCTGAAGCTATCGATAATTTCGAAGGTGGTCTACTACTTGTTAGCCATGACTTTAGATTAATATCTCAGGTATGTCTTCGAGTTTTCTTTCCTTTTTGAAACTTGTGACTACATTCAGTATATTAAACGTAGTGATATAAATTTAAATCAATTAGACCCTTTGATAAATCTAATAATAACGTAATAAGAAGACGAAGATTATCAGAACTATGTGATATACTAGCGCGATACATTTCGAACAATCTGACCTTTTATTTTTATATATAAATGTTCGTAACAAGTATATGTGTGATCAGATTGTTCGAAAAGTAGTGATATAACTTATCTCCAAAGCGTACTTTTACATACGTGACTATGGGGCCGTAATGTCTAGTCCTATGTCAAGCCCATATGGAGTTGGCTCACTCCGCTTTGCTTCTCTCTCTCTCCTCTTATTTTTCCACTTCGTTTCTCTGTTTTTCTGTCTTGATCAACGAGTGTACGTAATATACGTATTCAAAATTCATTCTCATATTTAACTCATTTTATTCTGTCATCCACCAACGCGAATAAAGTTGAAAATTATGTACGAGGTTACCCTAGCTGTATATTTCGATAGTATCATCGTACGATTACAAAAGTGGACATTCAGAATTAGACATAGAACTAGACTCTACAAGGCAACCGGCTATTTATCCAAAAAATCGAAGTATGTGAAATATTGTTTAAACCATCCCACCTACTGATTCAAATCGAGTAGTAAAACGATCTAGCCATCACTTATATTTTCATCATAAGTGTCCTTCTGTGATCATGTTATTTAAATCACAAGTTCTAACTCTGTTTACTGAGTAGTAGCCTTAAGAAGGGACCATATTATTACTGGTGATCTCATCATACCAAATCACTATGGATAACTAATTAAGACTAGTCGAACAACTTTTTTAAGCGTTGTGTTATTCACTCTATGCTTTTTGAAATTTAACGTTTTCACCAGAAATCCTTCAGGTCAAAGAAATCTGTACTACTCTTCTGGATTAATTTTTCTAATATCTGTCTATAAAAATAGTGTTAATGAATATGAAATATCACTTCAATTCTTAGCCTGAAATTTGCTACTTTCAGTCTTACTGCTCTTTCGTTGATCTGCTTCACTTGATAGAACTACATGAAATGAGGGTTAAAAGCATTGTAACTTCATACAGTCTTTATCGGTAACCAAAGTCGATCACTGCAATAGAGTTACAGTAACACTTGTGACATATTGTTTTACAAATAGTTACTGTGTTCCTGTTTTTGTGAGATAAACAACCCTGTACTACTGACTCACATACATCATTTTTTCGATACTAAGTTATTTTTGCAGTATAATTTTACATATCTTCTATTTGAGTCATAGTTGCTTTTATGATTGTCAAATAATTACTTAGACGTTGTTTGATTTCCTTGCACATATACTTAAAATCAAATTGTCGAAATTTTGATTAACAATTTCAGTGAAATGTATTGAAAAATTGTTAAAAGCATAGTGACCAATTGTAGTTCTCTTGACATATTAATTTGACTTTAGACCACCCATATTAGTTAAAGAGTATCTGATTATTGAAAGCAAACCATCTAAGATATTTTCAGAAGTTATTACTTTGTGATTACAAATTGATTGTTCAATCTTGGTAAGCTTACATGATTTGCTTGGAAATCTATTCAACGAATTCTTACATCAGTCATTATTCTTTTTTATATTAATAATAAATTGGGATGAATATAATACGATATGTTTTGTATTGAGACTATTAAAAATGTTCGATGTTTTTTTTAAGTATCAAATAAATTTTGCTTCACTAATAATTTTTATTCGAAAAAAATTGACTTCAATTTTTTGCCGTTTGTGTTCTTTTTTTAGGTTGCAAAAGAAATCTGGGTATGTGAGAATGGCACTGTAACTCCTTGGGAAGGTGATATTTTCTCTTATAAAAAACATTTAATGAGAAGTGTTTTAAATGAGTCTCAATAGTTTACCAAGATTTATCATTAATATATATATATATATATATATATATATATATATATATATATATATATATATATATTGGTATATTATATGTACAGTATTATAAATATTCTTTGTGTCTTAATCCTATCACAGATTTCTCTTTTGTTTCTTTCCTGAAAAAAGATAGTAAATTTTGAGATTCAGTTTAGCTAAACTATATTTTGACTCAGAATTTCTTATGTAACATTGTTATATTGTGTTTATTGTTTAGAAATATAAAGTAAAGTTTTGGAAGTGACAACTTTCTTGACCTTTTTTCATTCACAATTCTATTTATTTTTACGATATGTTGTGTGGATCAAAGACAGTTATATTTAGTGGTAGTTGCCAGTAGATTTTAACGGTAAATTCCATCGTTAGTTAGTAGAAATTGAATAGTAGTAATGACATAAACGAAAGCCAACTTGTTTCGGGAATTTTTTCAGTGTTTGCGCGTCTTGTTTACTCGTGATACAATTTAGGTGACCTGACAGACTAATACGATGGGCAAGGTCTTAATCCAGTGGAGTGTGAGTAATCTACAAAATTGATTCCCACGAATTAGCTATGACATTCAATCATAATTTTCTTGTTACTTTATACACAAGCATGCTATTGTACTTGAGAAAAACCCGATTCTAAGGCTAATCTCTCTTCTAATATCAGTTCAACTTGGGAACTTACGTCAATATTTCGGTCTTATGAGGAGCCATCACTTGGTAACTTCATATCATCTATCGACAGACATTATTTTCTCTATTTCTAACTAGTGCTAATTCATTTATAGAATCCTACTTCATAAATAGACACTAGGTTTTGTTTCAACTCTGTTTCTTATACAATTATATCACTGTTCATATTTGTAACTCGTCGATTAACTGAGTCAATTGAAAATGTTGCTAACAATATTGATATCAAAATTCCAACTGAATAAATTACGTAAGACAACCGTTAGTCAATTTCATGACTTTATAAATATTTTAAAATTTAAATGATTTTCTTTTTACAAAATATCCAACCAAAATAATATAGCTGAAAATTAAGGATGAATTCACAGGTCACAACAACTAATAATTATTCATTTCTCCCTATAGAATTAGTTATTATTAGAATTGTATAAAAATTCTAAATAGAATTCCTTTTATTTATCACTATTGAACCGGATAATAATAATCTTAAGTTATTTACGAACTTTCGTTGGTATATGCGATTAATTCTCAGGAGGCTGGATGAACATGTGACAGATCTGTTGTCAGATAATGAAGATGACGGAAATATAAACGCTATGATTGTGTGTACTACTTATGTTGACAGAAACAAGTGGTATGTAACAACAATCAATAGTGGAATTCCTGGCAGCAAAAAGTTGAGAAGATCAAATTGAAGAGAACGGGGATGTAAACGGAGAGTAATTGTAATAAGAATGAAGGAACAATTGAGTTTGAGACAATTGATGTAAGATTTGCAAATGAAGTATTTAATGTATTGTTTTTCACGTCTTACGAAAGAACTCTGTGATTTCGCTCTGAATAAATAAAGTGTTTATCTCCACCTGAGTTCTCGTTCACTACATGACTACTGTGTTTTCTGTTGAACTGATGTAATGTCTCACAAAATATAGCTTTTAACTAAAGTTTAAGTAAGTATTTCTACTGAGTTTAGATAAAGTCGTCAAACTTTGTCTCCCAATCATTGGCGTTGATCCTATTCGGTCAAATAGAATCTGCCTGTTTGCGTATGATGATGAATTTACTTGAAGTCTCATTGTGCCTGATGGGTTAGTGTCTAACAAAATTTCCGTCGTCGATCCAAAAGCTCTCTTGGATTCCGCCAACTACAGCCATTTTTGGCATTGATTAAGTGGCCAAGAATCAGACTACATTTAAATCTGACCTTACTGGAAAGTGTGTGGTCTATAAATCCATATTCTCTAATTGTTTTTGACGTATTCAGCTGTTGTTTTGCAAATGCATTCATTATTAGTCGTATTCTAATGACTAATGTGAATTCGTACTTTTATTCCAAATTCCGCTTATTTTTTGGAAGAATATTTTCTTTTTTTTCGATGTACTAAATAAATAATATTTTTGCAGTACTGTGGTGTGTGGGAGTGTATACTTCTATTAGACCCTACATCGCCTTGATACATCGGTTCAGGGCCTATGCAATGAATGTAATGAATTCAACTACGTAATTATATTGTGTGAAAATCAGTTTGGTGATCGATGCATTACAGTCAAGGAAATGAACGTTTATTCATATTTATCAGTTTGAATATAATTAAGAGTGAATATTCAGTTGTAATTTGTGTATGGATTACACAGTTATTCAGATAACCAATGAATCAATAAGACCAAATAATTTCAACTATCATTCATTTGTTCTCCTTTATATTAGTGTTATTGTTTTGCCTGAACTCCGCTTGGAGTCCCTCCGGGGGCTACTGCTAGTCCCAAGCCCGGATAAAGGAGGAGGGTTGGGCATGGGGTTGGCGACCCCATCCCGTAGAAAACTAGCTAAAAAAACGCTAACCAGAAAAAATTATTCAAACCATTTAAACTCTGCCCTGGGAGTCGGAAGGTCTTCGTTTAGAAGAATTATGACGCCTCATGATGAAAGCCGAGCTCCTTCGGAAGTCACGAGGCCGATGCCCCTTTTGACAACCAGAGCAACCATTTATTTAGGTACATGGAATGCTCGTACAATGTGGGAGACTGGGAGAGTTTTCCAAATTGCTGCAGAAATGAGGAGATACAGTTTAAAGGTGCTTGGGATCAGTGAAACACATTGGACGCAAGTTGGACAACAACGACTAGCTTCAGGGGAGCTGCTGTTATACTCCGGACATGAAGAAGAAAACGCTCCACATACACAAGGAGTTGCATTAATGCTGTCCAAAGAAGCACAAAATGCACTTATAGGATGGGAATCTCATGGACCGAGGATCATCAGAGCCTCCTTCAAAACAACAAAAATGGGCATTTCAATGAACGTTATTCAATGCTACGCGCCTAGCAACGACTACAATGAAGACGCCAAAGATCAATTCTACGATAGGCTTCAGTCATTCTTCGAGAAGTGCCCAACAAAGGACCTGACTATTCTGATGAGAGATTTAAATGCCAAGGTTGGAATGGACAAACCGGATATGAAGAGATCATGGGACGACACGGACTGGGAGATAGGAACGAAAATGGTGAGAGATTTGCAAACCTATGTGCTTTCAACAAATTGGTCACAGGCGGCACTATATTCCAACATAAACACATACACTAAACCACATAGACTTCACCGGATGACACTACGCAAAACCAAATCGACCATATCTGCATTAACAAAAGGTTCAGGAGGACGATAGAGGATGCAAGAACCAAGAGAGGAGCTGATATAATATCAGATCATCATCTGCTGGTCGCCAATATGAAATTGAAACTCAAGAAGCATTGGACAACGAGACAGTCGAAGATATGTGGCTTCTCCATTTACGTAAACGGTTTTGAATTTATCAACCGCTGTGTGGAAATTCATCTTGAATAAACAAATAATTCAATAGAAAGGTTCGTAATCACTGTTTTTTGATGTACTGCATTTGTATACTTTTAGTGACTTGGCTTCGAGATAATTACTTAGGCTTCGTATATCAATCACCCTGATAACCGTTATTAAGCGACTAGGGTAGAGTGAGGATTGTGAGCATAGGCTTTCGCGCGTGATTAAGCATTCATGTTCATACAGACATGATAGTGATAATAATAATACAAAGTTATAGACAATTTGTTACTGTTCGAATTGAAGGATTTTACGAAGTTAACCGTAAAC
This sequence comes from Schistosoma spindalis, assembly GCA_946903255.1. Taxonomy (NCBI): domain Eukaryota; kingdom Metazoa; phylum Platyhelminthes; class Trematoda; order Strigeidida; family Schistosomatidae; genus Schistosoma; species Schistosoma spindalis. Next base: position 79,445,653 of record OX336420.1, read on the forward strand.
AAACTTAATTGTAGGAGAGGTGCTTTATACTTATACCACCAAATAAGTCATTCAGTTAAAAGGAAAGTAGACCCTGACATATACTTCGGTTAAGCTCACCACGTATCAGCGCAGAAAAATGAAATCATCAAGACAAATACCGGAGTGGTAGAAGCAGTAACAGATTCAGTGTAACAGGAAAGATTAGGTATACACGATATGATTAGAGAATAAAGGGAAAATTTGTTTGTCGAATGGTATGTGGATTTCAAGACAGAGTGAACACATCCGTTCTACAACCATCGATTCTAACCTACGTCTACGATCACTGGTTATGATAGTCATGTGGACCTTAACCGGGTGATCTGAATCTACCTTCACAGCTCAGTCCAACAGGCATGGATTGTTCCCACGATTTGTTTTGGGCTGATCAAATCAGTAATGAAGTATTATACCTAAGAAATACTTGTAACATTCATTTTTAATTTCAACTTCTCATTGGTTTTCTTATAAAAGAGCTTTAGTCAAGATGTGTTTTGTTGCTGCGAAGTAACTTTATCTTCTCTCAAATAACTTAATGAAATAATTTTTAAAACTTAAAAATGCATTAAATCGGCATTTCACCCACAATACAATTAATTCTAACTATTAATATGGGGAATTTTCTAGAAAATTAGCATTGGCTGATTTCCTAACGAAAACTATGAGATGAAAGCACTATTTAATAGATAGCTGTATGTAGTAAAATATCTAAAGAATCTACAAGACGTACTCCACTACGATGTTTCTGTGCAAATCGGCTAACAGTGGGGAATCATAAAGCTTTCCAATTCTTAAGGTAGAGTTCAAATATTTAATCACCTAATAAAATTACATTTGACTTGTAATCAGATACGTTTCAGACTAAGCGTCTCTTAAAAAAACGGTCATCTTACAAATAACGTAATCTTAAGAAGCTTTTCTAAGCAGCTGGTAAACAGAAATTCGGATTGAAAATCTATAAAAGTAAATCTAGTAAACATAATAGAAAACTGGCTGAACCTATCTGATATAAAAGTTTCGTAGTACGAATATAATGTCACTTCCATGAAAAGTATATCGTTTTTCTTCAATAATTGTAAAAGTATGCTTAGTAAACAAGGTGATCTCGGTTACTGCTGAGGGTGTAGGGGGGTTTGTAACTTCTTAGTTGTCTACATAGAAAACTATGTTTCTTGAGAAATCTGAAAAGGAAACTGGATTAATAGTAGTTGTCTTAATGAAGTGAGAGCGTGACCACAGAGCAAAAGGGACAGTTGCTTGAGACCGGTAATTCTCCATGTGCTAGCCATGTTCGTTAAAGGTCCTAATGCCGGAATTGCTGGTCAAGTTGAATCGTGGTAATTTTAAAATCAACCTATTATAACAATCTGTTTCCGTTGTGAGAAGGTAGCATTACTGAAGACGCTGGTTGTCTAAAGTAAACGCCTTAATGCCTTCACAATCCAGTGTTGTCAGTACTACAACTTAACCTTCACATCTTAATCTGTTGTTCATAGTTCTACTGTACCCCGACGAACTTGCTTGGCACTGTTAGACTTAAAGGAACTAATGTTCCGGACAATTTAGGTCGGTTGGGTTATCATGATGGGTTAAGGTAACAACTACTGCCGGGGGAGGTGTACTCAATATTTGTTGATAAATCTTCCAATTATAGACGCGTTTATGATTTTTATATGTACTGCTGTTAGTCCTTAGTAGTATAAAGCATAATTATTTATTGTAGTGGACATTGACCAGTAATAAATCACTTGGTACCACAGTAGCCGTTAAATATATTTTACTCAAGATAAAGAAACAAATACATTCATATACACACAGACATGTATAAAAAATAACTGAGGATATTATAACATTGCACCATCATTATTAGTTCTTAATCTATTCTCAGATTTCAAACGATTGCTATCATTATTGTGTTCAATAGCTGTTCCAGACGATTTCATTGTTACATAAGTGTAATAATGTTGATTAGAATTATTATTATTTGTCACTAAATAATTATTGGGACTTTTGAATCCGATAGATGATTGAAATCGTTGTTGAAATAATCTAGATGATTGTGTTGGTGTAAAACAAGAGGCTGAAGTCAATTGAGTAGTAATAGTATTTGTTGTTGTAGAAGCAAACATGTTCGTTGTTACTGCTACTGATGTTGTTGTATTCGATGTTTGTAATGGTGAAAAACATGATGTTGATGCTAATGATGAGATTATAGTTGAATTATGTGTGGATATGTTTTTATGTGGTAAATTCTCACTTATCACACTGACTGCAATTAATGGATTTACTTTCATATGCCTAGATTTTATATAATTATCAGTGCTATTTATATGCTTATCAGTAGTATAATATAAGTGTACATTATTTGTAGTTCTTGTTGATGATTGCTGATTCGGTGTTACAATATAATCATTCGACATAATTTCATTTGATGTTTCGTTTGATTGATCATCATCATTATAATAATGATAAAAGCAGCCATGTATTGTTGTATTACGTTTTTCTAATAAATTTTGCAGAATCCTCACTGTATTATTATTATTATTATTACTATTATTATTATTATTATTATTATTATTATTATTATTAGCGATAGTATTCAGAATATTACTATGGTTCTGTGAATTCATAAAATCCCCTTTATAATTTTTATCATTAGCATATTCGTTCCTACCACTTATAGTTTTTTGAAGACGTTGCTGACTACATTCACAGTAATTCTGATGATAGTAATGTTCATTACAGTTGGAATGAAACATTTCAATTTGATCACTAGACAGATCAATGTAACGATTATATCGATTATGAAAAGTAGACGAAGAGAATGAAGAAGCTGATGAGGAACGATAATAGTTCGGTTGATGTCGATGATGATGATGTAACAGACGTTTCATTTTATTATATACTGTGTATTGTTTTAAATAATTTTTGTTACCTATTAAGTAACCACATATCATACTTAGTGATATACATATAATAAGAATAGATAATATAAGAATACCATTGAATATATGATTATATAATGATTTATAATTAAATTCAGTTTCGTTATGATTACTATGATTTCGATTATTGGCATTAATATGTTTATTATAATTTATTGTTTTTGTATTAATCATTGACGGTGTTGATTCACGAATAATCACTAAGTTTAATTCATCATTGGGGAATTTCACATTTGTAATTTGCCTTTTTGATATAATATTATTAGCATTAGATTCATCTAAAGAGAAATTATAATCATATTGTTTAACTGAACTTGATTAAAAGATGTACTTGTTATACAAAATAAGAGGATGGATGGTAATTCACTACATAAATGATTATTTTCTCACTATCATATATGTTTTTATTTGGTTACTGGTGAATGATTTCAATGGTTAATTAATCAAACTATACAGAAATTAATACTTTTGTTATGACTTTATGTCCGGCTAGTTATCACGTGATTTATCCACGCATCAAAATAGGACTTACACAATCTTAGCATTGTGCCAAACCAATGACGTTCAACCGGTATGAGCAGCTTAGCGTCCTCATCGGTCCTATGTCCACGTAGACCGTCCACTCGAGTCCAGAACACCAATACCATCTCCCACTATGCGAATCGAATCATTTATTTCAGAAATACTGGGTTTATATACGAATTAAACAGACCGCAACGCACCATAAAATAGGAAATAACATTTGTACACAATAAAGCTGAAAAGTGGCTGTGTACTTGGGAGGCAGTAGTTAATAAACTGAACATAGCTTACGAACAGTAAATCGTACAATAATAAATTATAAGTCAAAGTGAAGCTTATAACAAGGGGAAAATAGATATACATGATCTAGTTACTGAATATTTATACCATAAGAATTTGTAAATAATATTTGTCCATTAATAGGTCTCAGACGTTACTCATAATGTAATCTTCACTAGGATACAACAACTTTATATTAAGCTATTTAGTTGAATGACCATATTCAAATAAATCACTTATTATATCTCAGTCACATTTAGATATTAATTAATATATGAATTCTTTAATTTGTTCGATGAATCTCTCTGGAACTGAATGAACATGCAACTTTAAGACGATAAAAAATTAATTAGTGAGTAAATGGACGGTTTTTTACATTTTCAAACTTAATGCGTTGCGCAATTTTATGCTTTATAAAGTATAGACAAAAATTATTCATCACATTAAGAGTCAGTCTGTACATCCACTAGACTTTTAAGTACGAATTATATTTCAATTTATGGTAATGTTTAAGTTAAAATTATTTTAGTAATTAATCCAGCCTAAAATTTATGAAATGGTTGTCTTATTTTGATGTGCAACACACACCATACCCATTAAATATCCTCTTCAAAAGTGAATTTGAGATATAATAGTTGAATTCATGAGTCAGTTGAACCTAGACCATCATCGAAAACCTGAAAGCACTGGATGGCCGTTTCGTTCTAGTATGTGATTCAATTGACTCATGAATTCAACTATTGAAGAACTAAAATCTCCACAAAGCCCTCTTCTGATAATTTGAAATATGTTAGAGTTTATATATATTTAGTTGGAAACATATTTTCACCTTCACTTAGTTGATATTTCTAGATTCATCTATATCCTGAAGGTTTAACAATGTAAATGAAATACAGACAAATGTACTAACCTATAAATTGCTACAGAATTTCTGTAGTGTCTTATATATTGTATTGTAGACATTTCATTGTCAAATAATTGTATTCTTAAGCTGTTGCAAGATGAATCTAAACATTTACGAAAGCTTTCTAACTGATAGGAAATATTCAAGCATAATGTAGTCACCTTTAAAAATTCTGTACAATGATCGATGCTTGTTTATTTAAATAACCCATTGCCTAAAATATTGATGAGTAATTATGTTATCGTACAAAATCTATATATTACATAATTGGTAGGATGACTAAAACAATATGTATAAATTGCTTTTCTACATGGGAGATAGGAAGAACGGCAACAAAGTGATTATATGAAATAAATATAACTAGACTAAAATATTATTTCACTTTTTCAAGTAAGATAATGATTGAGTAATTATGAATTGAACGATTAGAAATTAAAACCAAGAAAAGCAATAAATATATCTGTTGTCGTTTAAAACTTAAGATGTTTTTGTTTTAAAGTGATATCGATGATTTTTTTTGATGACAATCTTTCAATTATAACGGTCGAATGAAGTTCGTTTAAGAGTCCTAGTCAACTTAAGGATAAACAACTACAAAGGTCAATAATCATGTCAAAGTGAGAAAACAATCGAAGTGCAAACAATGACTGTGTCGTTATGGACTATAACCAACTAAATCTCAAGTCTAAAAAATAAACGTTTGTCTTCATGATTGAGTTCTATATGACAAGTTTTGAGCCATATTTAGAGAAATCCGAATACTTCAGTTCAGAATAACGATGAAAGCTCCACGACCAAACTAACCAGTTCAGAGAATAAAACTCTACCAAAAACCTTTTGTCATTTGTAAATAAATTCAAATAGCTCACTTTCCTTTAGAAATATCTGTTGATAATTTTATCAAGAAAGAAAATGAGAGCTTCTTTATTAAACAATCTATTTCAGTGAGCAAAATACCTCTGAAATCCTCATACTGAATTACAAACATTCTCCATCATTTCAATAAGACTAACAACAACAGTTATTATTATTTGAATTTTCTTATATGAAAAAAATTGATATTACTTTACTTCGTAAAAGATAAACTTACTTGAAAAACTACGGAGTAGATGATATCGTTTCGGTTGGTTAATGTAAACTTCATCATCATGATTATCATCATTACAAAAACGATATAAATTGGAATCCATTGATTTAAGTTGAGAATACGAAGAACTGAAATGAAGTATGCACATACAAAAGTGTTAGATTTTATCTATTTTCACTAATCAATGAATTCGCACGTTTGTAAAGTACACATTGTTTGTCTAATAATGAACGGATTGATGAGAACATTAAATAAGTTATTTTTTCTATGTCCACTGAATTTACTTGTCATAATTCTGAAATTCAATAAAATCAGCTTTCAAATGTGTTTCCCTAAACAATACCCAAAATTTATTATAATCTAAGGAAAGGATTGGAAAGAGAATAATCGGAGAACGTACAGAGCGGCTTATACAAAAAAAGAGACAAAAACAATGAAAAATAGCTAATCAACATATCTGAGTTATTTCACTCATGGTCCGTAGTCATCGACTCAATTGTAATGCTTAGAAAAGCAATGAAGAAGATACTTGTGGAACTTGTAAAATATTTAACACTTATAAACGGTACTAACAGGGATCTTTATTTGGAGTTGTAAAGAACGATGTACGGTCTAAAATCTAAGAGAACCTGTCCTAATGATTCACAATGTGTGCATATCTTTTATTTATAGTTATCATATTTTGAGATTCATTATATGTTGGATTAAGTTGCTTTTTAAATAAATTACTATTCAAACAAACCAAGGCGTATTTCAGTCGCATTACAAAACTAATATTCCAAATATTGATAATCACAGAGAAATCGAGACTAACTTGATTTGTTAACACTTTAGTGTTAGTATTGCACCGATAATCGAGTCCACTGATTTTTTCTTTGAACAATAAATATCTAATGACAGGACCATCCAAAATCTTACATATGAGCTGTTTAGTTCAAATAGATACTGGCTTATGCAACAGGGGTAAACCTTATTACAATTCTAAAAGTTTAACTTTGCCTGTCGTTAGGGATTGGGCGTTTTAAGCAAAAGGTAATGAGTTTTAGTCATGATATGAGCATAAGCACAGATGCACGTACATCCATTTAGTTTGTTTCTCAAGGAATTTAATGCCTAGTGTTTACAGCGTTACTCTGACGAACTTTTTTGAAAGAAATCATACTATGAATTAAATAATATCTCTAATACCGTTAACTCAAACTTTATATCCCATTCGCATCTTGTATTTTTCATATATGATAGCTGTATGTGTTATTTGTATTACGTTTGACGAAATTGTTTGTCACTTGTTAGGAAACAGTATTACATTTTATGGATTGATTGCGGTTGCATAACTAAACATCTTGTGACATGGTATCGTCTTAAATCTTGAAGCAAATAATATGTGGATTATTCACTCCATATTTTAGATTATATTTATTAAAAGGATATTAGCTGAGACCATAGGGTCGCATCAGTAATATGATATACCATCACAGTTACCAGAGAATTTGTTACAATCATTATTATTATTATTACAGTGCTTTTTATTACCAAATGAGGTCGGTTGAAGTACCAGATAATTGGACAGAAAATCCAAATCATTTTATTTCGTCAAAGCGATCAAGAACTGAAAGTCTTCTAGGTTTCAATATCATGTATGCTGCTGTTATGATCAACTACTGATGAGTTACAGATTATAAAGAAAAGATTTATTTTTAGTTCACCTGATAAAGTAAAAATTAACTGGCAAATTATTATCTAAGTCACCCTTCCATATAACTAATTTACTTTTTTTCACCTGGAAAATAATAAGAAACATTATTTTAAATAAATGTTCACTAGAGGACAGCAATACTTAGATGACAAACTTACTCATTTAACAAACAACTATGATTGTTATCATTCCATTTGCAATAATGTTTATTAGTTAACTGACAATTTCTGAATAAATAGAAAATATAATAGTTATAATGGTAATAATAATAAATTCGATAATGCATTGAGAAGACGAATTTTATCAGAATTATTTGATATATTTGCGCAATACATTTCGAACAATATGATCAATTTACTTGTATGCGCGGAAACACGTACATAGGGAGGAGCAATGTTGATTTGCAATTAAGGGTGGGTGAACACATACCAAAATTGCTACAGAAACAAATGGATTTCAATGGTCAAATAAGATCACAGGATAGACAGACATCATCCTCCATTGCAAAACATTTGATTGAGACTATTCATAAGGTTGATATCAAGTCAGCATTTGTAGTGTTATACAAAAGCCTTCAATGAAGTATACTAAGGTTTATTGAAGCCTTGGCTATACGGAAATTGAAACCCCTTTTATGCATTCAAAAACAATTTCTCCTTACACTTAACCTACTGTGGTAATACTAAGTAATTATTCAAAGTGGTTATCACATTTGCTTTTGTGTACTTTAATATTATTACTTTCTTCGTTATGTCATACCTTTACCCTGTCCAGTTGACCTTTTAATTTTCATATAAAAATGCCTTAACACGTATATGTGATCATATTATTCGAAATGTATTGTCCAAATATATTACATAATTCCGATAAACTTCGTCTTCTGATTGCATTATCGAAATTTATCAAAGGGACTAATTGTTTTAAATAATAATAATAATAATAGTAATAATGAAACATGTATCGATTAAGAAGAAATCTTTCTTTGCCCCCTTTTATTTACTTATTACGTCATTCTATGTTTCAACTCTTTCTGAATTTTAAAATCACATCATTCATAACTGACCGATTTCAATTCATATCTCTCTTTATTACCATTAATCTATTTTCAGTTACTTCATTACATCATCATCTAATGTGTTTTTTAATTCCATGAGTCCTAATCACTATTTGAATGTTCTGGAACTTTCCCTCCCAAACTATATTTATTGAAAACAAAATTTTCATAACCTCATTAACTTTATCGGAATCTTCGCTACATCATGACATACATACATTCATCTTTCATCACCCTCTTATTCATAAGTATGTCAATATCCGTAATAACGTTGAATTTCAAATGTTTTAGGTTGTAAGCAGCTGATGAGAACTTAACAAAATAAAAGGAATTCATATTATTCTGCACCAATCTTTGTTCTTGCTCTATTTAGAAATTCATTCAATGTCCAAAAAGGTTTTCGTTTCACTTTTGGTAATCTATGCAAAATGTTAAATATTAATTTATTGTGAAACTGATGAAAACATTGTAATTTCTATTGTAGAAATGAAAAAAATTATATATATATATATATATATATATATATATATATATATATATACATGTATATATATTTTGATTAATTAATAATAACGCCTAAATACTTCTATTTTTTTAGAAGCTTTCCCCTTGTATTTAATAGACTTCATATTCTATTGATATTAGATTTATATAATTAAATTTAATATTTTCATCAAATTTCTGTTTTAAACCCTAAATTCCAAAGAGTATTATTGTACAAAAGTTAATTGACTTATTTACTTGCAATCTATCATTATATATTTGTCTAATTCGTATAAAAATTAATCGATTAAACATTTTGAAGTTTATGTTTCAAATCTGAGTGCCTGAAATACCACGAGTCTAGTAAATTGTTGCGAACTACTGAGAAGTCCCATGTTAAGACGAAACGCCTGTTCAGTACTTCCATGTTTTTATTGGTGGTCTAACATTGATATTTCCAGAATTTCAATGCAATATTGGGATTATTAATGTGTTTTGATCATTTTATTGTTCATTATATATCTTATTGATCATGTTACCGAATATGTAATTTTGAGTAGTTGGAGGGAATCAATGGTAACCATTGATAATTACGGAAAAGTAGATTGTTGCAAATTTTCCCCAGTACAATTATATACATTATCACTGAGCTGTTATAAATATAATTGGTTCTTTTTAATGTAACTGGATTGTGTAATCTGATGTGATATGACGACATGAAAAATCAAAATTACATTCTTTTACTTATTTTGATTTTTGTCCAATATTTCTTCCGTTTTAATTCAATACGATGATTATTTAGTGTAGTATTTGTTTTGCTTTCCAGTGTGGTCTTCTATTCAGTATAACATTAACTTATTTGGGTGTGGTGTTTATTCGAGATACGATATTCTTATATTAAACGAATGTATACTATATTCAGCATGACATACGGCATGTAATTGTTACAACTCACAGTATTTTTCATATATGTGATAATGTTCTAATTATTAATATAAATGGGTGCACAATCAATAAATAATGACTGTGTTTTGGACTAGGGTCGTCCTGGTATTCCCGGTTTAATAAATCTTCACATGTACCAGTATTCGTGTTCTGACCTCCCTCTTGGGGATCGCAGTGATTCCTCGTTCTTGTAAGTATACGAATAAGAGGCGCTGATATAACATAAACGTATCACGAGCAACGTAAATTTGATCTAATTGTAAATTGTTTTTGTTACTCAATAAAGTCTAATAGATTAAGGATTTTATTGAATATTAAATTAAAATTCATGTAGCGGTATGGCTGAACTGTGAAATGATTGTACGAATTGTGTTAAATAGATAATACTAAACTAGTAGTCATTGAAATTTATAAATTGATGTTCGCCTGATTCATATTAGTAGATAGAGATTATCTGGTCATAGTTCAAGTAATAGCCATGATTAGTTGTTGATTATATTGGTTAATATAGCTTAAAAGCAATCATAATGGTGCAGGTATATTCACTCTTTATCTTTCTCTTGACCTGGAGTTCCACCATAATAGGCTGTGTCGTTCTCTCGTACTCATTGTTTTTATTTTCTTCTCTACAGTTTTAGACGAACAAAAGTACCTTGTATAAGGACGGGAATAATTCTTCGTTGCACCATTCAAACTTTGACGTCCATGTCCCCCCTAGTAAGGTAATACTAATTCTTCATTGTTGTATGCTGTAACACCTCTATGATTTCAAAGATGATCGCAATGTTATAGTCATGCCACTTTTTAGTGCACTTATCATTGTCTCACACTGACTACAAAAGGAAACGCTATGATTAAAAGAATTACCTATTGCTTTATATAAACGAATAGCGATGCTGCACCTTAAAATTCCCTTACCAATGACTATACATTTCGCTTGCATCATAGGCATCACGTTATTTACATCTTTGTGATGAATGTTCAGTTAAAACTGTTCATTAGTCATATGGGTTCAAATAATGAACCCTTGAGTTTTTAATGTTACATTCCTTTTTATGTTTACCCGATCACGTTTGTGAATTTGTGTACAATCTGTAATTATTTTCATACTATAAATTATATATTATAAGAGAGAAAATGTATATGATGTTTATAATTTTACCACTGTATGCCAGAAAACAACAAATATTATGGCAATAGTTTATAAAAAAATTTATACAAGAAATCTGACGATATTGAATTCAGTAACGGATATTATCGTAAATGATAAAGAATCACAAGACAGAATGAAATTATTGTCCAATAGTTTCTGTTTTACTCAATCTTTCAATTTATACCAGTCTGGAATGAGAACAATTGTCAAATGAAGACTAAGATTATTGATATTATTATGAGCTATTTTATTGCCTAGTGTATAAATTTCAGTCTTATAATACATTGATGAAGTCACAAGCATTATAAGCAAAGATGGGTTGTGGCTGGCAGTGGAATCCAGTATGTGTGTTTCGTCCTATTTGGGACATGTCAGCTTGATGTACCTGCAGCTTAGTGTTGACATTCACTCTGGGACTCGAACCCATTACTGTTCTCTCCAAACACCACCGCATTATCCACTTAGCTACTGAGTCCTGATGCCCACCTGAAAACAATCGGAATATATAAGCAAACAACACCAAGTGAACTTAAACTTCACCCCATCGCACAAGTTAGTGGCTATCAGGGCTCGGTAGCTCAGTAGATAACGCGATGTTGTTTGGAGACAACGGTAATAAGTTCGAGTCCCAGAGTGAATGTCAACACTAAGCTGCAGGTACATCAAGCTGACATGTCCCAAATAGGACGAAACACACATACTGGATTCCACTGCCAGCCACAACCCATCTTTGCTTATAATGCTTGTGACTTCATCAATGTATTATAAGACTGAAATTTATACACTAGGCAATAAAATAGCTCATAATAATATCAATAATCTTAGTCTTCATTTGACAATTGTTCTCATTCCAGACTGGTATAAATTGAAAGATTGAGTAAAACAGAAACTATTGGACAATAATTTCATTCTATTAAATCCAGCTGACGAGTCCCTAATAGAACGAAACATGCGTCCTTGATTCCACTGCTAGCAATAACAAGGCGATCTGCACAGGATGCACACATATACCAATAAGAGACTGATCACTTACAGTCCCAAAACAACAGTAGGAAGATACAAGTAAACAATATCAAGTGGACACTAATAAAGTGTTTTTTTCACTGTATAAAGAAAAAAATATTATTATTCAAACTAAACTTACTTGCATAAGAAATAAGTATCACATATTATTTTATTAGGATAAAAATGAATAATTTTATTTTGTTTTAATATTTTCTCATTTAATTGATTTGTATTTATATAATTTTCAGTTTTTTTAATAGAATGAATAAATTTCATATTTACTGATAACATACTACTTATATTACATTTATATATAGATTGTATTATAGAATTATTATTATTATTATCAATTATTGTAAATTGATCCATTATTTGAAACTTTTTATTTTTATTTGTTTTTATAAAATAATTGGTTGTATTTAATATATTTGAATTTTTTTTAAATTTTAAAATTTGATTATACACAGTTTGTTGTTTTAATTTGATACCAGTTTCAATAGTGAAGATTGTATTTTTATCTAAAATTGTTGAAAATATAGAAAAAATGCATCAAACTAAGAAATTTTGTTAAATTGAATAGATGTTTATTGTTATTTCTCATTTAAAAAGTGATATGAATAACAGAATAAAAATGAATTGAGTGTTGTACTTCTAAACTTATGATCACCTGTGAATAACGGAAAATTACACTGTGATATAATTATAATAGTTGAGATCATGGGTCAATTGAAGCTAGACCACCATGGAAAACCTGAAAGCACTGGACGGCCGTTTCGTTGTATTGTGGGACTCATCACAATAATACCCCTTAGAAAACCACTTCTGATATTAATCATCTACACACTAGTGATGGTCTCTAAGATGTATTTCATGGAGTTCTAGTGAGGAGCTGTGATCAGTGGAGTACAACCAGCTCTGTTGTGAGATATCAGCTCACTGAACACAATGATGACGGTGGCGCAGTTTCGTGGATTGTTTGAAGTTAGGCATTAACACCGTTGGATATCGGCTCAGTGGTCCGATGGTTAAGCGCTCGTGTGCGAGACTGACAAGTCCTTGATTCGAATCTCGCAGGTGGCGGGATCGTGGATGTGCACTGTTGAGGAGTCACATACTAGGACGAGACGGCCGTCCAGTGCTTGCAGGATTTCCATGGTGGTCTAGCTTCAATTGACTCATGATTGTACCCTAACTTATAATTCTAGATGTAAAAATTTGGGCTGAACCCCTTATAGAAGAGGAGAGTCAAACTAAATATTATCTTTTTCCTCAAACTACTTAATAAACTATCCTTTACATCCAATCACGTGATTCAATATGCAGTAATTTCTCATTATGACATACGTAATTCATTGGCACTGGTGAAACAAACTTATTCTAAATCATCTCTTCATATGAATTACTTTGCCTGTAAATTTTCTAGACTCTGGAATAACCTACCACAATCTATCCGTAAGATAAAATCACTTCCATTATTTGTTCGTTGCATCGATGCATATTGCTCCTCTGAGAATACATTGTATGCTCTAGCACCTGCAAGTGTATCTCATTCCACGAGTGTTATTATAGGAACCTTAAATGTTTAGTGACTTTTATTAGTGCATTCTCTGGATAAAACCACCTACTTGCTGTCACTTTATGTTAACACCGTCCCTAGCAACTTTAATTAATTTGAATAATATCTAGCATCAACAGTATATCACTGTGTCACATGACATACGCATTTTGATAGATCTGATTGACATATTTCGGCAATTACTGCTTTGTTGTTCCATGCCCTCTGTTTTCGTTTTAATTTCTCAAGTTGTAGATAATTAACATTAAATCGATCTGGCACACGAAATGACCTTAATTACACCGTTCGTAGATCAACAGGCTGACCAGTTAAGAAATATTAAATGTTCCCGGCTGATGCATTGGATCGTTGTAGTACTTAAACAATTACTGAACTAGTAACCTTAAAACTCCTATCACATGTTTGTTCTGTACATATAATGATATTATTTATACCAACTTGATCATGCCTGTAAACTGGCTTGAATTCTGTAATTATTATTTTTTTCAGAATATAGTTATTATTATTCATTGATCATTGGGCAATATCACCGAAGTGAATAAGGTTTAAAAATGAAACATTGGATTATGACGCGATGGTTTAAATGATGTTGTGTTGACATCCCTTTACCTACGAAATGTGAATACCTTAAGTTTCATTCTATATGTGACCTCCAGAATAGTGTACAATGTTGAGGAGTCTCAAACTGGAATGAAAGGGCTGTCAAGTCATTTCACATTTTTATAGTATTTTTACAGCTGATGGGAGTAGCCTCAAAGAAACACTTCAGTTATAAAAAAAGATATAGTTTTCCTCTATATTTATGGATATTGGTTTTTACGACAAAATCAATGATTTCTGTAAACATACGATGATATACGTCTAAGATAAGTGGAAAATTTTACAGATATATCCATCTCTTATTTTATGTAAAGATGCTAATAATTTAGTTTATTTTCACTTAACATATTAAATCATTAATTAATGACTTCAACTAACTAATAATATAAGTATAAACATTTTCAATACCATTCTATGTAATGTCAATCTAAATATTGTAGTCCTTATATATCTTGGTTTTAGGTTACTTTTTCCGTTCATTAGAGCCAATTTTTAAAAAATATTTATATCAGTTCTAAGTATATGCAGTGTAAAATAATTCATTTTTAATGTCGACCAATCGATTATTTCCGTATGAAACTCTTATATCATCAAATGTTTTAGTAAAACTAAAATAATTCAACCGAAATATATTCTCGTAAATTATATCGAAGTATATCTTTAGTGAATTAATACATTTATAAACCATGCATAATTTAATACAGAATGGATAGAATGTGGCTAGCAGTAGGATACAAAACGTTCTTTTAATCCTGTTCGGGATTCGTCAGATTGATGTGGATCTATTATAAAGTTTATGTCTACTCCGAGATTCGAACCCAGTACTGTTCGTTTCAAGCGCCATGGGGTTATCAACGTATCTACTGAATCAATATAAACACTCACTTGTGAAACTGGTACCATTTTTAATTCAATTCGAAACAGTTTTAACTATCTCATTGTTCATATTTTTAGCTAAAAGTTGATGAATATTTGTTATTAATGGGATAATCCAGTTCAGTTCAAAATAAATTAGTACATAATTTAGCTATTGAGGGGCACTTTGAGTGAATGCATGCAACCATGATAAAACTGAAAGAATAGATTACATAGGAATGATCCTTGATTGCTTGGTGATCCTCATTCTATGTTAGTTGATAAGTAATTTATATTTACTCTAATAGGACCAAATGTTGTGCGGATATGTGGTAGTTTAAGTGACACCCATTTGATAAAATTTCATCATAGAGACCAATCGGTCACGTTTAAGATGGTGTCATTTAGACTTTGTACGTAATTCGAGAAGTGATGCTGGCTAGATTGCACCTTGTAAAGAGTAACGTAAGGCTCTCACTATATAAAACATCTACTAAACCCCATACAACGTATAGAAAAACGCTACTTTTGCTATAAGACATTGAAAATGTTATAAAGATGTTTACTAAACTTTCAAATTCCCTCAAAAGAAACACGTTTTCGAAGTCAACTTTCAACTTACCCGGGTTATTACTGACTCAAAAAAGACGTACTTTTTGTACAATGCAAACGCTTGGAAAGAAAAGCTACAATTGACATTTTACTACATTCTTAGCAGCATATTCGTAATTGTAATAGACTTTTTAAAGTATTAGCTGATAGGTTTTATGAAAGTATCACGAATGTTTATTTTCTGTCACCGATGTAATGAATGCTCGTCATGTATTCATATAATTCAACTAAATCTCTAATGATCCTGTGTTATGAAAGTGGTTCATTTAAAATTTTCGGATATATCTAATTGGAAAATCACCAAGCCAATAATTCCATTTATTTTAAAATTCCATCAACTTCCTGAATCTTCATAGCATGTAGGCTTTACCATTTAGTTGTTCATTACTGTACTCGAACATCGTACTTTAAAAGGGGAACAAAATTATATTTGTCTCTAACATATAAAATTATATTTTTATCTGAAGATCGGATTATTTCATATGTACCAAGATTTCACTCTCAACATCAAACAAAATCATCACTATTTAAATTAGTAGTACTTAACCAAAGAAATAAATTATGTAGAACTTACTTGTAACAATATAAATAATATCGGTTTCACTATTATCTTGAATTGAATTAGCCCAATGTACTTTGAAATCAATTGGTGTTTCTGTAGATATTATTGTTTCATTACTTAAATCATTCATTGTAAATATTTTCAATGCTTTACCAGGTTGTTTTAGTAGAGTAATGCGTTCATTTGTTGTTGTGGTTGTTTGATTTTCTACGGCATTTATCATATTTAAAGCCCATACACTTGTACCAACTAATGGATGTAATGTAGCAAATTGTGAATAATAATCAGGTAGTGACTTTGATGGACATGCCTGATCAAAATTAATTTTTAAGAGAGAAAAAATTAGTAAAAAATGCATTCTTTTATCATACCTTAGTACGATTGGTAAAAACATTCTAATGTACAGTTAATTATTAAACTTGTTTCTAATTTTTTTTATATTCCCGTTGTTGATGTCAATAGCTGCAATAAGTTGGTTGTTATTAACATCAGCGAATACCGAGCTAATTGCCTTGATTTTGGTCATGAGTTTTTCTATGAAGGTGGACAGTCCACAATAATAGAATCTACGAAGTGGACTCCGTTTCGTTTGAGATATTTTACCTGGATATTCCTTCATCCCATTTTTGGTGTTCATATCTCAACATGAACCCAGTATCTGACACTTCAAACATTGTTTATTTACAAGATTTTATTATTAATAAAATTCTTACTCGTCACACAAGCTAGTAGATATCTGATCTAAATAGTTCGGAGGATAGTGCGTTATAATATTAAGCAAAAGATACAGGATTGGGGTATCAGTGAAAGTACTGGCAATAAGACGCAAGTGATTCAGTTGATGGGTTTCAAATAAAACGAAACGTGATTAGGGAATTCTAACGATAATCACTATCCAACTTTAATTAATTAATTAATTACTCCTGTTACTCCCAATGGAACATAGGCCGCCTACCAGCATTCTCAAACCCACTCTGTCCCACTCTGCCTTCCTTTCCGGTTCTATTCAATTTTTGTTCATTTTTCTCACGTCTATCTCCATTTTCCGGCGTAATGTGTGTTCTTCGGTCTTCCTCTCCTCCTTCAACCTTGAGGATTCCGTGTGAGGGCTTGTCTTGTGACGCAGTTCGATGCTTTACTCAATGTGTGTCCTATCCACTTCCAACGCTCCTTCCTGATTTCTTCCTCCGCTGGCATCTGGTTTATTCTATCCCAGAGTAGGTTGTTGTTAGTAGTGTCTGGCCAACGGACCTGAAGTATTTTGCGTAGACAACTGTTAATGAACACCTGTATCTCCTGGATGATGGATTTCGTAGTTTTCTAGTTTTCGGCCCCACACAGTAGAACTGTCTTGACATTTGTATTGAAAATTCAGACCTTGGTGTTGGTTGCCAATCGTTTTGAGTTCCAGATGTTCTTCAGTTGTAAATATGCTACTCTTGCTTTTCCGATCCGCGCCTTCATATGTGCATCAAATCCACCGTGTTCATCAATGATGCTGCCCAAATATGTAAAGGTTTTTACATCTTTCAAATCTTCTCCGTTAATTGTGATTGGATTCGTGCATGTTGTGTTGATTCGGAGAATCTTGCTTTTCCCTTTGTGTATATTGAGACCTACTGCTGCTGAGGCTGCTGCTACACTGGTCGTCTTCTCTTGCATTTGTTGTTGCATGTGCGATAGAAGAATCCAACTTTACTAATGATTAAATTATCTAGTATAATGTTTTTGAGGTAAACTAAATTTTAATCATAAATAAAGTTGAAGAAAAACAAATAAACAGATGACTTCCGATTACCGAGTTGTGAAGGAGTAATTTTTCAGTGATATTAGTGACTGAATCTACTAATATAAATAGTCAGGAGAGCTCAATAGAGAAATTAACCAATTGTTTCCTTTTCTTTAAATTAACACAATCTCAAAGTGAGGTGAGGCATTTAGATTGTATATTTAGTGTGGTATGATTTTAAAAATCGTCTTTCAACAAAACAAAGCACGTAGTGAGCAAAACGATGTAAAAGTTAGGTATTATTACATTGTATTCTAGAAAGAGTTAGAACTGTAACCTGAATTTCTATGATCTAACTATTGTTAATACAAACGTATTTATCGTTTGAACTTGATATCACTTTTTTACAGGTTAGATTTTATATATTTTTCAGCTAACACTATTTTGAACGATTTATTTGCTGATTGATGTACATAAGTATATTTGAAATATATAGAAGAGAAATATTCTGTTTTTTAAAAACTACAATAATTTTATGGCAACTTTTGCAGCCGATATAACTTCTTTTCTATTGTAGTTAGCCAGTATGTGGATAAGATTGAACTGGAGGTATTTGATTTTATCTTGAAACTCCTAAGAAAAATACATAAACCTTGAAGAGAAAATAACTTTCAGATAGATTGCCACTGATGAATTTTAATCACATTCTGTGGATGCTGTTTAGTTAATCAAATAAATTACTCTCAAATAAGTAACATTCATTATTAAGAAGCTGTTGGCTACTATTCTTCACAATGTTTTGAAGAAGAACACAAATATAATTCGCAAATCAAGTAGTGATTCTTGTTCTTATGTTCTAAAAATAGAAACTATCAAGAACTCTTATTAATTATTGGATAAATTTTAAGACAAGGTATCGTGAGTTAAAGTTTATAGTTTTCCATAAGTTGGTCAGTCAATGTTAACAAAAAACTTGATTTACCCTTCCTCATCAATACTAACGAATAACGATGAATAATTGTAAACTGATATATAGGTAGCCGACATAAAGTTTTAGAACAAGATTTCAAAGAAATATACACTCTTCTTAATTTGAACAGAGATTATTCCACTAGGCATCTATATTAATTTTCTGTTGAATATTTGCATTCCAGACTAATATAATTGATATCGATTTTCAACATGAACCGGGTATATAATAACACACAGTATAACTCAGTTTTACTAATTACTAATAATCATTTTTTATATATCTTGTATTCTACTCATTAATCTGTATATTGCTAAGAATAGTTATAAGTAGGTTAATTTAATCTGTTTAGCTATTTATCTGATAAACAATTTGATGGCGTTAACATCATCATTATGTCTTATTATTAAACACAAGATTATGATAAAATTTAATTTTATTATAACTCACTTTAGAAGTTCTTATTATTTCTTGTGTCATTTTTGACGGTGAAACAACATCTACAGTCCATTTCGATGTATATTTATAATAATTGTAATGGGTTGATGATGAATTTGTTTCAGTATTATTATTATTACCTCTCCATACCATACGAGATAAACCATTGTATGCTTTATTTGATTGTTTAAATTTGATTAAATGATCAGTGTTTAAATTTTGATCTACACTATTCAAGTTGAATGCACATAATGCGTATAGACCAGAGATCGAATCAATCGTGGTCATAAGAGCGTAGAAAACATGGTCAGTCATATCAACTTTTATTATGTTTCAATGAGAAGAAAAAACGGGTGAGAAAGAATAAAATAACATTTAATTAAAATAATTATTTGTCATTAAGTGATCGATTGGTTGACAAGAAAACAAACGTTTTTTTATAGAGGGTTTGCATAGGTTGTTAAATTCCATAGGTTAGACCTTAGATCGGTCATAGTTAGACAACCAGTGAAAACCTGGAAGTACTGGACAGCTGTTTCGTCTTGGTATGGGAATCTTCAGTAGTCTAAAAACACTTAACAAACATAAGCATGAACTGACTAGCGACTAACTTCAAGATGCAATTCCAGGAGTTTTAATGAGAAGCTATGATCAGTCGAGTTCAACCATGACTTGTACGAGAAAGTTATCCACTAATCAAACTGACAAATACTCGTGGTCTTTCACGAGTTAAGTGAAGTTAGGCATGTAACTGATTGGTCGGCTCCTCAGTGGTTTACATGTTAAACGCCCATAAAAAGAATTGAAGGTGGTGGGTTAAATCACCAGCAAAATCATGGATCGGCACTGTTAAGAAATCTTATACTATAGTATAACGGTTTTAACTGTTTTCTGATTCTTAATCACTGTCATTCTAGAGTCAGTACATCATGAAAACTATGAAATAGAGAATTTATTTTTTAATGAACATTTCAGAATAGTATTTAAAGTTTTTGTCAGTTACCAGGCGATAGAAAAATCGTGATCTGACAAAATATTTATCTATCCATGTTAGCCCACTTTAGTTCTACGTAATAAGAAAAGAAATTAATAAGTTGAACAGGATTATTAGGGAAAAAATGCCAACTATAACAGAAAGTTAAACATCAGAAGTACAGTTCAACAAAGTTATAGAATAGAAATTTATTAATCTCTATAGCTAAATGATTATTGAAACTAGATAACTGAAAGATGCTTAATTTTATTTTAGCGCTTATTGTTTAATTAGAATACAAGAAAATTAAAAATGATCATTCGTCTATTACAGTATTGCTACGAAGACGGAGAAAATTAATCCAATTTCATTGATTCTAAAATTAGCTATCTCATTTGTTTATTTTTCAGCTGATTTCTTGTTAAATTATTTTATTACATTGTTTTAAGTTTTATGCGATTCCTGTTGGTCTTTAAACATTGAACATTTTGGTAACACATGAATGTCCCCCTTAGTTGAGTACGAGAACCAAGTTTCTCACTTAATTTGGTTGTTTTTCTATAAATTTGGATACTTTTTATTATGTGCAGTGAGAAAAATAATTTTTAATTGGTAAATCGGAAGCATTTAAATGATTCTATTAATGCAAATTCTGTTTTACTTATTTATTTATTTGAACACATAAATATTGGTACAAGGGAGCACCAAATATATATACTCCACACAAAACAATGAGAATGGGGAGAAAAAAAGAAGGTAAGGAGCGTAAAAGTAAAAAAGGAGAAGAGGAACAATAACGACCAGATTAGTGTAAGGAAGTGTAATGATAGTAATAATAATAATAATAATAATAATAATAATAATAATAATAATGGCGGAAACGGAAAGGTACAACCAGAAGAAATCTTTCATTTAAGGAAGATACAACCACCTTTTATGAAGAAAGTAAAAGAAGTTTACAGCATGATCGCCACTGGCTTCTATTCTTAGCCATAGCTGACAACTTCTCTAGCCACTGTGTCGCACCATCTCTCGGACCCCATGCAAATTCTGTTAATAAATAGCCAGTAAGGATCAACTTACCACCGGAATGAACCCCAAACTTATTCAAAGTTTAAATGAATTATACAATTTGGATATCTCTTTATAATTTTTAGATTGTTTTAGGATATAGAAATACTTTGTTAAAAGTTTTCCATTTTTTTCGAAATAAATGATATTGAAATACTTCCATAAGTATACATTGTTTTACTAACCACATTTGATATTGATGCTATCAATTGAGAACACATTTTCGAGATGCTATCTTGAATATATATATATATATATATATATATATATATATATATATATGAACTAGTTATGTATTTTCTACTTTGCAATTAAGCTTATCATTATTTTCTCTCCCAAATCATAGTGATTCTGGGCGTTCAATAATTTTTTTTAAAATTTACATTCATTTAAAACTTATCAAACACAATAAAATTTATTATCCAAACGACGGTTATCTTAGCAACAAGTGAAGCAAATGTTTTATCATCTCAAAACTCCTTTTATTATTTATTTAAATTGAGGAAATGTTTCTCCTACAAATTGGCAACAGAAGCTTTAAAAATTGACGAGATACTACAAGCTTTCATTCTGGATCAAAATGTTTGAAACTATAAAAACCCTCTAACCTTCATAATATGTTTAAACTATAGTCTTTAGTTTACATATCAATGTGAATGAGGAAAGTAACTGAAAATTACTTAACATCTAATCAAATATTATTTGCAGCTACTGAATTATATCAGAAAACGTTTTGTGGATATTATAGTGATTTTAATAGCTGAGATCTTGGGACAATTGAAGCTAGACCACCGTGGAAAACCTGGAAGCACGGCCGTTTCGATCTATTGTGGGACTCCTCAGCAGCGCTCATTCACTATCCTGCTCGCGGGATTGTGTACTGTAGAATTCTGTCTTATTTTTAATTATAATCTCTTGAACATTACTTCTCCAATAAGTTTTTTCGCCTTTAATTATTTAAAAATAATCAACTTAATGTTTGTTTTAATCTGTTGTTGTGATTTTCTAGGAGAAAATAACTGAAAGAAATTACTGCCAAATGTGAATAGAGATATATATGATGTGACATTTTTAAAACCGTCTTAAAATTCAACCATGAAATTGCGTAAACCCTGAAGTCAGAGAATCTATTTGACCATTCTGACTAAAGGTGAAAATTTTATTTAACTATTATTTCTTTTAGAAGTTAGATCTAACATGCATGTGTGTAGTTTTACTTTCCTAAAATTTACGCGAACAGAAGGAGAAAGAGATAGAGAAACTTAGCAAGGTCAAATTCAAATGATAAAAAATGTTATCAACTGTAACACGAATGTAAGGGTAAAAAATTCAGTACGAAAGTAGGAGAAGTGAGATCGAATTGTAGAATATGAAGAATGACAGTCAGTTTAAAAGATGAAGAATGAATACAACTTCGCTGCCATAACCAATCTGGGTTACCCCAGTCAATTTCCACAACTATTAAGTAATATGAAGTCTGCAACCATGGTGTTTGCATTGTTCACTCTGTGTTTTATTTTAACAAATGAATAAAGTAAAGAGATGATCAGTAAACATAAAAATATCAACAACTAAATACCCATTAGCAACTGCGAATCATGAAACTGAAAAAGAATCAATTGATATTTAGGTTTGTCCAAAGTTTCTCAAAATTACTGAAATATCAAAGGTGATTCCTAAATTTTAATTCAATGGACTTGGAGAGATTGAAGGTGTTTTCCAGCGGGCTATGTAGATACATTAACAAACTGAATGACTGACTAAAAGTTTCTAAATGAAAAATTCTGAACCGAAGATAATATGAAGATCACAAGGTAACCAGAGATTGTTTGCTTCGATCCGCGGACATATCCATGAGTTAGGTACATCACGTAATTTTGCCTTGACGCTCAATGTCAATCACTATATTTTGGGTTTTACATACAAAATATTGTTCAAAATATAAAAATGCTACAAAACGTGTGAAACTCTCTTCAAAAAACTTCTAAGGTTACTGGTTTCCATGTGTAAGTTCGATAAACCATAAACCGTTTGCTCGAATCCAAACAAACCTTGCTTTTTAGTCTTCCATTCATACCTAATTTTGTCTAGTTCATTTTATAGCTAACGTATAATACACTTTACAATCTTACGAATTGGATTGTCAAACGTCGTGAGTAAAAATATTGCAAATTTTACACGGTTTGATATTTCTGATCAAGAATAATATTATTATTAATGCCAATATTTATTACGATTCTAGTAGTAATCCTATATTCACTGATGTAAGTTGACAAAAGTAACATTCGTTTTCGGTGTTTGAAAGTAGTTTGAAAGAAACACGACATACCGTACTTTTCGTGATGGATGGAACTTTCTCGAAAGGCGTATCTGCAATCTTGAGGGAACTGATGCTCCACTTCAAGAGGCTTTAAAGTCAGAGGCAATATTCATAGGCGACTTACATTTCACTGGGCTAAGGTATTAACAAAAGACCGATTAACAAGTGACATCTATTGTCATAGTTATCTAGTTCTTTTATTCTGATAGAATTTATCGGTCAAGCTGCTATTTAAGTAATTTAACATCTCTTGCACTATTATTAGATGTCATATGACTGAAGAGTGTAAGCTACTAAAAAAATGAGCCCATGGTTTACTACCAACTAATAATAACCAGCAAACATCTCATCATAACATCGAGTCACTTAGACAAGTAATCGCATTCTAACTTAATAGGCAGAATTTGGTTAGAAACAAAGAACTAGATAAATATAGCATTGATCACCACTCTGTTGTAGACAAGTTTTATTCACAAGTACAGATTAAAAATAAAGATATGGAAAACATCTAGGATGCTGATAACTGATTACTATCTACTTACCTGTTGGAACAATCTCACTAACAGCAATCGCTCGATTGAATTCTAAATAACTTTTTTCATTTGTTATTTTCTGTTCATTGAAATATCTATCCTTAGTATTTTCTTGTCCATTAAAATTATCATAAGTCTGATGATGATTTGTTTCTTGTAGATGAACAGAATCAGATGAATATCCACGACAAACAAGTTGAGTTTTTCGAAAAGTTGTAAATACTCCACCACCATTTGGTAAAATTGATGCTGATAATTTTGAACCTGGATCATGTTGACATACTCGACCAATTCGTGTTATTGTACTTGCAATATTAGAAAGCTGTATCAATTAAATAAAATTAGTAAACGACACCAAGAATATTCAAAAATATTATTTTCAGAAAATATTATTATTAATAATAATTGAATTGTACATTATCTTGTATAATGGTCAATCGTAAAGCTGATTGTTACTTATGAACAACTAAAGTTGTGTACACATAGTTTGAAAAATTAATATTGTTTATTAGAAAATTAGTTGCATTTTGTCATCATAAACACTATGTGTATGATCCATCAATAGGACAGTGGTTTGATAGTCTACGCCCTTAACTTCAAGTACTGATAGGATATACTAACTTCCTTCCTTCTATTTTAGTTCAGAAACCTGGATTATAAATCTAATACAAATGTTGCACTAAAATAATAAGGAATGAGTTTAGAGCACTAAAATTTAAGATATATATATATATATATATCAAAAGGTGTTTTGGAATAAAAAAATATTTGAAATGATACAACTGTACTATAATCGGAAATGTCAGATATTATGTCATCTATACATTCTCGACTGTTTATCATGCAATTTAATTTTGTTCGTTAAGTGATACATTTTTGCTTGAAGAATTAGATTATTATCGTTCAGTTAAATTTCATTATGTCGCATAATTTATACTTTAGTGTCGTTGCAAGTTAATACGAAGTATTAAACAAAGTACAAAGTCAATATTCGATGACTGTTGGTTAATTACAGTTATAAACCGGATATCAATAACACGGAACGTCAAACATTCATTATGATTTTTTTATACACACTCTACATAATATCTACCATTTGGCAAAACATTTAATCATGTTATCTTTTTATACAAATGTCAGTTTTATTTCAATCAAACCGAATAATGAGTTCTGTCCATTGATAAGAGCTTATCTGAAATTTCAGTATTTATCAAGAACAACTAAGTACTGTATATATCTTAGTATTGCGTGGATTTTCCTATTTTATTGTCAAATGTCATTTGATAATGATCAACGCTTTGTGTCTATGAATGAACCATTAATAAAATCCACATTGTAATTGATAATTCATTTCAAACCTTGATGAGGATTTTCTAATCCTTCTCTCATTACTACAAGACATGTTATCAATTAAAAATTAGAAATAAATAAACACATAAAAAGTTAAACAAATGACATCATAAAAGATAAAATAAAATGGTGATAGGTAAGTATAAAATAATTCCTTTTATAGTATTTATCATATGAAATCAGTTAACTTTATAACTTTAAACAAAACGAAAATGGCCGATGGTTAAGAATAACCAGTCAGTCATTATCAACGTAAAAATCAACATAAATTTGGTCAAGCCCAAGATATCATGTCAGGTCAACAACGATGAGATGTAATTAATAAGATGAACGGTGAAAAAACTGAAATAGTAGTATTATCAATAATGGTAAGAAGGACTAAATATTGAGAATATGGTTTGAGAATGCGAAATGAAAAGTTACGTATAGAGATAAACTGGAACTCAGGATCTGGAGAAAGAAAAATATTGAACATATCTACGTCACTGTTATCAATTCTAAGCCGTGATACACAATCACTATGTTTATTTTCTGGACCTAAGCTAGATAACTATAACCGTCAATAGTTATGATTAAAATAACTATAAGGATACTATTAATAATAGTAGTACTATTATTTAGTACATGATGAAACAATTATATTGTGTTACCAAAAAATTGATATTCCATTTCTGATTTAAGCTTTTCATATGATGGCCATATCAACGGTTTTTATTTTAACTGATAAATTAAAATGAGAAGCGGTTTGTTTAAAAATGAAGATAATTTTTAACAGATACATACAATATCACTATTTTTATGTTGATTTGAAACTAGTATTTTTTTTAAAATTAAGGTTGATTTTCCTAATATTTTATTGGGTTATTTTTTAATAAATGCAAAAATATACTAAGATATTGTTTGACAGATTTGGAATAAGTTGGCAATGAAAATATATTGATAGTTTAAGTCTGTTTTAAACTATCGTTTTTCATTACTGTTTTTGTTCAAAATATAGTTATATCTAAATCATAAATCTGATCTTTTCCTTCAAACTACTTAATAAACTATCCTTTACATCCAATCACGTGATTCAATATGCAGTAATTTCTCATTATGACATACGTAATTCATTGGCACTGGTGAAACAAACTTATTCTAAATCATCTCTTCATATGAATTACTTTGCCTGTAAATTTTCTAGACTCTGGAATAACCTACCACAATCTATCCGTAAGATAAAATCACTTCCATTATTTGTTCGTTGCATCGATGCATATTGCTCCCCTGAGAATACATTGTATGCTCTAGCACCTGCAAGTGTATCTCATTCCACGAGTGTTATTATAGGAACCTTAAATGTTTAGTGACTTTTATTAGTGCATTCTCTGGATAAAACCACCTACTTGCTGTCACTTTATGTTAACACCGTCCCTAGCAACTTTAATTAATTTGAATAATATCTAGCATCAACAGTATATCACTGTGTCACATGACATACGCATTTTGATAGATCTGATTGACATATTTCGGCAATTACTGCTTTGTTGTTCCATGCCCTCTGTTTTCGTTTTAATTTCTCAAGTTGTAGATAATTAACATTAAATCGATCTGGCACACGAAATGACCTTAATTACACCGTTCGTAGATCAACAGGCTGACCAGTTAAGAAATATTAAATGTTCCCGGCTGATGCATTGGATCGCTGTAAAACATGTACTATCCTATATCACATGTTTGTTTTCTACATCTAATGTTACGATTTATATCAAATTGATCCTGCCTGTAAACTGGCTTGACTTCTGCAAGTATTATTTTCAGAATATATAAATTATTATTATTATATAAAAGCGAAGCATACATTTTGTTTCACCTAAGAATAACAATGTTGATCTTTTTATTGGAGTTATTATTGAGTTATTGGATGGTCATTTTATTCGACATTAAAACGATTCGAATTTATATGAATAGAATACATTTTTTTATCTATCCTACAGTAAACAAAAGCATTAAACATTTATCACAGCTAGGAATGATTTTTACTTCACTCCACATTATATGGTAACACGTAGTATCTGATCGTTTGAACTAATTAAAATAATTGATGCTTTTTAAAACTGGGTCATTTCTCTTATGTTATTCATAAATATACATCTAGAAATATCTTTTTTGTCCTTTTCTCATGATTTTTTGTATTACGAATGTACCGGTTTTTATTTGTGAGGACTCTTTCAATATATAATCCATTAAGCATTTCATCCAGAAAAATACAATATTTTCAGGTGTTTCTCTCTTCTCGATGTGGAAAATGTTATAAAACTGATTTACTTCAATATTTTTGTCATAAATTGGAACATATTAATTCTACTTGTTGACTACTGTACTCTCTTTGCTGCTTTCATAAACCTAAATGGGTGGTTGAGTAACCAAATAGTAAAGCAAACTAAACAGTGTATTCACTTTATGCTAGTTTTGCTGACTATCTAAAAAACATGTTCTACTCAGTAATCCACTCCACAGTAATTGATGGATAAACAATATGGATACTTAAAGTATATTTCATACTCACATATATTCACATTTTTTTAAGTCATTACATATACAACTACAGAGAGAACAGATCTTAATTTACAAACGTAATGTTAGGTGTAGGACATTTTTAAGTTGATGGAGTTGTTCTACCTGACACAATGTCACCTTATTCAATATTTCCTACTGTCTGGTGTAGAAATATATTCATAAATAGATAAGATAACATATGACATCTGAAATCTTTATTCTGATTTGTGCCTGAGGCATTTAATTTGACTGAAAAGAGTCCATAAAATAAGCAAAACAAATAGTTGATGCTATAAGTGATATAGGTCAAAACAAATTAGAATCATTTTTAAATGTTTAAATTCTATCATTATTATTCTTTTTTTACTTATTCCTACATTGAAAGCATTTTATTTAAAAGGATGTACTGAATAAATGGTCATAAAAAAAGTTGATATGTTACTTAATTTCATGATCAGATGGATAACAACAACAAAAAGAAAAATTACCAGTATCTTCAATTGATACTTATTGATATTAATCAATATGGTGTAGTTGCAATCATCAGGTTATTGATACTCTTCTAAAATATTCAAATCATGCCACTTTGGATTGTATTAAGAATTTATTATAATCGATCGATGCAAACCATAACTTGGGTAGAATTATCATCGTCAAGTTCTGATTAACTAACTAACCAGTGTTCATCAGCAATCGTTGTGTAAAACGGTACATTTTGTTTCAGAAACGGGCAAAAGAATTTTTAAAAGTGTCTTTATTGAATTAATTATCTGATAACAGATAACATCATCGAGACTACTGCTACAGATATATTTAAAACGTACACTATCAATGAAAGCAAAAAAATAAAATTAAAAGTTTTTGTCAACTATTCTCATCTAAAATTCAATAACTAAAAAGCATGTGGTGGTTGGTATTCAATATAATACTTAACTTTGTATACAGTTCGTCCTGATAACCGTCACTAGATAATGCCCAAACGGTGTATTAATCAGAAGGCGAATACGATGCGTTGATTACGTTTATTATTGCACCACACATCGATATCCAAATTTACAGGTACACTAAGCAAGCATGAAATAATAGTATCGAAAAGCAAACAGGCAAGCGAGTAGAATGAGCGAGTCGAGTCAATGAATAAGATTAAAATGAACATATATATACATAATGAAATGAATGAATTATCGAATCAATTAAGCGACTAACAGTAAATCTAGCAGAATAAATATATGCGTAGGCAGTAAGCAATTCTTAAGCGTAGATATTCATACAAGTGTAAGAATAAGAAAGATACAATGATATAGATAATTTGTTACTGTACGGATAACTCTGTCCATTAAATAAGTTAACAAAAGGGCTTAACTAAATTGTTATGAGCTGCTATAGACGTTCAAAAATAAAAACGTTTAAAATTATTGAATCATTTAAAAATGTCTGTAATTAATGAATTAGATCAACTTGCCTAAAATGTTATCATATGTGTTAAAATGTACATTCTTTTATTTCATTAACGTTCTGAACTGTCAAGGGTAATCCAGATACAATGCTTTATGTGACCATAAAATGAACAAATGTAGGACTGCTAGTTTTTGTAAACATATATACGTTCATGAGAATGCAAATTACAAACAATATTACCATAATTCTCTTTGTCTATCGTACAAATGAACAGTCATCAATGAGATCAATATAGACATAAGCTTTGAACCTCTATGGAAGAAGTCAATCAATTACAAGGATAGAGGTAAACTAACAAAGACTGTCAGTGTGAATGCTAAGGCAAATGGAAACTACAAGACTACAAAACAGCCAACCACGAACTTGGTCGTTTGAATAGGCGAATTGTAGGATAACTAAAAAGCTCACTTCTCTATGAAATAAGCTTGGAAAGTGTTGTCCAGAGCTGCAATGAAAGCTCCGTTATTAAACCATTTAGCTCAGAAAGCTCAGTACCTGAGCTACAAATTTCATTCCACATAATACTCCTGTTTACTTTATAAAATATCACTTGCAATTAAAAAATAGTTAAACATATAATTTTCAAGGACAATACTAAATTTCACTGTAGATAATGTCAACACCACTTATCGTATAAAAAGGTAATTATTACTAGAAAAAAGTTTTCAAAAGATGAAACCTAACGTCACTCAAACACGTTGGCATCTAAAAACTTTGAATATTTGTCAGTAAACTGAAATTTATTCGTTCTAGTATGGGACTCCTCAACAGAGCTCATCTACGATCCCGCATGAGGGATTCGAACTCAGAACCTCCAGTCTCTCGCGCGAACGCTTAACCAGAGTACCAGTGGAGCTAATTCGTGCCAGGAGGTGACATGTATCTTCTCCAGACAATGAAAGATGGTCACACAACTTTGTGGTTTGATTGAAGTAAGACATTAACACCGTTGGATGCTGGCTTAGTGATTGCGACGTTAAGCGTTCGCACGCGAGACCGAATGTCCTGGGTTTGAAACCTGTGTACGAGATCATGAATGCGCACTGCTGAGGAGTCCCATACTAGGAAGAAACGATCGTCCAGTGCTTCCAGGTTTTAATAGTGGCTCAATATCAATCGATTCATCATCTCAATCTAAAACTTAACAATCTCCACAACCCCACACTGACATTTATTCGTTTATTGGTAAAATAAGAAAGGTGTGGGAATGTGGAAAATACAGTTAACAATACGATCTGTCTTCAGTTAAAAAGTTTTTCAACTTTTTAGTGGATATTTTAACTAAAGTTAGTAAAATTCGTTGCAATATAATTTATTAAAGATAATTTTAAAAAACTGAATTCCTTTTCAGTGATCTGGAAAGAATGATATGAAATTATCTTAACTGAGTTACTTATAAATGAACCACACAAATAGTAAAAATTTCTCTTTGATTATTACTACAATGTAAAGTAGTATGAAAATATCAAATCACTTTTATAAGTGTGAAAGAAACATAGTTATGCATGAGAGATGTTAACATTCATAGAGCCTGAACAAACACCTCAACCATGAATAATTTCACTACAGTGACATTCCTTTTTTAATCAAATGACGACATACTATGTTGAAAAGGACATTTGCGTTCTTTGAGAAATTGAATTAAAATGACACCTCTTATATAGATGACAAATATGTGTTATATGAAACAAAATTGTCAATTGTTATATTTACTGTTTTTAAACGAAGTGAATAAAATGTATGGCGGAATCTTTATGTATTTTTTTATGATTTAATGAACGGTAAGTTATCTAGTTCACATAAGAACAATTTTAAGACTCGATTACGTGATTGGCATTTTTAATAACTTTTCTCAAACTTAAAAATATGAAAGGAAATAAGTAGTGACTTTAAAATGGTTTTTAGAAAATTGATTTCTGAATTGCATATACGTGGTAAACAAAACAAATACGAAAGAAAACTGAGTTGTGAAAAAAGTCTGAACAAATGGTCATTAGTTTATAGAAGCGACTCTGTAGTGATCAGTGAGAAACATCAGGTCGAATACAGAAAGACATATAAACTAGGTTATCAAAACCAACAATAAATTATTCCAGCACCTATAGACATTCATGGTCTTGTTCAAAATAATGTACTTTTAGATAATTTTCTGTCTGATTATAAAAAAGGAATCCCATTTCCATAAAATAATACGCAGTTATTTCACTCGAGTATAAATTTTAATGGAGTTCTGTTCTCTGAGTTGGATGGTTTGGTTGTGAGGCTTCAGGTGGAAGTTTGTGCTGATGATGACGTTCAGAAGAACGACGAAAGCTACACGACCAAGTTGTACTTTTTATCACTAGTTTGGTCACTTGATAGGGGAACATCAAATTTTGAATCATCATGCTCACATAAAACCGTATTTTATAAAAGGCAAACTCGCCTGTAGCTCTTCCAGAGTTACTGCCGGTCCCAAGCCCGGCTAAAGGAGGAGGGTTGGGTATGGGGTTAGCGTCCCCATCCCGTAGAAACTCAACTCGCTAAAAAAAACGCTAACCAGAAAAAATTATTCAAACCATTTAAACTCTGCCCTGGGAGTTAGAGGTAATATGACGCTTCATGGTGAAAGCCGAGTTCCTTCGGAAGCCACGAGGCCGATGCCCCTTCTAACAACCAGAGCAACAATTTTTATAGGTTATAGCAACTCACGTTCAATTGAGTTTGCTCTCATCTATTCGGTTAAGCCCTTTTATTAACTTATTAAACGGACAAAGTCACCTGCACTACAATAACTTATTGTATCCTTATTACTGTTGCGAATTTATGTACCTTTATTATTGTTATCCTTGTATGAATACGTATGCTCGGCAAGCCTTACTGCCTACGCATTTATTCACGCTACTAGCTTTACTATTAACCGCTTAATTGACTCGATGATTCATTAATTTCACTATGTATATATGTCCATGTTATTCATATTCATGACTCGCTCGCTCGTTCATTCACTCGCTCGATCGCTCGCTCTTGCCCTTGCTCTCTCTCGCCCGATCGCTTGCCTGTTTGCCTTTCGGCACAACTATTTAATGCTTGCTTAACGCATCTGTAATTTTGGATATCTGTGTGTGGTCCCTTAATAAACGTAATTAACGCTTCGTATTCGCCTTCTGATTAATATACCGTTGGAGCATTATTTGGTGACGGTTACCGAGACGTACTGTATACGGAGTTTAAGGAATATATCGAACACCGACCACCACAGAATTGGTGATCCCAACGTGCGAGCAAGAATCAATCTTCGACGACGTAATCCAACTCCGAGAATCCAACGCACTTTATTTCAATTCGAGCTAGCATTTGGATTATAATCATTACTGTGGATTTATTATGTCACCATTTTAATTATACGTACATTATCACACAAACATTACTGAACATAACGATAATATTTTCCAAACAATTGATATTTTGGTGCAATTTAGTAAGTCCGTTCCTTGTTATTAATTGTACCATTTTGTATTATCATTGTTTTTATCGATTTACTTCTCTCCGTGACATTTACATTATATACGTATAATTTTTGATCTTTATAATCATGTCTTTAAATAACGACACAATAGACCTTCCACAAATTTCGTCCGTGAGGTCCATGAATGTAACTATTCCTCCCTTTAAGATCACAGATCCTGAACTTTGGTTCATTAGACTTGAAAATTATTTTTTGGCTAACCGCATTCACTTACAAAGAGATAAATTCGGTCTCACAAGCACACTCCTTCCAGACGAAGTAGCAGATAGCGTACGAGAGGCGTTAGTGAAACCAGACATCGAGAAGCCGTACGATGTACTAAAGCAAGTAATAATTAAAACTCTCTCTCTAAGTGATCAACAAGCTGTCGAACAACTTCTTAACCAAGTACAAATGGGAGATAGAACCCCATCACAGCTAAAAACGTATATGAAAAGCCTGTTGGGCGATAGGCAAATAGACAATAACCTGTTTTATCAACTGTGGCTTAGGCGACTTCCGTCAAGTGTACAGCAGATCCTAGCCGTCGGAGATACGGACGCCGATATAGACAACATAGCAAAAATAGCCGATAGAATATACGAAAGAACCAAACAAACAAGCCCTCCATTACACAACGTGACGGTAGATGATAGACTTAGTACTCTACAGAAAGAGGTAGAAGTCTTATGCCACAAGCTGACAAAACTAAATCAGAGCGATACACAAAGAAAATGGTTGCGAAGTAGGTCGACAGATAGAAGTCGATCACGTTCTAGGAGACGCTCAGCTCCTACAATATGTTGGTACCATCAAACTTTTGGCGACAAAGCTCGAAACTGCCGACCACCGTGTAAATTCAAACGATCACACCGATTGTCGGTAAACGCCGCGACAACTAGAACAGCTCCTAGAAACAGTCGTTTGTTTTACGTTCAGGACAGAGTAACAGGTGCTCAGTTCTTAGTGGACACTGGAGCAGAAGTAAGCGTTGTGCCTCCAGTGAGTAACGAAACGCGAAATATTAATACAGCGCTTACGCTTAAGGCAGCAAATAAATCCGATATAAAAACATATGGCAAGCGTAAAATAACCTTGAATTTTGGTCGTAGCACTTCATTCCGCTGGGAATTCGTCATCGCAGATGTATCCGTACCTATAATTGGTATTGATTTCTTAAAGAATTTCGACTTACTAGTGGATTCCCGACGAAACCGGCTCGTGAACGGAGACCATTCAGTAGTGATAAAAGGAGTGACAACCGATTACGTATCCATTAATTTAGTAGTCTCAAAAGACAAAAGCGAGCCATATAGAGCGCTTCTAAATGAGTTCACTGATTTGACGAGGGCATCATACGATAACAGAGATCTTAAACACACTGTACAGCACCATATTATAACGAAAGGTCCACCGACCAACGCAAGACCACGGAGGCTAGACCCAAATAGGTTGAAGATTGCGAAACGAGAGTTCGAAAAATTGATGAAGCTTGGTATCGTAAGACCGTCCAATAGTCCCTGGGCATCCCCGTTGCATATGGTTCCCAAGAAAAACGGAGAAATCAGGCCATGCGGAGACTATAGAGCCCTTAATAAGCAAACTATAGCAGACAGATATCCGGTACCGCATATCCACGACATTACTACCAATATGGGAGGTGCCACGATATTTTCAAAAATTGATCTTGTTCGGGCTTATTACCATATTCCCGTGGCGGCAGAAGATATACCTAAAACGGCTGTAACTACTCCATTTGGGTTATTTGAGTTTTTGCGAATGCCCTTCGGATTAACTAACGCAGCCCAAACTTTCCAGAGATTCATCGATCAGGTTGTCAGGGGTTTGACAGGAGTGTATGCATATATTGATGATATACTAGTAGCTAGCGCTACCGTGGAGGAACATCTACAACATCTACGACAGTTGTTTATGAAACTTCGAGAACGCGGCGTCACTATTAACATAGAGAAGTGTGAATTCGGGAAGGAATCATTGCAATTCCTAGGTCATACGATAAATTCACATGGTATCATGCCAGTTCCTACAGAAGTTGCTGCTATTCGTAATTATCCGTTACCTGAGTCACAAAAAAAATTACGACGATTCTTGGGACTAATAAACTATTATAGACGATTTATTCCAAACTGCGCAACAATATTACAACCATTGACGGACGCTTTGCGAGGACATACTCGGACATTTCGTCTTTCAGCGGATGCTATACAAGCTTTTGAGAACGCTAAGCGAGCACTAGACGAGAAGATGATGTTAGTACGACGAAAGAACGAAGCACCATTAGCAGTCATGACGGATGCATCGAACATAGCAGTAGGAGCCGTATTGCAGCAGTTAGTGGACGGTACATGGGAACCACTTTCATTTTTCTCTAAGAGATTAAACCCTACCCAAACGAGATATAGTACGTTTGGAAGAGAACTATTAGCGATTTATTTAGCAATAAAACATTTCCGACATATGATTGAGGGTACCATTTTCACAGTATATACCGATCATAAACCCCTCACGAAAGCATTAAACGCCAAACAGGATAACTACTCGCCGAGGGAAATTCGGCAATTAGAATTTATTTCCCAATTTACGTCTGACATACAGTATATCAAAGGCGATAATAACGAGGTGGCAGACGCGTTATCCAGAACGATGGTAAACGCTCTCATCCAATCAGAAATCGATTATCACAAATTAGCAGCATTACAAAACATCGACGTCGAGTTAAACAGACTAAAGTCTGCAAATACAACCTCGTTAGTACTCGAAGAAACTCCAATAAAAAATGTAAGTATCATGTGTGATATCTCTACGGGTCAACCACGACCATTTATTCCAAAGCCATTAAGACGAAACATTTTCGAAACTATGCATAATATTTCGCATCCCGGAATAAAGGCCACCATTAAACTAATCAGCGAGCGTTTCGTATGGCCAAGTATGAACCGGGATATTCGTAACTGGACGCAAGCGTGTATAAAATGCCAGAAAGTTAAGATAAATCGCCACACCAGTTCCGCAGGAGGTCAATTTCGCCACCCCGACAGCAGATTCGAACACATACATGTCGATATCGTGGGACCGCTGCCAATCTCAAATGGCTTTAATTACATTTTCACTTGTAT
Source organism: Schistosoma spindalis (assembly GCA_946903255.1). Lineage (NCBI taxonomy): Eukaryota > Metazoa > Platyhelminthes > Trematoda > Strigeidida > Schistosomatidae > Schistosoma > Schistosoma spindalis. The sequence continues at coordinate 79,481,956 of OX336420.1, forward strand.
TGATCGATTCACTCGATGGCCTGTAGCAGTGCCTATAAAAGACATTGCAGCAGAAACTGTAGCGAAAACCCTAGTAGAGCATTGGATTTCACATTACGGCGTGCCTACTAAGATTACAACCGATAGAGGAGTTCAATTCGAGAGCCGCCTCTTCCAACAACTCACAGAGCTCCTCGGAATCAAGCGAATTCGCACAACATCCTACCATCCGATGTCAAATGGTATGGTAGAGAGATTACATCGGCAACTTAAAGCCTCACTCACAGCTGTCATTAACAATAATGATTGGGCCAGCAAGCTTCCATTGGTCATGTTGAGTTTAAGATCAACAATTAAGCAAGATATAGGATGCTGCCCAGCAGAATTGGTTTATGGAACTACTTTACGTCTACCAGGAGAAATTTTCACCTCAGGTAAAAGTGTTCCAAATGACATAGCCAACTATGTACAACGTCTAAAGCAACATATGGGTGATCTGAGGATAACGCTTCCGAGGCAACAGCAACATCGTGTATACATGCCAAAACGACTGACCGATAGTACCCATGTGTTTATCAGAAGGGATAATGTGCAGCGTCCCTTACAACCGGCCTACGATGGTCCATTCAAGGTGATTAAAAGAAACGATAAAACTATTACGATAGAAAAAGCTGGAAAAACGGATGTAATTAGCATCGACAGAGTCAAACCAGCTTTCATCGAAACCGACGATCAGACAGTATATACAGATACTTCGAAAACCGTCGAACCACCGAAACGCAAGTCCCAATCATCAACGACATCGACCAACACAAACGAAGAAAATCCAGTAACGACGAGATATGGCCGAAGAGTGAGATGGCCGCAACGATACATAGCTACGATTTTGAATTGATAATTTCTTTCACCTCTTCGAATGTAAATTTAATCTTCATTTTCTATGTACAAATCGAAAATTTTAGCTTATCTATTATTATATTCAACATATTTTATGTATTCTTTCGATCTTCCGTTATGATCTTATTTGGCCTCACGGACATATACCAACTCAAACTTACACATATTTTTAATAACTTATACGATAGTTCTATCATATATCTTAATTTCGTAAATTTTGATATTTCCCATCTTGTTAAATTTGACATTTTTTTTCGCAAACACAGACACTTTTGTATCTTTGTTTGCTGGGAGGAGCTATTATAGCAACTCACGTTCAATTGAGTTTGCTCTCATCTATTCGGTTAAGCCCTTTTATTAACTTATTAAACGGACAAAGTCACCTGCACTACAATAACTTATTGTATCCTTATTACTGTTGCGAATTTATGTACCTTTATTATTGTTATCCTTGTATGAATACGTATGCTCGGCAAGCCTTACTGCCTACGCATTTATTCACGCTACTAGCTTTACTATTAACCGCTTAATTGACTCGATGATTCATTAATTTCACTATGTATATATGTCCATGTTATTCATATTCATGACTCGCTCGCTCGTTCATTCACTCGCTCGATCGCTCGCTCTTGCCCTTGCTCTCTCTCGCCCGATCGCTTGCCTGTTTGCCTTTCGGCACAACTATTTAATGCTTGCTTAACGCATCTGTAATTTTGGATATCTGTGTGTGGTCCCTTAATAAACGTAATTAACGCTTCGTATTCGCCTTCTGATTAATATACCGTTGGAGCATTATTTGGTGACGGTTACCGAGACGTACTGTATACGGAGTTTAAGGAATATATCGAACACCGACCACCACAAGGTACATGGAACGTCCGGACAATGTGGGAGACTAAGAAGACCAGTCAAATAGCAACGGAAATGAGGCGATACAACTTGGCGGTACTGGGAATCAGTGAAACCCATTTGACACAAGCTGGACAACAAAGGCTAAATACGGGAGAGATGCTGCTATACTCCGGTCACAAAGAGGAAAATGCTCCACACACTCAGGGAGTTGCTCTAATGCTATCCAAAGTAGCACTAAATGCACTGTTAGGATGGGAATCTCACGGATCCAGAATCATCAAAGCATCATTCAAAACAAAGGAGGGGATCACACTGAACATTATCCAATGTTATGCACCCACCAATGATATCAACGACGACGTTAAAGATCAATTCTATGAGAAGCTGCAATCAATCAAAGAGAAGTGCCCAAGAAAGGACCTCACCATTCTGATGGGAGATCTAAACGCCAAAGTCGGAATGGACAACACCGGATATGAAGACATTATGGGACTACATGGACTGGGAGAGAGGAACAAAAACGGGGAAAGATTTGCAAATCTGTGTGCATTCAATAAATTGGTCATAGGCGGTACAATATTTCCACACAAACGTATACACAAAGCTACATGGATCTCACCGGACCACACCACAGAGAACCAGATAGATCATATTTGTATCAATAAAAAGTTCCGAAGGACAATGGAAGATGTGAAAACCAGGAGAGGAGCGGACATAGCTTCAGATCACCACCTGGTTGTGGCCAAATTGAAACTGAAGCTAAAGAAGAACTGGACAACTGGACAAACAGCACCACAAAGGTTCAATACAGCCTTCCTTCGAGATACTGACAAACTCAATGAATTCAAGGTAGTTCTCAACAACAGGTTCCAAGCCTTACAGGATCTACTGAACGAAGAAGAAACTACTATGGAGGATAGCTGGAAAGGTATCAAAGAAGCAATAACTTCAACGTGTCAAGAGGTTCTGGACCCCAAGAAGCATCATCACAAGGAATGGATCTCTATAGAAACACTGGACAGGATCAAAGAAAGAAAGAACAAGAAGACAGCAATTAACAACAGTCGAACAAGAGCAGAGAAAGTCCAAGCACAAGCTGGGTACATAGAAGCAAACAAGCAAGTGAAGAGGAGCATTAGAGATGACAAGCAAAAATACGTGGAAGAACTAACAACGACGGTGAAAAAAGCTGCACGAGAAGGAAATATGAGACAGCTTTACGATACGACGAAGAAGCTAGCAGGGAAATACAGTAAACCAGAGAGATCAGTCAAAGACAAAGAAGGAAGACCAATCACTGAGATTCAACAACAGCGCAACAGATGGGCAGAGTACTTCGAGGAACTCCTGAACAGGTCGGCTCCAATGAATCCACCGGACATCGAAGCAGCACACACAGATCTTCCTATTGATGTCAATCCACCAACGACCGAAGAAATCAGAATGGCCATCAGACAAATCAAGAGCGGGAAAGCAGCAGGACCTGACAATATACCAGCTGAAGCGTTGGAGTCAGACATCCAAGTAACTACAAGCATGCTTCATCTTCTATTCAAGAAGATTTGGGAGGAGGAACAAGTGCCGATGGATTGGAAAGAAGGACACCTCATCAAGATTCCAAAGAAAGGAGATCTGAGCAAGTGTGAAAACTACAGAGGCATTACAGTACTGTCAATACCGGGTAAAGTCTTCAACAGAGTGTTACTGAACAGGATGAAAGACGCAGTTGACGCTCAACTTCGAGATCAACAAGCTGGATTCCGTAAGGACCGGTCGTGCACAGACCAGATTGCGACACTACGGATCATCGTCGAACAATCAATTGAGTGGAACTCGTCACTCTACATCAACTTCACTGATTATGAGAAGGCATTTGACAGTGTAGATAGGAGGACGTTATGGAAACTTCTTCGACACTACGGAGTTCCTGAGAAGATTGTCAACATTATCCGGAACTCATACGATGGACTACAGTGCAAAGTAGTGCATGGAGGACAGCTGACAGACGCATTCCAAGTAAGGACCGGAGTAAGACAAGGCTGTCTACTCTCTCCCTTCCTGTTTCTCCTGGTGGTCGACTGGATTATGAAGACCTCGACATCTGAGGGAAACCACGGCATACGATGGACATCTCAGAACCAATTAGACGACTTGGACTTCGCAGATGACCTAGCCCTCCTATCACATACACACGAACAAATGCAGATAAAGACAGCCAGCATAGCAGCAGTCTCTGCATCAGTAGGCCTCAACATACACAAAGGGAAAACCAGGGTCCTCAAACACAACACGGAGAACAGCAATCCAATCACTCTTGATGGCGAAACTCTGGAAGACGTGGAATCCTTCACATACCTGGGAAGCATCGTCGATAAACAAGGAGGTTCAGATGCAGACGTCAAGGAGAGGATTGGCAAAGCTAGAGCGGCATTCCTTCAACTGAAGAGCATATGGAACTCAAAACAACTTTCAACCAATATCAAAGTCAGAATCTTCAATACGAACGTCAAGGCAGTTCTACTGTACAGAGCTGAAACTTGGAGAACTACAACCACCACCATCAAGAAGGTACAGGTATTTATCAATAGCTGTCTACGCATGATATTCAACATCCATTGGTCGGATACCATCAGCAACAGCCTTTTGTGGGAGAGAACCAACCAGCTTCCAGCTGAAGAGGAAATTAGGAAAAGACGATGGAAATGGATAGGACATACATTGAGGAAATCATCAAACTGCATTACGAGACAAGCGCTAACTTGGAATCCTGAAAGGAAGCGGAAAAGAGGAAGGCCAAAGAACACACTACGTCGAGACATGAAAAGGATGAATAACAACTGGAAAGAGCTGGAAAGGATTGCCCAGGACAGGGTTGGATGGAGAATGCTGGTGAGCGGCCTATGCTCCTTCACGAGGAGTAACAGGCGTAAGTAAGTAAGTAAGTAATAAATGGCAAATAGAAATGCAGGTATTTCTATTACTAATTATGAAAAAAGATTTGTTTATGTAATTATTTATTTATTTTCTGCTCACAGAATGTCATTCATGATAAAATACAATCGAAGACGGATATTGTATTAGTCGTACAAATTGTAAATTATTTTTTGGTTGCTATATATTATTTATAAATTAGTAGTGAATTTATTTTACTGTTGTTTTTGTCCTCAAAAACGAAGTAAATGTGATGTTGTGAAGTACATTACTGAGTTATCAGTATATAGCTATGGATAATATTGGTTTTTTCCTATCGAAGTCATGAAACGATTTAGGCTTGACTAGAAGTGAACATCTGAAGCAATGGATGATCGTATGGAAGTATGGAATTCTTCAGCAGTGTGCATCTACGATCTTGCACTCGAAAATAGAACTCAGAACCTATGTTGTTGCACACGAAGCCTTAACCTTTAAAAATTGTAAAATCATGATGTAAAAGGTCTAAGAATAACGAATATTTATAATAAAAACTGACTTACTGATCCTTCGTAGGCAGTATACGGTCCACTTATATCTTGTTCAGTAAATATGATGTAGAAATATTTGGAATTTACATTGTTAATTGAGAGAAACTGTACATTTTCACCAAACCATAATTTGGAATAAGAGTTTGATCGCCAGCCATCAAAAAACTGATTTTTCTGTTCAGTTACTTTTCTTTTCGATGTAATGTCGTGATGATAATAGCAACCGTATTGTTGCAACTTCTCTGACTTTTTGAATGCATCACTCAACTGATCTTTAGGACCAAACGCGTAAATCTGAGGTCCGATTAGATCGGGTGCCGTTTCATGCTGAACGTTGGCTGCGACTAAACTGTAACCTGTTTTAACTTAAAAAAAGAAATTCATTATGAATAATTTTTATGAACGTTTTCATCTAGACACATGAAATCATTGTTATATGTTTAAGATGAATTTCATCATGCATCTTAATAAAATCTGAAAACCATACAGTACATACTTCATTTGCGAAATACCAATCAATTGTCTTGGAATTTATTGTTCCTTCGTTTTTATATCAAACATTCTATGTTCTCGTTCTCTTTTCATTGATCATCTTAATCTCCTGCTGCCAGGCATTTCACTTTCGATTGATGATACATACTACTTATATCAGTCGACATCACTATCACACACCACAGTAGAGAATTCACTTTTATAGCGGATTTTTACTTTAAACAGACGACTAACTAGTTTTTCCTATTGAAACAAATTTATAAATTCACTATGGTTGTGAATTCGATGAAGAAATAATTTTTATTAAAAAGCTTACATTCTAGTTGTTCAAATAAATCAATGAAAAATATTCATTTTTTAATATCAATCATATAAACAGTATTGTTTGTAAAGTTATTGAAATCAGAAACGGACATAGTTATTAGCAAATAGAAAAAGATAATTACTGTTTTTAAAACTGATACTAGCCTTAATTTGATTGTTAATAATAATAATAATAATAATAATAATAATAATAATAATAATAATAATAATAATGAATAGACTATCATCACTTAGAGATAAACATTTGTCTTCTTGTTTATTTGATAACACATAATTAGTTGAAAAATCGTAAATATGCGTTACGTTTGTGGACAAAACAGGTAATTATGCTATTATATAATCATTAAGACCTCATACATATGTTAATGGATGCCTTTCAGAGAATTATGTTCTTTACAATAGTTGATATTTTAATTATGAAGATTTGATTGTCTTTCTAGACAACAAACAATACAAATCCAATTTAATAACCCATATGGAAGAGATCAACCGAAAAAGTCAGTTAACAGAGATGTAAAAACGAATCAAGATAAAAACGCCTGTCACAAACAAGGCCATTATGATGTATTGGTTTAATACTTGTGAAATAACTGAAAAGTTCACTTTTTCATTAATTAAGCAATGGAAACTACCATCTGTCTCATGAACTACAGTATCATGAAAATATTTTCTCACTTTATAATCTGAATACTTTATTCATCAATTCAAACAACTGACAGTAACTATTAGATCGAAACATTATTTGGGGCAAGCCAGATCACAAACAATGAATTTTATCTATTGAATAGATCCAGTTGAAGTCGTCTCAGTAAAAGAAAGTTAGTCACATAGATAAGTATGACTTTACTTCATTTATTAACATACAAATATATGTACATACATGTCATTTGCAACTAGTTAAGTAAATTTTTCTGTCCAAACGTTAAAGCATAAGGGAATTAAGTAGCATGAAATTTATTGTAATTTTTTTTAGAAATTTGTATAAACAGGTAATAACACTGGATAACACTAAGTATTAATTCTGATCTGAACTTATTCTATATAAGCTTTTGATTCCCATTTTCATCAAACAATTTTAACAATATTGGCGAACTAAATAAAAACAAATAAATTAGATGTTATGCAAAATATTTATTTGTTTTAGTACAATAACATACTGTAGGTCAACAAAAATGAACTTCGTTATAAATAAAAACAAGCCGAAAATAAAAATAATTTGTTTCTTTTAAGAATAATGCCTACAATATTATTTTCGATTAAAGATCTGCGGATGTCAGCATTTATCATTTTAGTGGTTATTTTAATCCATAATAAATAAACAAATTTTAATTACGATTGATGATATGTGGTGCTTTGTATAGTGTGATTACATTTTTGTCCCCAAATGCCCTGGTACGGCCGAGAGTGGGTAGAGTCCGCCCGTCCTCTCGAAATGCTCTCATATGGCCAGGCGTATATAGCCTCTACCAGAGAAGGCCTTCTCACTGCCTTCTCGTGGCGGGGGTGTTGTGTGCAAAATTGGAAGGACGAAAAGCGAATGTTCGGCGCTTTAACCGAGTTGGTGGACACAGAGTCCGCCCTGATTCCAAACCAACGGTGCACATGGACTTCAGTATCCTGAGGAAACAAATGGCGTATGAACCAATTTCTTGGTCACCGGCTACCATGGGACTGTATCTCCTCACGATGCTACGCTGCCTTGTCAATCAGACCTTTAGGTTGAAGACTCCGGGTGTGGCCCCCTAAGAAAACTACCTGTTTTGGTCTGAGCACCCGGGCAGCATCACAGCCCTCACACAAATCTAATGAGACTTTTGTGGCGCATTTATTCATCGGTCCAAGTTGCCATACCTCGTTAGCACAACATGATGAACACCAAATTCATAGAACTAGTCACTTTAATGGTAGTAATATATTAAAGAAAAATTGTGTATAAGGATATAATACAGAAAGAGAGAATTAGTTGGTAAAAAGAAAGATACAAAACAATTTTAGTCTCACAGTTTAAGGAAAAACAGAGAGTGTAGACACCCACACTAGTGTGATCGATTCTGAGCCATGTCACCAAGAGTCTCCAACCATTAGTTACGATAGTCACGCGGACCCCAACCAAGTAGTCTGCATCCACCAACATGTCTCACACTAGTATTGACTTCAAGGACTGATGCCACGTTTTGGTTTGACCGCCCCTAACTTTCTTTCAACCATCCCCATCACTAGTCAGCATTGCACGTCGGTGTTGAATACATACAATAGCAATTCATGTGTACAAAAGATGTTCAATTCCAATTCAACAATACTATATACCGTCAAACCGATGGCGTAGCAATGGAAAGTCCGTTAGGCTCTGTCCTTGCAGATATTTCATGGCTAACCTTGAAAGAACCAAGCTCAAAGGAGAGATTGATAAAATGATGTATTATCCGAGGTATGTTGATGATACCTTCATCGTATGTAATAATCAACAACATGCAACAAATCTGCTAAACTTTTTCAATGAAGCTCATCCAAATATTCATTTCACTATGGAACATGAAAAAGAAAACAAGTTCCATTTTCTTGATATCGCGATCAAACGAAGAAAGGATGGTACTGTTCAACGCTCAGTTTATAAGAAAGACACACGGAATGGGATTTATCTCAATTTCAACAGATTTTGTCCAATCAATTATAAAAAGGCACCTGTCAAAACATTGTTTCACAGAACAGAAAGAATATGTACTGCCGATACAATAGAAGAGGAAGTTATGAATGTTAAAAAGTCTTTAAGGAATAACGGATACTTATTGAAATTTATTGAGAAATATGGAAAAAGTGAAGATAAAATACCCAAAGAAACTTCATCAAATGAAAAACCTGTTTTTATTCAACTCAAATTCAAAGGGGATACTGTCACATGGTCAATCAATATGAGACTAAAAACTGCATTGACAAAAACATATCCAGCAGCTAAATTGATTTTCCTGTCCAAAACAATGTGTTCTTTGACACAATCAAAGGTCGACAGGTATCCCTTTCATGTTACCACCAACTGTGTATACAAATTTACATGTATCTGTCAAAGCAGTTACATTGGTAGAACAGAAAGTAGAGCCTACGTCCGATTCAAAGAACATATTCCGAAGGGTTTGAGATCGAACGGACTAAAAGTATTCAGCAGCGCCATCTCAAGACATCTCCTTGACGCAGGACACGAAGTCGATGTACTGAAGTCCTTCAAGGTGATAAACAAACAATCAAATTCAAACCTTTTGAAATTTCCTGAAGCCATAGCAATCAAACGTTTGAAACCAGATCTTTGTGTACAAAAAGAAACAGTAATAAATCTTTCCTTGCCCTGGTAACATTACCCCCTCCCACCTTTTATTTATTACGTCATTCCAACTCTTTCTGAATTTTATAATTACATCATTCATAACTGACCAATTTCAATTCATATATCTCTTTATTACCATTAATCTACTTTCAGTTACTTCACTACATAATTATCTAATGTTTTAATTCCATGAGTTCTAATCACTATTTCTATATTATGGAGCCTTCCCTCCTAAACTCTATGCATTCGAAATGAAAATTTTATGACCTCATTAACTCGAACGGAATCTTTGCTACATCATGTTACTTATATTCATCCTTCATCACCCTCTGATGTATAAGTATGTCAATATCTGTAATAACGTTGAATTTCAAATATTTTAGGTTGTAAGCAGCTGATGAGAACCTAACGAAACAAAATGAAATCATATTATTCTGCACCAACCTTTGTTTTTACTCTCTTTAAAATAATAAAGGGAACTATGTGTATGAAATAGTAATTCGGTTAATTTATCCTATATAGTACCTTGGATCATAATGGAATTTCTTCATTGTAACTGTAAATGTAGAAACATTATACTAATAACAAATAAGACTCTTTGTTTCGTTGAAAAACAATGAAGACAGAGATTCGAGTATAAAAACAATGTGTTCAGTCTCGTATTTTCACATGATAGTAACCTTTTTTCTAGCTTCTGTGATCTATAGAATTTTCCTGTACCTTTCCAATTAGCTTCAAAACTATTAATTGGTCATTATTACGACTTTTAATGTTTCTGCTTTTAATAACTATCAAGTGGACAATTATTTTTGTCTTAAAATTTCTCACAAACCGATTATTGCATTACTTCTTTTCAATATCAAACTTTTGTAGACAAGTTATAACACAATACCACTTCTGGTTTCTCATTATTCAACACCATTCCGTTTCAATATGGACTAACATTTTTAGCAAACATATTTATTATGAGTTCAATTGTACAGTCTAAGTAAACGAAATCATCATAAGAAAAGTTTTCTTCTCTGAATTATCTTTCTCCATTGTACTAATGTTGAACACAGAAAATTTAATTCTTAAAGCCTTACAAGTGATTAGTTCAAAGAAATAATGCTATAAACATTTTATTCAAATGCTGAACTTTTTATTGTATTCTTATATTCATTATTGACTAATCTTTCTTCAGATGCTTAGACAAACATCTGAATATTCATGATAATTTCAAAAAACACTTCCCTACAATACTTATATTGCATATAACTTGTACCATTTACGAATTTGAATAAAGCCAAAATAACAATTGAGACAGAATAATATGGATACACTCTATTTCGTTGTTTTTCATCAGCCGCTTACAACAACTGATGTGTACGGAAGTGTAACATTCAAATATGATATAATGTGAAACAACTGAGACCAATGACGGGAAGAATTAGAAAAACAAAAATTATCAATAATGACCATATATATAGGTGTGAGGTCATTTGGAGATGGAATTTAAAAATAACAGGGTAGTAAGTGAAGCAATAATTAAATGAATTCCGGAAACAGATGAAATAGATTGTATCATAATTATAGAAGTTGTGAGGAGTTTATATAAGATTCAAATTAATTGAAAATGATTATAAAAAACATATAGTTATGAGCTGGCACATAAAACAAGCCTTATTCAGTGTTGCGATTTTGTTCTTGTGGATACTTTTACACTTTAGTTTTACCCGACCCAGATATTATCGATTGTATTTTACAGTTCATCTCTGATAAGTCTTATATTTGAATCGTTCCAATTTTTACCGCGCTATGGTTTCAAGATCATGTTTAATGACTACAATTTAATTTCTAAAATCATTCTCGACTTTGTGAAAGAAATCACCACTTTCATATATTTCATAGTATTTGTTGTTGAAAGAATAAAAATCCTGGTAATGAAGCTGGTTAGCTTAACCAATTAAACATTAAATGCATTCATTAATCGAGTTTTATTGTTTAATTTTCAATTATGATTGACAAAAAGTGATAACTATCGATAATGTAATAGTAGTATTAATATACGATTATAATAAGATTGGGATTATCCGCCCTTTAATTTTATTAAGGTTGTAAACCCACAATGACTGAATATAAGATTTTTTAATTGTATGCTTTTGAGATGGATGTCATTACCGATTGATGTGAGTTAGAGAAATATATTACAACATTAAACATTGAATAGATATCTGTAAGTTGACCGATTTGAAAAATACAGTCAAATGAATTCTGTTGGACACTAATTCAAAAGTGCTTATTCTTCTTTCTAGTTAATCATGATTATATTACTCAACACTTTCAAATTCTATTGTTTTATAAAACATACTAGGTAGAGAAAAATCATGAAACATCAATTTCCATTAAATAGATTTTTTCACTTATTAAGGTCAATGGATTTTTCTTTATGGAGGAAAACTTTAACTCGGATTGTTTGTATTGATAGGACAGTCAACTGTTGTAGACTAGTTATTGTCTGCCAATTCAAATGAATACTACAACGTAAAGATTAAATGAAATGTATATTAGTTGAAATTATGGTTTGTAATAATACAAAGAAACATTTAGACAGTGAGACATATACGGTAAAGTGCTTAAAATTTATTCCTAATCAAGTCTGTGTGTAATCTTTCAGAGTAGCGATTCTTATTTACAAGACAAATTCATAATATTTGGGAAATTTTGGAATATTGCAATAATTCAAACTTATATCACTTAATATGGTATATATTTTACTATTTTACGTGCAAGCTAAAAATAATTTCTGATAGATCTAATCTGCAAACAAACATATTTCAACAAAACATTATTAAGCTCCACAAAACAGTATCAACCTGAGTTGTGAAGACAAGAATTTTCATAAAACTTTAAATGATAAAACTTTTAAGGAAAAAAATGCTGATCAGTAAGACCTAATCATTTCATTGTAAAAAGTGAAAACCAGAAAAAAAGATGAACGAACAAAACTAATCAGTTAATTAAGTTTTCAACAATGATTTTGTTCACACATACACACACACTCACACTGAAGAATAGAAAAATTTCTGATCTATTCTAATCTCTTAAATTTTCTTTAACCAATACTTGATGAAAGTTTGTTGTTTGATATATATATTACAACGTTACAAAGAAAGTTGACTTTAAAAGAAATTGTGGTAAAAACAATAAAGACAAAAGTGAAACATTTATTTTCATTAAAATTGTTAGGTAGATCCAATTTTATTTACCTAGTTTGTTCTTTTTTTGTGAAAATCTGTTGATATCAACATGTTGATTATTACCCCTTTTTGTTCAAATGATATTAGACTGAGAAAGAACTATTTATTCAGTCACTTAACCAAATGTCACTGTAATATAACAATAATAATGAACTATTCATACGTTTATTATATACATGCACACGTATATACAAACTTATATACATAAATAATAAGATAATTAAAATGTATTCTTTCAAATATGTATATTCATTTAGATATATTTTTCAATTGAAAAGATTTGTTTTTTTTCCCTTCCCGCTATCTCATTCATCCCAGTCATTGTGTTCAATTGAATAGAAAATGAAAATGATGCATTTTTTTCTATGAATTAAAAAAGAATTACCTCATGAAGTGTTTTCTTTTTTACCTGTCAGTTGGATTGTTTTTCCCCCTTTGTTTAATATTTTTATATATATAAGTGTGAATAGGGATTTTTTTGTCACCACGCTTCAACACTGAATGGTGAAAAGAATAAATGTATTGGAAAAACAGATTTGAAAAATAGCACATATCTTATTGCTTACTTCTATTTATTATTAAATAGATTGTATATATAAATAAAACTGACAGATTAAAATTAAAATGTATGTATATAAATTTATATGACAAGATTGTTTTCATACTGTATTCAGAACTTAATACTTCTGACTAACTTTCCAAATACAAAGTAAGATAGGTGATTTTAAGAAAAAATTGAACGGATTTCTGGGAATCTTTTTCGAACTAATACATTGTGTTAAAAAAAACTAAATGAAAATAAACAATCTAAACCAACAATTGGGAAAACTAGAACAACACGTGTAAGCGAACAATTGTTTTCAATTAGATTGTCATCAAGCTTTACTCTAAAATACATGAATATTTATATGAAAATGTTAAACCAATCAAGGTAATTTAGGTCAATAATCACAATGAAATAGAATAAGACATCACACATAATAGATAAAAGTACAATTTGATAGTAGGAAGACAGGTGTACTGATAGTAGTAAGAATAATAAAATACGATAACCAAAATCATATCAATAGTTAAACATTAGAAATAGAAGGTCAACCGTAGATAAATAGAATTAGAATAGTTATCACAAAACACTACAACCATTATGTAATAAGAAGTGAGTAGTAGTGAAGAGTACAAACGGAAAGAGGCGAAAATTACAAACAAATACTGAATGTGAAAATAAGGTTAGTGATAACAAAATAAAAATAAGGGGTTGCTGGTTAAGTTATAACTGACCACGAAAGGGATAGGGGGGTTACGAATTTCTTCTGTACACATAAATTGGGGTTATATATACGAATTTCTACGGCTACAGCTTACTTACTTTCACCTGTCACTACTCGCGAAGGAGCATAGGCCGCTTACCAGCTATATTAGAGTAAAGCCTGATGACGATCTAGTTGAAAACAATTGTTTGCTTACATGTGTTGTTCTAATTTCCACAATGGGAATCTTTAATATTCCAAAAATTGTGATATGTATCACTATTGTAGTGAGCAGAATACCAATGGAGACATTCGAATGTACTTAAGCATCTTATTAAAATCTGAGAACCATATAGTAAATCGTTAATTTGCAAAATATCAATCCATCATATCAAACTTGACTGTTCCTGCTGCAAACATCAATCCATTGCCTCAGATTTCATTGTTCATTCATTTTCATACCAATTGCGTTCCGTTCCCGTTCTTTGCTCATCGAGCTTCTACTGAAACACATTCTATGCCTGACCACCATCATAAACTACTTGTGTGGATATAAGTAACTCACACCACACTATTAAATCAAATAAATCAAATTCATTGAATTATTTAATTACTCCTCGCACGCGAACGCTTAACCATTAGACCACTGAGCCGGCCGGCATCCAACGGTGTTAATGTCTAACTTCAACCAATCCACGAAATTGAACCACACGTCCACGATTGTCTTCAGTGGGCTGATATCTCACAACAGACCTGGTATAATATTTTGTTAACTTTTTATGCTTATTAACTTTTTTTATAGTTAAATTGTGTACTTATGTTGATCTGACTATTTATTATTATTATTTATTTGAACACATAAATATTGGTACAAGGGGGCACCAAATATATATGCGCCACACAAAACAATGTGAATTTAAAGAGAAGGGGAAAAAGGTAAGAAGAGTAGGAAATTAAAAAAAAACAAGATTAGTGTGATAGTAGTAATAATGGGGGAAACGAAAAGGTACAATTGGAATAAATCTTTCAGTTAAGAAAGAAGCAACCGCTTTTATGAAGAAAATAAAACAAGGTTACAGTAGGATCGCCACTGGTTTCTATTCTGAGCGATATCTGATAACATCTCCAGCCACTGTGTCGCACCATTTCTCGGACACCAGCCAGGGAGTCGTGAAGGACCAACAGAAGCCAGCCCTTTGCAGCTTTCTTTCATACTTCGACACCATGTCATACACTGAACACCTCTCCACTTTTTCCAACCAGTCACAGAGTCGGAAAATAATACACAACGTGAAATTCTCTGTAGCGACATTCGTAGAACATGTCCAAGCCACAGAAGTCGATGTTTCAAGATGGTGACACCAATTGCATTATCGTCTCTGCGCCCGAACACACGATGCCGAACCTCTGCATTACTAACATGGTGTTGCCACTGGATGTCAGCAATCCTTCGGAGACAACGATGATCGAACACAGAGAATCGTCTAACATCCTCAACTCGGAGAGACCAGGTTTCACAAGCATAGAACAGAACTGCTCTCACCGACATGTTGTAGATCCGACCTCTTACAGCCAGACTGACATCACGAAGGCTCAAAAGATGACCCAGATTGGCATAAGCCGCTCTGGCTTTCGTTATACTTGAATCGATCTCATCACTCATGCCATCACCAGCACTTATGCAGCTACCCAGGTACACGAACTTCTAGACTACTTCAATCTGCTCACCATCCAGGGTGAGTACAGGATTAGAATCCTGCCAGTCTTGTAGAAGTACTTTGCACTTCGAAGGTGCAAAGCACATACCATACCTACGGACATTGATTGCCAACTGATTAAGTGCGGATTGCATGGCTTGGGCATTATCGCACAGTAGGACAATATCATCCGCATACTCAAGGTCGAGAAGTCTTTCTCCAGGCAACAGATCCACACCACCATTACTTACATCCGCCAGAGCTGTTTCCAGAATGTCATCGAAGGCAAAGTTGAAGAGGAATGGTGAGATTGGGCAACCCTGTCTAACCGTTTTTTTTCTTTTGTTCTGTAAAAGAAACTTGTTGAAATATTTTTGTGCTGAGAATTCTAAATTGTACCAAAATATAATATTGAATAAAGCCATAAATAAATTAAATTAAAATTAAATTATGCCCTCACTCTGCCTGAGGTGTTTGTATATAGGGCTTTTAGGATGTTAATAAACTTCTCAGTCACACCCTTCTTCAATAGACAATCCTAGCAATAAAAAGTCCTATCCAACGAATCGAAGGCATCCCTGATGTCAAGAAACACTACAATTGTTGGCCTTTGATAAGTATGGCGGTGTTCTAACATTTGGCGGAGGGTGAAGATATTATCAATACATTCTTTCTAATCTAACAGCAAATAACCGGCTGTTAACGGGGATCCAATCGATTAGTGCTGCCTCAGCTCTAGCGCTTAGTGCGACACCAACGCCAGCAAGACCAGACGAAGATGCCACAGGGTCCTCGGATAAACACACGTAAAACAAGCTTTTTGAAGTGACAGATGGAGAGCGAGCTTGTAGTACTTCACCAGAGTCTTGAATACGGGTCTCGGATAGACAACACACGTCAATATTAAGACTTTCCAAAGACATAGACAGCCCTATCTGTTGCCCGACCTGCATAAGTGTGCGAACGTTAAAGGCAGCCAGTTTGAATGGTGAGCGTGGTTTCAGAAAAACTGCTTCAGTACTCGTATTCGACGGTAACACACAACTTTTAACCAGGCAGTGACTCGAGAACGTTTAGATAGAGCCGAATGTTCACCATAGGCGAGCTGCTGTATAAGTCGAAAAATAAGGATAGACAGAGTGAGAATGAAAGAGAGTGAATAAATGACGTAGTAAATAATAATAATGTGAATTGCTTGGCAGTAAATCGAAGCGAGAATAGCTTTTAGTGAATATCATAATTTTCATTATCATTATATTTGTGTGTAGGCTGAGATACTGTCCGGGTGCCCAAACCGAAGCAGGTGGTTTCCTTAGGGGGCCACACCCCTAGCCTTCGACCTAAAGGTCTAACCCACAAGGCAGTGGAGCATCGTGAGGAGATGCAGTCCCATGGTAGCCGGTGACCAAGAAATTGGTTCATACACCATTTGTTCCCTCAGGATACCGGAGCCCATGTGCACGATTCGTTTGGGATCCGGTTATAGCGCTTGACGTTCGCTCTTCGTCCTCTCATTTTCGTAAACAACAGTAGTGCAACGAGAAGGCAGTGAGTAGGACTTCCCTGGCAGAGGCTGTATACGCGTGGCCGTGTGGGAGTATTTCGACAGGGAGGGCGAACCCACCACACTCTCGGCCATACCAGGGCAGTTGGGGGCTATTTTAAATGAACTTAGTAAAGAAAATTTAACTTCGTTTACCTGGACTTTCCATTTTTAAAGCCAAAAGATTTTATTCGAAATAGCTTGAACAAGATGCCAATATTGAGAAAACTTGAAATGGACGTATATTTTCCAACAAAAACTGATCAAAATCCAGTCGTGAATATTAACAGTATGATAAGCACAACTTTTATTATTATGACCTAAACTTTAAATCCGTTGAAAAAGTTGTCGGTTATCTGAACTAAATAAATTAGTGGACAAAACTTTTGTATTTAAAGTCATGGATGTTGGATTGAAGTTCCAAATTAAATATAAACACCAGTATGTGAGTGGATCAGGCTGATGGGTTTCAAAGAGAACAAAACACACATCTCTGTCTTCAGTTTGACTCACATTCCATAAGTTTCAAAAACTCTGTTGCATTGTTAGCGATAATGTATGACTCAAATATTATCATAATCTTATTTCTCAATTTTTATTTGCTTTGATCAAGTGACGATGTACATTGGCTAATGCATGTTTATTCACAAGTTTTTATACTGAAGCTCGTCTTTTAATGTCATGAGAACCACTGCAAGATTGAAGCAGTAGTTTGAAAATGCTAGTTATTGCTTTTCGACTCATATAAGCAAATCCACAAGGAAATTGTCTTTCTAACACATATTTCAGATGATGGAGAATTTGTAACAGTATAACTTGATCAAAACAGCGGTTGAAGAAATACTTCTGTTACTCTAATATGTTTATTAAAAGTGAAAGTTAGACACTGATAGATACTGGCTCAGTGGTCTAGAGGTCAAGCGTTCACGCACGAGAGCGAATGTTCTGAGTTCGAATCCCGCCAAAGGGGCCGTGGATGCACACCTCTGAGGAGTCCCATACTAAGACGAAACGGCTGTCCAGTGCCTCCAGGTTTTCAATGGTGGTCTAACATCTATAGATTCATGATCATAATCAAAAAGTAACCATTTCAGTATTTTTTCATCTCGGAATCTCCTACACTATCTAAAAATATAGCGTTGAATAAAGCTATTACCACCATACAATTTATTAGAGTAAATTTCACTCTGTTGATATATCATGTGTTTGAATGTTTGTTGAGTAAAATTGAAAAAACTCAGTCATTACCTGATAAAGAGTAAATAATTCAATTTAACATAGATTTAATTTTCAGAAGGGATTGTGTGGAGATTTTAGAAATTTCACTGGTTGAAATCATGAATCCATTGAAGCTAGACCACCATGGAAAACCTGGAAGCACTGGACGGCCGTTTCGTCCTAGTATGGGACTCCTCAGCAGTGCGCATCCACGAGCCGGCATCCAACGGTGGATGCCGGCTCAGTGGTCTAGTTGGTTAAGCTCCTGGCGCGAGACCGATAGGTCCTGGGTTCGAATCTCGCGAGGAGCGGGATCGTGGATGCGCACTGCTGAGGAGCCCCATACTAGGACGAAACGGCCGTCCAGTGCTTCCAGGTTTTCCATGGTGGTCTAGCTTCAATGGATTCATGATTTCAACCAGTGAAATAGATTTAATTGTCCGGCAGTTATTGAGTACATATAATTATCATACCATGAAATAAACAGAATGAAGCATAGATCGCTTCATTGTACAGTCAGTCAGTCAGAAACAACGTGGAACTTCGTACGTACGTACATCAGTTCGAGTTGCCATACCACATTAGCACAAATATTCAGTTATCGTCTCAAATCCCGTAGTGGCAGAGTAGTGAAAGTATAAGTAGTGACAGGAAACGTTAAGGTTTGATGTTATTTAAGGAGTATAGTCCAGTGGAATATATTTGGAAAGAAAATAAAGGACATGGAGAATTCAGAAGATTAGAGTTTGGGAGAACACAGAGAGTGAATGCACCTGCGCCATTGCAAACGATTTTTAGCCATGTCATTCAAGGTCTCTAACCTTCGGTTGCTATCGTCTCGCAGTCCCCAACCAGGTAGTCTACATCTACCAACATGGCTCAGTCCACTTGTCAGCGACTTCATGGATTTGTGCCATGTTTTGGTCTGGCCGCCCTTAGCTTTCTTCCAACCTATTCCTACACCACAAAACATCGCACGTCGTGGCAGTCGGCGGTCTGGCATGCGCAACACATGTCCCAGCCATCTCAACTGATTAAGTTTCACTACTTCGTCAATTGACTTGCCATCCTTACCTAGTACCCGTTTCCTAACAACTGAGTTACTTACTCGGTGGTCCCAGGATATACAAGCAATGTTTCGAAAACACCTATGATCAAATACTAGTAACCTACGAATATCCTCTACTCTTACCGGCCATGTTTCACTGCTATAAAGTAGGACGGAACAAACCGCTGCTCAGTAAACTCGTCCTTTGGTTACTAGACGGATATCTCGCCTACGCCACAAATGACGCAAGTTGGCAAAAGCTAGTCGAGCCTTCTTTATCCGTGCTCAGATTTCGTCACACACCAGACCACAAGGGCTTATGAGACTTCCGAGATAAGTGAAGTGGTCGACACGCTCAACTACTTCACTCCCTATCACTAGTTCGGGTGTCGATGCAACCCAATCCTGAAGCAACATTCTGCATTTCGAGGGAGAAAATCGCATGCCGAACATGCTTGCATTGTTGCTTAGAGTGGTCAGCAGACTCTGCATTTTGTCAGCGTCTTCACTAAATAGAACTATGTCATCGGCATATTCTAAGTCAAAAAGTGAATCTCCCGGTAGCAGTTCAACTCCTGGAAATTTAGATGAGGAAAGTGTTATTTTTAAAAGCACGTCAACGACAAAGTTAAACAAGAATGGAGAGAGTGGACAGCCCTGACGAACACCACTTGAGGTAATCAGTTCTGATGATAGTTCGCCATAAGCTCTCACTCGACTAGTTGTGTTCGAGTAGAGAGCCTTTATAAGGTTAATATACTTCTTCGGTACTCCTTTCAGTGACAAACACTGCCATAGAACCTTAAGATCAGCAGAGTCAAACGCCACCATAAGGTCGAGAAATACTATCATTGTGGGGAGTCTGAATGTGTGTATATGTTCTAGGACCTGACGTAGTGTCAATATCTGGTCTATACAATCACGTCCAGGTCGAAAACCAGTCTGGTTTTCTCTAGTCTGCATTTCACGAGCTTTGGTTAGACGTCGAAGTATTATTGAAGCTAATATTTTACACACTATATTAGTCAAACTAAGTCCTCTGTGATTGTCACAAGAAGACTTTTGTCCTTTCTTATAAACTGGCACGATCAGTGATTAAGACCAGTCAGATGGGATTACATCCAGTTCCCAGATTCTACCTAAGATCTCAGTCAATCTCGCTGCTGATACTGGACCACCATCCTCAAAAATCTCAGGGGTAAACCTGTCAGGACCTGCTGTTCCCCCACACTTCAGATTTCCTATAGCTTTTTCAACTTCGTAAAGAGTAGGAGGACTTACATCAACTTGCCATTCAGGTCGACTGTGGATCGTGAAAAACCGAAGTATGGTTGAAGGCCAGTTGAACTGATCCCTAAAGTTTTCTGCACATCGATCCAATCTCCTGAATCGAGAGTGTATAATATGTCCATCTTTTGCTTTGATAGTTTCGCTAACAGTTGGGTTCCTAATACCGGTTTCCTTAACACGTTTGAACAGTTGTCTGCTGTTACCTATCGATGCTGCCTTTTCCATCCCTCTTGCTTTCGCTACCCACCACTGTTCACGATCGTTGCGTAGACTTCTTGTCAGCTTGCTGTTAAGCTGACTCAGCTCTTCGTTATGTTCAGAGCCAGATGAAATGAGTTTTCGAGCATCTATCAGTGCGGTAGACGCTGCTGAGATCCAATGTTTCTTCTTAACCTTATGATTTACCGTACTTGCAGACATCACTGCTGTTTCTACAGCTTTTCGGATGTCATTCCACGCTGCCTCGGGGTGGGCATCACTTACATGGCTGCCTAACTGTTTTTCTAGTTGTTCCTGAAATATACTCTTAGCTTGACTATCATTAAGTAGGACCCTAAGGGGTTTCTTTGCACCATCTTTCCTACGTCCAGTAAGACGTAGACAAATACGCTCTCGCACTAGAGCATGATCTGAGTCTAAGCATGTGCTACAGAATAAGCGACAGTCTTCTATCGAGCCACTCCATCGGTGGCTGATAGCGATGTGATCTATTTGGGTCCAGCGTTGGGACGAATTAGGGGGTCTCCATGTTTAAAGACGTTTTTCCTAATGCTTAAAGTTGGTATTTGCAAGAAACAGGCGGTTATCTGAGCATAGCTGCAACAGACGGTCGCCATTATCTGTTCTTTGAGCCGCGACACCATAAGATCCACCCAGGTGTCTCTCCCTTTTGCATAGTTTACCTACTTGAGCATTAAAGTCACCAGCCACTATTACTACATCTGAACGCCTAGCTTTTCGAAGAAGGTCGGAAAGCTTTCTGTAAAACTCATCTTTTACATCATCTCAGCTGCAGTCAGTGGGAGAGTAGGCAGAGACGACGAAGAGGCAACGACGAGTGTCCCTATCTTTCCGAGTCCTTACTGTTCCGTTTAGTCGGACAGCACACAAACGACTGTCTACTGGGATCTAGTCTAAGAGAGCGAGTTCCGCCCTAGGACTCAATGCCATACCTCCGCCAACGAGGCCACGGGAAGCAACATCAGGGCTTCCAGATACACGGAGCGTAAATCGAGTTGCTTTGTTACTTTGACATGGTGAGGTCAAATGAATGACACTACTCGGATCCTGTATGCGCGTTTCGGAGACGCAGCACACATCAATGGAGCGAGATTCTAAAGTCCTAGCTAAGGAAGCCTGTTGTCCTATTCGGCACAGTGTTCGGACGTTGAAAGCTCCTATGTGTAGTTTAGAGCGTGGTTTCAGGAGACCAGGAATAACGTTCCGCGTACTCGAATCGTTTACACTAGTGGGGCGAGGTGATAAAGGGACGTAAGAAGGGTTAGTCGTGGAGATAAGAGAGTTATTAGGAGGTGTAGGAAGGATTTGAATGTGACCAACGTGGTCTCGTGTGCTGTTACGGGTATGAGGGCTGATGTCATTCCCCGGCTGCCCACACCATGGAAGAGTATTTCTTGAAAAACCTGAAAAAAAACGGATTAGCGTTGGTCTTAACGACCTGGGTGTGTGACCGCAGAGCCCAAGGGACAACTGCTTGAGGCCGGTCGCGCACGGTCTTTTTGTGGGAGGTTTTTAATGTGTTAGCTCCTTTCTTCAAAGGGCCTTACCACCGGAGACGGAAATCCGTCAGGTAAGGTGAGGTGTGACATTTTTAGGGTCGACCTTTTATAACCCCTTCCTTCCTTGTGAGAAGGCAGCATCGCTGTTATTCTGGTTGTCCGAGGGAAACACCTTACTGCTGTCACACCTCTGTACAGTCAGCAGTACGACTTCGCCCTCAGAGCTTGAGTTGCTGCTTTTAGTTTTACCGTGCTCCAATCGACCTGCCTGGCATGGCAGAACCTGCAGGAACATGTGTTCCAGCCAATATAGCTCGGTTGGGTCATCACGATAGGCAAGCCCGACCACCACGTCAGGGTAGCAGCTACTAAAACACAGCATCATTTATCCAAATGAAATTACTTTAAACAATATGCAGTCGGAATATTTATATTAGTATTACTTAATTTTTAACAGTCATACTATCAGCTCTTTTACAGTTTATGGTAATCCTTTCACATTTAATTATTCACCCACAAATCAAAAAATAAAAAAATTTGTACTCAGGTGATAAAAAACAAAGAATAAATATTTAATAAATTGAAATTTTAACCCGATCTATATTTTTTATTCAATTTATTCATTGTTAAACATCATTCTATGTTGGCGGTGCATTTATGATCTTAAAAGTACATTTGTTTTTTAAATTTTATGGCGGAACATTTGTCATAAAATTTTTTTTTCAGAAAAAAAGATGAAGGGAGCACAACACACAAAAAAATAGAACCAGTGAGAAAAAAGAGAGGAAGAATCAAGATGTAAATATCTCATAACTGTGTCATTGAAGCTAATTATTTGGAGAAGTGATATTGTCTTTATTTTTTGTTTTATTTCAAACAGATTTCCAAGGAGACAATAAATAAGTGAACCTGGTTTATTAAAATAATAATTGTAATTATTAATCTCATCGAATAAATCTTCTTGTAGAAATTCTGATTTCACTTTAATTCTTAATTTCAATTTGTTTATTTCAGTACTGATCATATATTTAGATAAGTTCAGTGTTGAATTTATTTCATATTAATTTATCGATATGTTAGAAGGGGTTTTGTGAAGATTTTTAGAAATTTCAATAGTTAAAATCGTGAGTCAATTAAAGCTAGACCACTATGGAAAACCTGGAAGCACTGGACGGCCGTATGGGACTCCTCAGCAGTGCGCATCTGCGATCCCGCTCTCCGCGAGATTCGAACCCAGGACCTATCAGTCTCGCACGCGAGACGAAACGGCCGTCCAATGTTTCCGGCTTCAAATGACTCATGATTTCAACTATTGAAGTTATTAATATGTAATAATTTATTTTACAGACATTTATCATCAGTTCAAACTAATCGCTTCGATTAAATTTAGTGGTAGATTTGTAAAGATGATCCAACTTACAGTTTTATGTGATTGATTATCGATGACCACTTAAAACTAAAATGTAATAAAGCGGTGTTCCCCCATAGAATCAGACTTCATAACGGTTTACACTCACAACACCATAAGTACTCACACACACTACTTTCAGATTACTGAGTTGGTATGTAGAAGTTTAGGACATGGCTAGTATTCTAAGTGACCGATAAATACCATCTTGATTGTTGAAAATAATTTAAGATCAGTTTATCTTGAAGATGCAGAGTAGAAAGTAAATAAGTGAAAAATCAAACTATTAAACTATCTATAGTTTCCTATTCCAAACTCATAATGGGGTGTCAAACTATAAATAAGTATGACAAGTCCATTTTTAACTTCTCATGAATCTTACTGACCAATACCTTATTCACTTCATTATTTCGGATAACATTTTGAAACCCTATGATTCTACTTTCAGTTAAATATGAACTGCTAAAATTTAATACAATGATTGAGTCGATACTACTGATTATCTGTAGGGTTGTTTACATAAAAATGAAATGCAAATAAAAAATACCAACTGTCTCATATTAATTTATATTCATGAAACAATTCCAACAAAATATCTTCCAGTCATAAACTTTTAACATCAATATATGAAATCTCTATTGCAGTACATATTAGAATCAAGAAAAATAGCTTACAGCATACATTAAATCTTAGTACCATAATTTAATTTCAACAGTTGAAATCATGAGTCAATTGAAGCTAGATATCTTTTTTAAAAAGTAAACAATCTGTTTTAATTAGCTTTCTTTAAAAATTATTTTCATATAAATTTATATCCATCATCAAAACATTGATAGTGTAAAGCTTTTTATATTGAAATTGTATACGAAGTTACTACAAATAAGAAAGACTATTTAGCGCTAACTTTTAACTCAATCATTGTAATAATCACCTAATATCACATAGATTCTTTAAAGAATCTATTGTAAAATTAACTGTCAATGATCACATGGTTATAAATTTAGTATCTTTAGCTGCATTTGTCAATTTACTTTCCAATAAAATATAGAAGTAAATATTAAAATTTTAATTTTCAGAAATTTTTGGATATCAGTACATAGTTTAATGCGTAGAATTAATTGTAAAAAATTCAATTTATATTATCCATGGGTATAAAATTCTAAAAATCAGATAAATTTCTAATATTCATCTTTCTTTAAATTTCCCATGAGATAAATATAAGTATATTTACTGTTAATTTCTAAATAGTTCGTTAATTAAAAAGTAACCCAGTGCGTGTGTGTATATATATAGAAAATAGCCAGTACTTTTTTTAGACACAATAAAAATCTAATTAGATAACTGATGTTTACTGAAATTGATGGAAAATATTATCAATTCATGTTGTCAAAGATGTATTTATTATTTGTCGCTTTTATATTTCCACGGATTAATACCTCAAAATTAGTTGAGATAACCTAATTTCACAACTAACATTATGAATACTGTTAATCAAGATAATTATAAAATATATGCGGTTACATCGAACAAATAGTTAGACATTATTACTTTTGGATGCCGGCTCTGTGGTTTAGAGGTCAAGCGTTAGCGCTCGAGACCGATAGGTCGTGAGGTCGAATCCCGCGGAGAGGGTTCGTGCATGCGCATGGCTGAGGAGTCCCACAAGAAAACGAAACGGCCGTACAGTGCTTCCAGGTTTTCCATGGTGGTCTAGCTTTAATTGACTCATAGTCTCAACTATTAAAATAATTAAACACTCATGAAATTCAGATTGAATAAACATCAAAATTTAGATAATCAGTAAACTGACTACAATAAGCTTGACTTAAGGAAATCTTTAACCATTTTGTGCAAATTAAGTACAAAAAGCATGATATAACTAAGACTTACATAAAAGATAATTGAAAAATCTGAAGAAATGAACGCACCTATCATTATGTAACTTCTGATTGTTCCATAAGTTTTTATTCCTTTTTCTACTACTAAATCTTCACATTTATTGACAACTCCCAATATAGTTCATTATTTGTCTGTTACTTATTAATGTTGAATCATTTAATTTCAACTGATTTAAAATTATAACGTATACAGGCAGTAGATTGGGGATAGTGAATCATCAAGAATCTACTGACATAAGTTTTAACAAAACATTTAGTATCTTCATAAAGCATAAGCTTCCAATGAAATTCAAATTTGCGTAATCTAGTGCAATAATAACAAATTATCTTCAGTTTTTTAATAATCTTTCGAATGTTGGAGATATTTACAATGGGTGACCATTAACAACAACTAATTTTGCTTTCATCCTGTCCATAGAATCTATTTTTATTCTATTGATCAAGTCACTTAACTTAGTGGGTAGATTGCAACTTGGACGATAAGATCAAACTATTATTCAAAACTAGGTAATCATGAAGTTGGTTGCTACTCAGTAATTACTTACTTACTTACTATTCGTGGGGAAGCATAGGCTGCCCACCAGTATTCTCAGACCAATTCTCTCCTGGACTTTCCTCGCCAGTTGTTTCCGATAGTTACTCATTACTTTTCATATCTACCTCTAATTCACGGCGCAGTATGTTCTTCGGCCTTTCACTTTACCGTTTCCCTTCAGGATTCCAAGTCATAGCTTACCTCGTGATTCAGTTTGATGTTTTCCGTATTGTGTGTCCTATGTTTCTCCATCGTCTTTACCTAATTTCCTCCTCATCTGGAGTCTTGTTTGTTCTCTCCCCTAGTAGGTTGTTGCTGATGGTATCAGGCCAACGGATATAGAATATTTTGTATGGACAACTATTTACAAATAATTGCTCATTTTTGATAGTGGTTGTAGTAGTTGATAAAGTTTCAGATTCGTATAGCTGAAGTGTTTTAACATTCGTATTGAATATTTTGACTTTACTATTGGTTGACAGCTGTTTTTAGTTCCATATATTCTTCAATTGTGGTATTACTGCTCTTGCTTTGCCAACCTACACCTTTACATCTACATCTGGTCCTCCTTGTTTATCAGTGATGCTGTTCAGGTACGTAAAACTTTGGTTAGAAATGCTAACCATACTAGGTATAATTTTACCAAAGTACCGGAGTTCTAAATGGATCATAACACTTATATGATAGATGTTTCAGCAAATTATTGGCTTCTAACTTATGTTCCATTGGTTACTACTAACAACGGATACATATATCATTGACACCAGTAAACATTTGTTGCTATATATCTTCAATTTAACGAACTCGGAAATGTTAACCGTGGTGACGCTCTTGACGTCAGACCTTAAGGACTTGAAATCCAACCCTTGACGGTTCATTCGTACTAAATGCTAAGGAGTCCTAAACGAGGATGAAAAATCGTACACTTTCTTTCTTCCTTGGACCTATGAGTTTTACAGATGGATTCTATTGTTGTGCTGACGAAGTATTAAGGAAACACGTAAATAGGAATTTAACTTCATAAATATCTAACAAGTGAGTAACTATCGATTCTAGCTGTACTTCTTAATTTAAATTTAATTTGAAATGAATAAAATTGTACTGAACTATCTTAAACTGAAATCTGTTCAAATATAAAAGAATTCATTACTTTGTAAATCGAATACCTTTTTCTTTCGTATGTCTAAATGTCTTTTCATTTCAGTCTAAAAGATTTTTGAGTAACGTTTTATATTTTTATACGTTCCACCTGCATATTATTTTGAAGTGTAACCATTTATATTAGCAGTAAAATAATGTATCAATTTTTTTCTATGATGTCATCATTTTTATAGAATGTAATCTAAAAAATGTAGCACAATATATTCCATTTTTTCATTTATTAGGGATTTCTAAACAAATCTAACCAATTAAACATGATTTTTTTTTAGAAAACCTTTAGAAAATAATTATTTACTAATCAAAGTAATAACACTTAATGTTAATATCCTGGCTTATGAAATAGAGACGTTGGTGTTCATTTTTTGGAGAATACGGAATAATACAGATCATAAATAATTGTCATGGCATAAAAAGTTGTACGCTTTATCTACCTTCAAATGATCAATATATCACAAATTATTTTACATATGTTATTTGTAAAGAGTTGTGAATAGTTTAGAAGTAATTTGCAGATGAATTAAAAGCAAAGTTCCCTAAGAATTGGATAGACGTTTCTTTCTAGTTTAAAATACACTGCAGGATCCTTCCACAAAATCACACAGAATAGAATTTAGGATCTTTCAATTTTTTGAAAAGAATAATATTTATAAATCACTGGAATATTTCAATTTTGGATTAAATAAACTTTCATTACTCTATAATCAAGATATTTCAAGAAATGTTATAAATAAGTTATTAATATTACTTATTGAATATACGTCCAGGACATTATTCCAAGTGTTTTCATACATATAACACTGGGAAAAATTTGAAACAACATATCATTTTAACTAATTTACATTGTTCATTGATAAATTACGTCTAAATATTGACGTTAGTCTTCGAACTATTTGCCCTTTAGAAGGTGATTCATATAAATCTAAAAGACTAGTATTTGAACGAAGAATATTCATTTCGATAAATTCTCTTTATTGAATGCAGTTACAACATTTATTAACGAAATCTAGGTTTAATATTATTTTATTGAATAAACATTATGGTTAAATATAATTATCTTTTGATAAAAGGTCAATATTACTAATCCTATAAAATAAGTAATCCTAGAAATAATTAATGAATAAATGCACACTAAACAAAACAATATTTTGTCACTTTAAAAAAGTTCAACAAGAAGATTAATTTTATCAATTTACCCCATCAAAAAACATGATCATATATACAGATTGAAAGAGTTTGCTTAGATTTAATGACTAAAAATAATAAGATCATTTGAAATTGCCTTGTCGACAAATACTCTTTCGCTGCATCTTAAATTTCGTTTTCCTTTTTCTTTAAACTCTTTCTTGCATTTATTACATCATTAAGTTTAATTTTAAAATATCCTCTAAATTAATAACCTTATTTTATCAACTGAGCTCTGCTCATTGTATTCTTATCACTATTTATTCATTATGCAATCACTTGTTTCTGGCCGTTTTAACTGTTGTCACAATCAATGTTGTAGAATGGTCTTTCATATAAGGTATGTATTTACAATATTCAGTCTATTCAATTTATTAACACCCTTGCTATACTATACTAATATGTCTTAAATGTAACTTCCAACCAAACTCTTTCATGTAATTTAAACTCATTATGTAATTATAATTTTAAATATAACAGGTTGTAAGCAACTAACGAGAACCTACGAAATAAAAATGAATTCATATTATTCTGCCGGAATCTTTATTCTTGCTTTTTTCAAAATGATAAAGGGAACTATGTGTATGAAAGCGAACACTTGCGATTATTCTTTAATTTAAGAAAGAAAAAGAAATAAATTATTCAGTATTTCTATTTTCTCTTTACAAATGGTTTGTCTCATTATTGCTGATAATCCATAATAGAGGTATGTATAGGCTTTTTTTAAGGTAAAATACTTTAAGCGATTGCAGAATAATAAATAAGAACTATCGTCTAAATTTGAACGAACAGTTTCACAATATTTGGGCGCCGAGCTGATGTGAGACATTAAAGAGGAAGAATGTATCTGTAAAATCTCAGAGAAAGAATTTGAAGTAAATCCAACGTTTCGCCTGGCAATCTGGTCCAAGCTTTTTCAAGGAAAATATATCAATACTTAAAGGTTTAATAATTTAAAATTGTTCTGATGTTTAGTTTGTTTCAGGTATTAAAAAAAATACATATTCCATTGGCTTTTAGTATTTACTACCGTAAAGGAAGATTTACTATGTAAAATAGTGTCAACTGGATAATCAGTGAAAATCGATCAATTTCAAAAATTGTTATTTTATTGAGAAGAAACTCTTAATTTGTATAGAGTCATGAACTAAATTAACAACATCCATGTTCTTTAGTAGGCACAGAATCTAGATATATGATTGTAGCATCTTGAAGTCCTGGTACCGAAATCTCTTTATTTTAAAGTGGTAGAAAGTAGTGACATTTCCTGATAAGTCAATCAGGAAAGTGGTATAGTTGCATATACTCTTTATCTTCCTTTATGTCATAAGCCTTAAAATTATTTTGTGCATTTTATGACTTACTATTCTTCGCTGGCAACTTGTCGTAATAAACTTCTATTCTAAATGGCTATCTAATGATTTGAAGTAGTACCATAAATGTTGATATAAATCCTTTAGATCTTTTAATGTTGCATGGCTTTAGAAATAATAATGAATTTGATCTATATTGCAAAAATCGGACTGGTGAACGTTTGTTTATTTATTCGGAAAAATATTGTTATAAAATTTCGTTTAACTTCAGTGAAATGATCGATTACATAATTCATTGTTTTGGTAAAACGCTCTTGAGTTCAGCGAACTGTTATGTTTAATATGATACTACCAATTATAACCAGAAATTAAGTAATAACACTACTACATTCATTATCTCTTCACAAACTATATTCATCTCTTGATCTTAATGTAATAATTATGATAATAATAATAAACGCAAAGTCTTGTCGTTATGGAGCTACGAATAAAAATTTCTTGAGAGATTTAAAATACTTTTTTACATAACTAGGTAGTACTAAGTTCTACTTTCTAACTCCTTTGATCTCAACACAGAATTATGTGAGTAGATGAATATGTCCATCATCCACAAAAACACTATTGTTCTTACGAAAATTAAAAGTTTCATTGCAAGTGCTCGAAGCATGCCATAATTATCTTGGTAATAATAATCATATGTATGTATAAAAAACATTCAAACCATTTAAACTCTGCCCTGGGAGTCTTCGTTTAGAAGAGTTATAATGCCTCATGATGAAAGCCGAGCTCCTTCGGAAGTCACGAGGCCGATACACCTTCTAACAACCAGAGAAACCGTTTATTAAGGCACATGGAATGCTCGTACAATGTGGGAGACTGGGAGAGTTGTCCAAATTGCTGCAGAAATGAGGAGATACAACCTAGAGGTGCTTGAGATCAGGGAAACGCATTGGACTCAAGTTGGACAACAACGACTAGTTTCAAGGGAGCTGTTGTTATACTCTGGCCACGATGAAGAAAATGCCCCACATACACAAGGAGTAGCATTGATGCTGTCCAAACAAGCACAAAATGCACTTATAGGATGGGAATCTCATGGACCAAGGATCATCAGAGCCTCCTTCAAAACAAAGAAAATGGGCATTACAATGAACGTCATCCAGTGCTACGCGCCTACCAACGACTACAATGAAGACGCCAAAGATCAATTCTACGATAGGCTGCAGTCAATTGTCGAGAAGTGTCCAACAAAGGACCTGACCATTCTGATGGGAGATTTAAATGTCAAGGTTGGAATGGACAACACCGGATATGAAGACATCATTGGACGACACGGACTGGGAGAAAGGAACGAAAATGGTGAGAGATTTGCAAACCTATGTGCTTTCAACAAATTGGTCACAGGCGGCACTATATTTCTACACGAACGCATCCACAAAACCACATAGACTTCACCGGATGACACTACGCAAAACCAAATCGACCATATCTGCATTAACAAAAGGTTCAGGAGGACGATAGAGGATGCAAGAACCAAGAGGAGCTGATATAATATCAGATCATCATCTGCTGGTCGCCAATATGAAATTGGAACTCAAGAAGCACTGAACAACGGGACGGACAACACAAAGGTTTAATACGGCTCTTCTTCTGGATACTGACAAACTCAACAAATTCAAGATAACCCTCAGCAATAAATTCCAGGCTTTTCATGATCTACTTAATTGAGAAGGAACTACTATGGAGAGCAACTGGAAAGAGATAAAAGAGGCAATCACTTCAACATGTCATGAGGTTCTGGGCCAAAAGAAGCACCATCACAAGGATTGGATCACGGTCAATACACTGGATAAGATTCAAGAAAGGAGGAACAAGAAAGCAGCAATCAATACCAGTCGAACAAGAGCAGAAAAAGTCAAGGCACAGGCTGAATACACAGAAGTAAACAAGCAAGTGAAAAGGAGCATCAGAACTGACAAACGTAAATATGTGGAAGATTTGGCATTGACGGCGGAAAAGGCTGCCAGAGAAGGAAACATGAGACAACTGTATGAAACAACAAAGAAACTCTCTGAGAATCACCGTAAACCAGAACGACCAGTGAAAAGCAAGGAAGGCAAGATAATCACAAACATTGAAGAACAACGAAACAGGTGGGTAGAACACTTCAAAGAACTCTTGAATCGACCAGCCCCACTGAACCCACCCAACATCGAAGCAGCACGCACGGACCTCCCAATCGATGCTGGCCCATCCACATTTGGAGAGATCAGCATGGCTATCAGACAAATCAAGTGTGGCAAAGCAGCAGGACCAGACAACATTTCAGCAGAGGCACTGAAAGCAGACGTAGCGGTAACTGTAAGGATACTCCGCATTCTCTTCAGAAAGATTTGGGATGAGGAACAGGTACCAAAAGACTGGAAAGAAGGACTTCTAGTCAAAATACCAAAGAAAGGCGATCTCAGCAACTGTAGTAACTACAGGGGAATCATTCATCTCTCAATACCAGGAAAAGTCTTCAACAGGGTATTGTTAAACAGGATGAAGGACTCCGTAGACGCACAACTTCGAGACCAACAGGCAGGATTTCGTAAGGATAGATCGTGTACAGACTAAATCACAACACTACAGATCATTGTGGAACAATCAATTGAATGGAATTCATCACTCTATATCAACTTCATTGACTACGAAAAAGCATTTGACAGCGTGGAATGAACAACCCTATGGAAGCTTCTTCGACACTACGGCGTGCCTCAGAAGATATTCAATATCATACGGAATTCCTACGATGGATTAAACTGCAAAATCGTGCATGGAGGACAGTTTACAAAGTTGTTCGAAGTAAAGACCGGCGTCAGGCAAGGTTGCTTACTCTCACCCTTTCTCCTTCTCCTGGTGATCGACTGGATCATGAAGACATCAACATCTGAAGGGAAGCACGGGATACAATGGACATCTAGGATGCA
The DNA here is from genome assembly GCA_946903255.1 of Schistosoma spindalis. Classification (NCBI taxonomy): domain Eukaryota; kingdom Metazoa; phylum Platyhelminthes; class Trematoda; order Strigeidida; family Schistosomatidae; genus Schistosoma; species Schistosoma spindalis. The sequence continues at coordinate 79,514,767 of OX336420.1, forward strand.
GTTGGACGATCTAGACTTCGCAGATGATCTGGCTCCTCTATAGCAAACGCAACAACAAATACAGGAGAAGACGACCAGTGTAGCAGCAGCCCCAGCAGCAGTAGGTCTCAATATACACAAAGGGAAAAGCAAGATTCTCCGAATCAACACAACATGCACGAATCCAATCACAATTAACGGAGAAGATTTGAAAGATGTACAAACCTTTACATATTTGGGCAGCATCATTGATGAACACGGTGGATTTGATGCACATATGAAGGCGCGGATCGGAAAAGCAAGAGTAGCATATTTACAACTGAAGAACATCTGGAACTCAAAACGATTGGCAACCAACACCAAGGTCTGAATTTTCAATACAAATGTCAAGACAGTTCTACTGTGTGGGGCCGAAAACTAGAAAACTACGAAAGCCATTATCCAGAAGATACAGGTGTTTATTAATAGTTGTCTACGCAAAATACTTCAGGTCCGTTGGCCGGACACTATTAACAACAACCTACTCTGGGATAGAATAAACCAGATGCCAGCGGAGGAAGAAATCAGGAAGAAGCGTTGGAAGTGGATAGGACACACATTGAGTAAAGCATCGAACTGCGTCACAAGACAAGCCCTCACACGGAATCCTCAAGGTTGAAGGAGGAGAAGAAGATCGAAGAACACACATTACGTCGGGAAATGGAGATAGACGTGAGAAAAATGAACAAGAATTGGATGGAACTAGAAAAGAAGGTCCAGGACAGAGTGGGTCGGAAAACGCTGATCGGCGGCCTATGCTCCATTAGGAGTAACAGGCGTAAGTATTTACAAAAAATTTAAAGCGTTTGTTTGAGTTCCTATCTGACATATACTGATAATTTAATAAGCATTTATCATTTATTCTGCCTTTTATACAGTGGTCGCAGAACAAATAATAGTTTAATTTCGTAGATTTAGGATTCACGTGATTAAACAAAAATGACGCAGTATTTTATCTTACAGAATAATGTCGATTCTACATCTTAGTGACAATAAGATTTTTTCATCAAATATACTTATTATAAAAATTTTGAAAGTTTAGGAAAGCATTTGTAGTTGTGGCACTTGAAAAAGAACTGATCGTAGATTAAGTGACTCAAAAATAAACCAAATGAGTTAAGAGATTAAATTAATGATCAAGATACAGTTTTGTTACAACTATTTAATGTTTTTATATGAACATATATATATTATCATAACTAACCATATCATATCAGAACAACTCCTTGATTGTCTCTCATTATTAGTATTATTTAATCATAACCAAATTAAATAAAGTGACCATTTTTATTGATTATAGGTTGATCATTCTGTCATAAATTTCTAATCATAATATGTAGTAATCTAATCCATTTTTAAAGTCGGAAGTTGATTCAAATATGTTAGACTTTTTTTCAAGTAGACATTATATATAATCTTATCTTAAAGATACTATTTTTCAAAAGAAGTAACCCATAGTTTTTGACAACAATAAAAATAATAACAAAATTAGTTAAGGAAAAAAAACAAGTGAAGAACACTTACAATACAACATTAACAATTTCCTTTTACTCATTCTATCACGCCTACAAACATACAAAATTTTGGAATGAAACATACTTGTTGCATAATACCAGTCATAATATATTATCCAAGGGAATTTCGGACTATTTTAGAAACGTTTAAAATGTTTTATAAATTGATTAGTAAGATTTACTTTGATCATTATCAGTTCAGTTTAATGGCTTACTAAGGAGTAGATAAAGCAAAACGAGGAGAAAAGAAATATGAAAGCCGACTGGTGGATATGCATCTATATAGGAATTCCGAAGAAAAATTTCTAGTTGGTATCAATTCTCACGTTTCTTAGTTTACTTGTTATAAATAGCATCGTTTAAAATATACAGAAATACACCCATCAAAGAAAATTATTTATTTGAAAATTAATCAGATTGAGAAGTAAACAGAAAAGAGTATTCGGTCAACTTTTATAAAACTGTGTAATCTTACGGACATTCTGTTTTCCGGTGAGACATGCTAAAGGTCAATGATAATTTTATCGATTTCGCTACACAATATCTTTGTAGGTGATCAAGTTAAATAGATTAAACTCAATCTCAATATTTTTAAGTAGTATCAAAAGAGAATACTCCTGAATGATGATCTGAGCGGTTAGAATAATTTTAGACGTTAGAGATACAGTTTTAGACATAGTTAATATCAGTGTGTAATGATTCGATTCAAGATCGGTTGCAATAAGTCGAACTAATTCATTCTTCACCTTTATTCATGTATTACATAAAATCGGTATACTTCTAGTTTAAGCATTTTGTTGTGTCGTTTACTTTACGATTATTTTTGTGGCGGGTTTCGTTTTTTAGTCTTTTGTCAAGTTGAACTATTGTGTATTTGGCTGGAATTTCCTAATACCGCTGTAATGCCTGAATTTCTAGCCCATGTAAATTTTTTACATTTTAGTCATAAAAGATAAATGAATACTTAACAAAATCAAAATATCTTGTCTTCATATGGTGAATATATATAAATATTTTTCCTTCCGATCATTCAACATAAAAATGTTGACATTACGTATAAATATGCTTATTTTCTTATTTAAAACATTTTAAATCAAACTGATTTCTAACTTATAGCTACTTCTATGTGCATAGGTTTGCTTCTGTAGAGAATGTTAGTCAAAATTGCCATTCTTGTTCTTCACATGAAATTTGTCTGATTCTATGAAAAATCTAAAGAGATCATTTAATTGCCTTTTTTATTCATTTAAAATATCTATAATGTAAGACTACCGTCATTAATACAGAACATTCGACTCTTGGAGAAAATATTCGCCTAAGACATTTCTAAGTCACTATACTTAGCGCTATTCACATTTTAAACCCTAAAGTTTTTTTTAGCTACTTATCTCTTACTTTGCAATATACCTACGCAGGATGAGCAAGAAATCGCACCTTATAATTTCTTATTTTATTTCATTACGACTAAATCTCTTTAATCTACTGACTAACTTCATTCACTGATGTTACCTTATTAAACCTAATGATTTCATGGTGTTTAATTTATTATCTAATAAGTGTTTATCTGAATATTTATCATAAAAGGAAGTTAATATTTGCGTGATCACTACCAGAAATTCAAACTTTATTTAATATCCGAATATATATCAAAACTTTCGTATGAATTATATTTTTATCAGTATGGAGTTGTGGAGATTATTATGTTTTTGATTGAAATCATGAACCGATTGATGTTAGACCACCATTGAAAACCTAGACGGCCGTTTTGGTTGCCGAATTCACTCAAGTTTTATATATAATTATATTACTCAAAAGTGATATCCCTAAGAAAATAACCTTTTTATTAAATGTTGTTTTATTCCAAAGTTCATAGAAAATTTCCCTATTACACAACTAATAGCCATTATTATAGAAAACCATGTATCACAAAGAAAGATATTCATCTATATTCTACAATCAAACTAACCATAACCGACTACAAATCTATTTTTTACCCTACTTAATTTGACGTCTTATTTAGTTCAGAGTAAAGCATGTTTAGAAAGCAAATCCATATGTAGCAAAATAAAAATTTAATTTAATAAATGACTATCGTGCAAATTGAATAAAAGTATGAAAAAAAGATAAAATATTTTTTGATGACTCCAATCACATTGCAGGAAAACAACTCAACTCAAGCTTTACATCGTTCTGAATTAAGTTTGAGTTCATCAGTTAGTATACATTGTATGTTGAGAGCGAAAATACTAAATAATCAATTATGTTTATAATAATAAAGTAAACAGAAGTTGTGTTCAATATTCAACATTTTGGAGAAAAAGTTTTGAGAGAGAAAGTTTTATGGTTATAAGAAATATGAAAAAATATATAAAAGGTGAAATATACCTCATAGACGACCTTGAGTGAGTTTTAATCAATCAGAGGGCAGGTAAAATAAATAAGTCATTTATTGTCGTTAACCGAAATAACAGAAGTGATATTTACTTTTTACATGATTATTAAACTGAATAAACTTACTAAAATAAACTTAGATGAAGTTGAAGAGTTCGTCTACATAACTTTAGTTCATCTTGCCTTTAAAACCTTCCTAAGGTTGAGAATAGTTCTTTAATCGTGAATATATTGCTAAGATATCACTAATCTGTACAGCCGATACAGGGTTGATAAAATAACGCTTACGAAAAATAAACCGATGTTTACAATCATTACTCTCTTCTGTCATTCATATGGATAGTTTCACCTAAATAATTTTTCTGTATTGATTAGTTTATAATGTGTGGTGGATCTTCAGAGACCTTACAATACACTAAATCACATAGACTTTTCTCAGTAGGTAAACTAGCATTTCAGATGCAATCTGCAACAGTTGCATGTCCTTCTTGTAATTCAGCTTTTACATTATCGCATACTTACCACTTAATTACACATAAACAATTTGTTTAGTTTTCAGAACTGCAATAAATATATATATGCAATTTTTGTTTAGATTTTAGTCAGACACAAGCTGACCATTATGGTGTTTTGAATTTCACGCGAAAATCCATGAAATCCTGTCTTAAATCTAATTGATTCATTCACAAAGTGTAATTCCACCATATTTAATGAACAAAGAACTTTTGTGGAATAAGAAAATAGCTAAATAAAAAATGTTTAAATACATGCTGGAGAAATTTTTTAACAGTTTCACTTATTAAATAACTTACAAACGTACAAACACAGTAATACACATGCACTGTAATAATTCCCTTCTTCCATTTTAGAGCACTGATCAAAATGTAATCCTATCAAGTCATTATGTACGTAGTAAAAACTCTTTATCAGCTGAACTGAAGGTATGTAAAGTATTATGAATGACACGACATACCCTAATGTAACCACAATAAGAAGATTACATAACACCATCAGGTCCATACACAATTTAGTAGCTCCATTAATTAAAGATTCTTTCGTGATGATTGATATAGAAGTGTTGATATTAAAGGTGAAAGTTTGGTAATATGAATAAATTTAGTTTCTGTAGGCAAACATTTTTGGCAAGTAAATTTTTCATTGAATTGACGTTTTTAATTATTCGGTGTATAATTTTTCCTCAGCATGTTTCAATGAAATCAGTTTTATTATAAAAACCACTAGATAATTAAATAAGATCTATAAGTGCATTAATCCACTGTAGCGTCATTATCAAAATTTTAGAACCCACACTTACCACATTTTGTACGATCTACCAATGTGGATAAAAGGTATTATATAAAGATCGTTAATAACTTTACAGTATTGTACTGTGTAACAGATAGTGAAATGATCTAATTGTTTGAGTTCATTTGTTAAATATCACTGATGATTTTGGGTATGCCAGAAAATTCAAACCACTCCATAATAAATTGATAAGTTTGTTTTGTCTTAATCTCAACTTAATTCCTACAACAGTTTTGTTGATAATGCATTATCAGCAATAATATCTTAAAATAGGTATGATTTATACAAGTTGACCATCGGTTTTACAATATAATCAACCTTTGGTGTTAATATAGTGGTTTTCTACCAAAGAGATCTTAAAATTCAGTCCACTCTCTACATTTTAAGTTTTAAATTACTCTCTGTTAAAACTATACATTTAATACATAAATTTACCAAGTAATTTTCATGATTATTCTTTAATACTAAGAGTTCGATAAATTCTTAGCATTTCAAGAAAGGAAAGAGCCAAAAATATACACCCAATCCGGAAACAATATTATTAATGAATCCATCCACGTCTATTCCGCCGCTGAAGAAAAAGCACTGTATTTTAAGAAAACAAAAAGAACTATCAATCTGTTCAGATTGTTCTAATCTACTATTGTCACTTTGAAACACGTAGAAAAATGTAAAAACTTTTCGAATAACTTACCATCAGTTGAGGATATGTAGTTAGAAAATAATGCCAGACGAGAAGCTGCAATCAAACCTGGATGTATAGTTTGTTTATTATATGGCAGATCATTTAATTGAATCCAAGTATTTTGCTGATATTTTGAGGTCGATTCTTCTTCCCTCCAAAAACTGCATATCATACCTAATTCTTCAAAGTGCAATACATTTGACTGAATTAATTTATATCGACGGATTTGATTAGTTCCACAAACAAAATAAATATTTATTTGATGACTCGTACAGTTGTTGTCAGAAAACGTTGTCAGTGTTCTAAAAGCTGATGTTATTTTAAATGTGGAATAAGAAGTTTCCCATTCCATAACCTTAAACGATTGTCTCGAATTGCACAGGTTATTCATATATATAATGTTCCTATTAAAACAAGGATTTATTTAAGATAACAACTATGATTTTGTAACACTTTCAGTACATTACTATGATATAAAACAACAGAGTATATTGCTTTAATCTTTAATAACTGGCACTTAAACTGGTTTTTTTATTTTATTAAGTCACAACCACTAAATTTTGTCAATATCAACACTTTATTCGGAAGAATTTAAGTGATACAGTTGATCGTGTTTTGATTCCATTGCTTTTCGCCCATAAAAGTTACAAAACATATGATCAGTTTAGTTTTGAAGAGGTAAATATGGATCTTATATATTTTAGTATCACTTAATCACTTTGATCCAATTAATAAATGGCAGTAAAGCAACGAATATTATTAATAATTATATTTGCATTACCGGTCATCACGATAACGACGTTTATGGTTAGACACAATATCTAAATAACCAACATGTTAGATATACGAAAAAGTAAGCGGTAGAAATTTGTGCTATTGTTCAGATTTCTCTACATGGTTTTTTTAACTCACAACTTTAATCCTAAAATATCTGGTTTAACACATTGGGAAAATCGTAAAATATGTTTACGAAACCACGTATTCATTCAATCCCATGCAAATCACTGCAATTGACAGTAATCATTAAATATTAAGAATAGTACAGTGAGATTATGATTAATAAGTACAAATTCATTCAAAAGAATCAAAAATTTAGACTGACCACACTAAGTTCTCCTAAGTAAATTTAAGGTACATGCAGAGCATCATTTTCAAGACATAGCGAATTCATTTTAATTACAATTAATTGCAAACCATATAAGAGGACCCACAATTAACAGATTACTCATTTTTCAAACTAAACTGTAAAGTAAGAAATTGACTGAGAAAACATATAATTTAGAATTATAAACAGACTTAATTTAGTACGAAAATTTTAAGTGTATAAAGTGCAAGCAAACATGTTATTGTGTGGAACTTTAGTGCAAGGAAGAAAACATATGAAAGGAATGATAATTGCTAAAAATGAAAAAAATTTTTAATGACAATAAGTTATTTGGAGGTTTTTGCCTTTAAACAATGATATCTACTTCGGAATCACCGAAAACCAAATAGCTGGAATTATTCTGTGAGGAAAACAATTTGACCGTTAACCAAACGTCTTCTTAAGACCTTCTAAATAAATAAAACGATGATATTTGTGTTGACATTTGAAATAGCAATGAATGAAAACAAAATGTACTTTTATGAAAGTGCCATCTTTGAAAATACTAATTATTGCAAATGACGTCATAAACTGAAACTATCTCTTTTAAAGCGTATAAAATCTGATACATTTAATTTATAAGGCTAGATCCGAAAGACTCGATCATAATTTGAATTTGAACGAGCTGATCATCAACCTGTTATTTCATTACGTATCCTGTCTCATATTTTGATGTATTAGGTTTAAAAATTTTATGTCAAAAGTAAATTCATGTTAAACAGGTTTGAAAACGGTAGGGAAATATTTATATTGTGGTGCTACTTATGTCGAAAGACGTAAGTAGTATGTAACAACAATCAGAAGCGGAATGAATGACAGCAGAAAGCTAAGAAGATCAGGTTGAACAAAATAGAAAGGAATTGTGAAGTAGAAGAATCGTACAGAATGTGAAAGACAATTGATGGAAGATTTGCAAATGAAGTATTTAATGTGCGGTCTTCATATTTTATGAAGATATTCTGGAATTTTGTATAAATAAGTGGGTTGTCCCCACTAAATCTTCGTTTACTACAATGTTACCTCCTAACTCATTACATAGAAGTATGGTTTCGTCAGTCAGAACAGATAAAGTTATTTTTAACCGTTATTTTATTTCATGAATTAACCTTTACTTAAGTTATATTACTACGGAATTACTAACAATGTCTTTCAGCTCTACTTGTATACATCGTATCACCCCTAAATTATTTTTTCATTGTAAAAATAATTACATTCAATGCTCAGATATTAAAAAAGTTAAGACTTGAAAATAACTTTCTACAACTGACGAAAAACTGATCAACAAAAGCCAATGAAATTAGATAAATATCAAAGTGGATTTCCTGGTATCCACAGATGACAGTATCATAACAATTTATATTCTTCCTAATTGTATTGTATTCATTATTAACCCTCGATGTTGAACATTTTTTTTAATGTATTATTTCAGAAATTTTTGTTATTGTTTCTTATAACCTGTTAAATTGACTTCATAATGCTCTGTAAAATCAATTTATTTAATTTGATAATGATCATACGGACCTTAAAATTTCTATTATTACTGAGGTGCTAGTTAGGCTTCCAGTCGTATTAATGTTTACACCACTGCCCATATGAATTTCCTCTTGATTATAAGTGTAAATGACCAAAAACGTATACTAAGATAAACTTTCTAACGGTTACAGTAAGCTATTCAGAACATCCAACACTTTTCAGTACGAATACCAATAACCGTAGGTATTCAAAGTATTTTAATTTATGGTTATAAATAAACAGATAATGATGATGAACACGTTTTGAAACAAAAGCGGAATGAAAAACGCCTAAGTATTGTAAACTTCAAAATAGTCTACTGTAAACATTAAACTGTTTAGTTTATGGAATTCCTGCACAATTTTAGACGACTTATCTTAGTTTTTTGGTGATGGTTAGCAAATGAGTCTGTTCCAGTCTCCATGATACATTTTAGATAATGATTTAATTCACATGGTGCAACAAAAAACAGGAATGTTCTTATTCTTATATTCCTAGATTTTTATGGGAGACCTTAAACTTTTAATAAATTTGATAAATATGCTATAAAAGTGAATTACGAAGGTAGCGTTTGTTGGCTGAATTAGTGACAAATATTTATTTTATCACAATCTTTTATATAATAAAGCTTTCAGTTAACACAAAATATGACATTTTTCAGTCTACATGTGAATCGTTATCTAGTTTGTTTGTAGTAATCAAAAGATATATTTTGGTAAAACCTGTCATCCATAGACTAGCAACGAAAAGAAAACGTATTAACCGAATCATACCATATGAAGACAACTTGAGTGTCAGTGAATGCAATCACTGTGATAATTTTTCATGAAAGTTTATCCTGCACAATATATACCGGAATTCCAAAAAGCTTTTTCATAAATCTGTTTGCAAATCTGCTTCTTAGGGTAAAAATGACTCAGAGAATGATCGTTTCTAATCAGCAACACATTAGTGAGCGAATATTCACCTGCTCTATGGCTGATGTAGATAGTATCTACTCCGTGTGAAATATTATATCATTACAAGCAAAGATGGATAGTGGCTAGCAGTGGAATCCAGGAAGCGCGTTTCGTCCTGTTTGGGATTCTTCAGTTGGATGTACCTGCATCTCAGAGTTGATGTTCACTCTGGGACTCCAACCCAGTACCATTCACTTCAAACGCCATCGAGTTATCCACTCTTATCCATCTTTGCTTATAAAAGCTTGTGAATTAAGGCAATATCGAGGCATATGCAGTCTTAAAATCTCACTGGGAAGGTACAAGCAAAACAATACCAAGTGAATTATATCATTACGTTTTGGAGCCCTTTAAAAATGTCATATCATTAATTCATGATACCAAACTCGAATATACCCATAAGATAGTAGAATTTAGTAAGTTATGCAAATAAGCCACAGAGTCTGTTTAAAAAGTTAAAATTTTTTACATACGACCCATCTTTTTTGGTACATAACCTTTAGTCTGTTTCAAAAAAATGACTTAATTAAAAAGTGATTTTTTTTCTGTTTTTTTCATAAAAAACCAACCAGCTTGTACACTTTCCCTTTCAAGTCTATTACACTTTAAAATTATTGATGTCACTCAAATAATCTATTTTTCAGATAACTTCAGTTTGATACAACATGATCTTATATTTCAGAAGTTTGAAATTATAGTCAGTTTATAATATACGCTACAAAGTTTTTGAAAATAACGCTTTAAATGAATTTTTTGAAATCATACACTGGTAAGTAGTTGTACTGAATCTGTGTAAAGTGAATTTGCTATTGGAATTTTGACTATACTTTAAAACTTCCTATTTTTTGGGATTATTCCAAATGCTTTCTGTTGAATGATTAATTGAACAATCGTTGGGGGGATTAAACCTGTAACTTGTTTTTGTACTTAAATCATTCTTTCTAATAACTATTATTTCAAACTTTAGCTTTTTTCATTTAAAAAACAGCTTATTGTTTTTAGTAACGACTATTTCAAAAACTTGGCTTTACAAAATAGGAGTCGACAAAGATTTTACAATGCTATAAGAAGACGAAGGTTATCAGGAATACGTGGTGTATTTGAGCAATATAGTTCGGATAATCTGATCGTACATATACTTGTTAAGACATTGTATATGAGAGAATGAAAGGCCGAACGGATAAGTTTAAAGGTAAGTAGAAACAAAGATAATAATGAATTAGACAAAAACAGTCTAAAGATCTTGCTAGATCATAAATCAGTATTGCCAGGATTGGTTAATGTTAAGAACAGATCTTTTTTGAACATGCGAAAGGAATTTCAGTTTTTGCATAGTCATGGCTTTAATAAACCTCCGTATATGCTCTTGAAAACTTTTGTACAAAACTATGAAGTCTGACTTGATATCAACCTTATGACCAGTCTTAATCAAATGTTTCACAATGGAGGAAGATATCTTCCTATCCTGTTTTTGTAGCCATCTAAGTATGTATTCACCCACTCCTACTTGATACTTATAATTGCTCCTCCTTATGTATGTGTTTATACACATAAATGTAAATTGATAGACTCAATGGGATGTGACGTAATCACGTACATGCTGTTTGGGCCTTTTGACGAAACATAGACCTTAACTTTTCGATAATGACTTTTCTTACATCCAAAAAATGAGTCCTAGTGAGCAAAATATTGTCCCACGTCTATTCAAACCTCTCTCTAAACCGCACATTGGAGCTTTCAACGTACGCACTCTATATCAAATCGGCTAGCAGGCCTCCTTAGCTAAAACCCTAGAATCCCGCACCACTAATGTATTCTGTGTCTCCAAAACACGCGCACAGGATCCTAGTGTGGTTATCCATTTGGCCTCGCCTCTCTAAAATGAAGAGCCGATGAGTTACACCCTCCGTATATCTGGCGAACCGACGGATTTGCTTGGGCCTCATTGGACTCAAAAAAACCACATTAGGAAGACCCGTTAGAATTGAACTCATTGACGAGAAAGCCAAATAAGATTTCAGGAACAACTGAGGTCACATTTAGGCAGTTCTAAAAACGAGGCTGATCCAGATGTTGCTCGAAAATATATACGAGCAGCCGTGAAAACAGCAGTGACATCTATTAGTGAATTAAACCAAATGGTTACAAAAACCAATGGGTTTCTTCTAAGTCTATTGCACTGATGGAACATCGTAAACTTATCCCATTAGGCTCTGAACACCATGAAGAGAGTAAACAAATGAGATCTAGGTTAGGCAAAAGTCTAAGGAACGACCGTGAGTAATGGTGGGCGACGAAAGAGAAAGAGGTGGGAAAGGTGGCGGCTATAGGGAACACAAGACAGATCTTCAGACTAATAAAAGAAACCGGAATTCATAAGTCAAGTATAAGTGAAACTATCTCGAAAAAAGATGATACTCATATCTACTCTCATCTCAGACGTTTAGAACGATGGGCGAACCACTTTAGAAAACAGGTTAGCTGGTCTTCAGCTACTCTACAGCTACCCATCATTACCAGACAGCTTGAATGGAATATTGAAGTTGGTCTCCTGAATCTAGCTAAGGTACAAAAGGCTATAGCTAATCTAAAACGAGGAAGGGCAGCTGGTGCAGATGGATTAACTCTAGAAGTCTTCAAGAATGGTGGTCTAGTTTTAGCGATTAGGTTGACTAATATTTTAGTTAAACTCTGGGAATTGAACCCAATCACTAATCGTCCCGATCTATATGAACGGATCAGAATTATTCTGTGATAACCATAGAGGGGTTAGTTCAACCCATATAGCGTCTAAAATACTAGCCTCAATAATTATCAGATGCCTAACAAAGACTCATGGCACATAATCGGTCACAGTGGAATAGGTGTATACATTCTTTGTCTCCCCTTAAACACTGAGATTCAAAATACTTTATAACTTTCTTTCCACTAACTAATTATATTTCCCTGTATCATATCCTCATATGAAATCTTTCTTTTTAGTGCCATTAAAGCAACTACTTCAATGAATTTGGTGTTCATCTTGTTGGGATGTGTGGCAACTTAAACCGATGAATATATGTGCCTGGTCCTACGTTGTAGATGACAGACTGAAAGAATCTATTAAGCTCTTAAGTGCACGAAATATCTTCAATTAGTTGCTATGTAATGATTTGAAGAATATAAAATATCCACATTGCTTGATAGCTTTAAATGTAGTGACCTAAAATTTCTGATGAAATCCGACAAAATAGTCAAATGTCATTTAAATAAATAAACTGGAAACCACATTTTTAAATTTTGGTCATGCATACTTGTACAAAATTACAAAAACAAAAACTTCCACTTACATAAAAGAATAAAAGATATTCGAGTTCTCAATAAACATTATTTTCCCGAGATCGTAGTATTCACTACTTCTAAGGTCTTGAAACAAAAAGAAAATTTTAAAAAATTCAATACCTCCTTTATATCTGGAAGGCATTAATCTCGTTATCACGAAAGTGATATTCAACAAAAGTATATATAATCCGAACATGTCAAACATTAAGGCCGACAGATTTTTGAAATCTTCTATTTTCAGTCTTTACATAAAATGAAAATATAATAATGGATAAATACGATACCGTAATCGAGATTCTAAAAAGTAACATCGGCAGCTTTGTAGACTAATGTGATCCCGTAACCGCCTTGATACTTGGCTGTGTGAAGTTCATTTTGCACTTCGATAATATAAATTAGAAAACATCGAATTAAGCATATATATGCTGAGTATTAAAAATACTCCATGGTGTTTTCCAGAATACGAACTAAAAACTGTACATTTTTCAACTATCCTGAGTATCGTTGTTTGTATGAATAAAATTAGTTTTCATAGTATGTAAAAGTAATATAACTTAATAGCACGATAACCGCAACAGTATTTGAAAGTGTGCCAACAACTCCAGTAATCACTAACACCAGTGACAGGTCAGTATGTTATTAACTATTTTCGAATTTTCAAATACTTTCAAAGATGGAAGTTGCAAAATATTTCGAGTAATATGCATCACATTATGAGGCTCGACTTTGAGTACCAATTCAAAGTGATGCAGCACAAGTGTTCTCCATTTCTCAGTCCGATGTAACTCAGAATCTTGTCGATTGTCAGCAATGGGTGCAAGAACTCTGCGATTGCCTATCATTACTGACATCAAACATAAAGGGATGCATTTTATTATTATGGATTCTCCTTCTAAGACGAATGTGCCTTATTTTGTGGAGGTATTTGTATAATCGACTAGTCATTAATTTCCTCTTGATAGGAATGTTCGAAGCTTAACGTATCTGATGTTGTTCGCGTATGCGAAGACCGGTACCCTGTGGAGCCTTTTGAAAATGCTGGGATATGTGTACATGTATGTTCACAAATGTCCTTAGTTTCGTAATTATCCAAAAGTCTGTAGAACATCGAGCGTATTCACTCTTTAAATATCTTAAATGCGAGTTTAGGTCAGCATATCAATTCAAAGTCGCCCCAGTTTGTTGTAACATCCGAGATACCAAATGGTTTCTATATGCGTCGGTTAGTGCACTCGAGCAGTATCACTGCCCTCACGCAAACCAGTGATAACTGCTACTGGCCTCATTGTTACTGTGTGGAAAATGTGTGTTTGGTACCCCCTTTCGTATTGATTTTATAATTGAAACTTAGATACTTTGTTCACTAACTAGAATGAGAAATACTGAGGAAAAAGCGTCCTCCCGTTACAATGTCATTCGTTCCCCATTTACCCGAAGTTGTATATTCCATGTGTTTAGAGATTATTTTGCTTCAAATAAGCGGAAAGTAGTCGTTGATACATCTGTTCAGTTTCATTCATTTGTCTAAAGGTGATAAGGTTCAATCTGTTGAGATATGCCAGCTGAAGATTTTTGCCTGATTTCGATTTAGTACTAGGTTTTGCGACCATTGATAAAATGTCAGGTTTCAGTACACTTCTTTGTTCACCCTTCCTTCTTTAGTTTTCATGTGCGATACTATTTCATGCTTCTTATACTGTGAATCTGTCTCTTTTCGAACTCCATATCTGTATTCAATCGTTTTTACTATTCGTGATTCTACCTCTACTTTGCTATCCAGTTTTAGTCATTTCAACTCGCCCGATGCGGGGGGCGTAAACCGATCCACATATGTTCCGGCTCGTACGATAGCTGTGGTTAGGGGGTCAGTACTGTAGATAGTTCCTTCTAGTTAAATATTAGGTAGCTAAAACATCTGCCTAACAATCCTACATATTAAGAGACGTATCTTATATGCCGAAATCATAATAGAGTGGAAGACACTTGAGAGGGGTATTCACCAATCCGTGAGTTATCTGGAGATCAATTCAGTTTTGGGGGTCTTGAATGATGACGTGTCTAAAAAACCCCAGTTCCATTAATGCACCCATGTTATGCAAAATTATCACAGTATCCAAACCTCTTAGAGTTCTTTTTTTATATATTCCAGCTTTAGATTTTCACTTGGTTTCTTTGTTTCTTCTTTATAAACCATGATAGCTGTAACTAAAATATGATATATAATGCGTTACTATCTAGAGGAAAATAATAATCTCTGTCAAAGTTATCAACCAATGTATTCAAACATGCACACTCGCATGACGATTAATATAAAAGTATATTCATTCTTCTTCATTTATTTAATTTTACAACCACTCAGTCAGCTGCAACGTGGGACCAGGCACATATATGCATCGGCCGAAGTCGCCATACCTCATTAGCACAACAAGATGAACACCGGATTCATAGAAGTAGTTAATTCACTCAATTTTAAGGCTTGGACCATTTTACTTGGTATTCATCTAAAAAATCTAGGTTTCTGTTGTAAAAAGCAACTATTTGTTTTCCCATGTACGAAAGTTTTATTATATCCTTAAACACAGCTTTATGTTGTCCTCTCTCTGATTCTATCGAAAAAATATTAGCATTGGGAATTCAGTGATGGTTCGCCTCCACCAGAGAATATTCTCACAGAATGGTTCACTCTTCTCAGAAATCGATTTTATGGGGAAAATAATAGCACTCATGATGATCAAAACCACCTGGTACCTGGGCCAATCGCTGTTCATTGTATAGCTGGATATGGAAGGTGAGGTTCGCCATTTATTTCTTTAAGCCACTGATATTCATTTAGTTTTTATACATATATTTTTGTGTTTGTGGCTTTTTGTAAAAAGATAAGCGTCAAACAACTTACATTTTTCCTGGTATTTATGTTCCTGCACATGGTGAAAAGTCTTTTTATCAATGATTATCAAAACCGCTGCTAACCTCAACTTATTTGAATTGTTATTTATTCAACCGTTGATATGATTTGCGGTAAAGGCGACTTATCTGACAACGCTTCGAACTAGAATACGAAAGCTTTCCTTCTCCCCAAAACACATCTAGTATAGACCTCTAAAAAATCCAACCTATATTAAGTTCACTCGGTTACGTACTGATTCAATTCAGTGATTGGTGATTACGAAAATTACTAAACTAAACAACTGTCACTTGGACACAAAATCACAGAGAGTTAATTAATATGATAAAACGCAGTGAAAATTAACTAGGTGAAGATCACATTCAAAACCAGTGAAAATCTCACTCAATTTGTGTATACTAAATCGAATTCGGGGAGTTTTGTTCCTGTGCATATCAAATTATTATAATTCATTTGATTGACTTTTTCTTCAAGGCTTATTATCTTGCTCTAATCCCAGTCAATAACTTATTTATTGCTCTTGGCTTTATTGGGTTCGTTAAGCATCTTATTAGTTTTCTTTAAACTTGTTATAGTGGACAAATATTGTTACAGCAACCACGTGAGTATTTATGTAAAAGGATGTCGGCCGCTCATTTTATGCAAACTGTTGGTAATACTAGTTCCACAAACCTCAATATATAAAGCTGTTTTTTAAATCCTTGATTTACTGATCGAAGGTCGTGCGTCTAAACCATTAAGTCAAATCTGAATCTAGACGTACGGTTGTAGTTAAGTAGGGTTATGTGCCTTACTGTCCATGGAATCGGCTTCTAGCTAGTAGGGAACAGGCCTGGACCTCACCCTATCTATTTTGGCTTGGGCACCCGAATAGGCCTTGATAATTGATAAAGCTATCTATAAACCGATGGGTCCTTGATCTGTTCATATTAGGGGACCGAAATGACCTAACCGTGGCTGATGAATAGGAGGTATAAATATAAGACAAGAAAATTTGTTATAGAAAATGGCTGTAGGAAGAGCCAATCAGACTAGACAATAATCAACTACGTAACATAATTAGGCGGACAGGCATCAGCGAAAAAGAGGATGGTACATATGTTCATTTACCAAAGTTAACATACCTGATTAACACGACGAGATAAAACTAATAAGAGATCGAAATAACGTAGTAGTAATGATAATCAGAAATACTAAATCTTGGGAACATGGTATGAAAAGACAGTGAGAAGATGTACGGTGTGCTGAAGTCCAAAATCTAGAATAAGATAAAGAATGAACGATTCTGAGCAATGTCTTTCAAAATCTCCAACCACTGATCGCAGTTATCACTCAGACCAATAATCTATGACTTCATGAACTGACGCTACGTTTTCGTATGGCTACTCCTAGCTTTCTCCCAACCTACTTCTATATTAGAAAATATTGGTCATCGAGGCAGAAGCTGGTTAGACGTGCGTAACACAGATTTTAAATTGCCAACTCCTAAAGGAAGCCAAACATCTCATACTCTGAAATTCAGTGACAAGTGCTCAGTTGATGAAATTCTGTAGTTAATAATTAATACATAATTTAGATAAGTAACGTGATTCTTCTGGCGCCTCTAACAAGAAAGCTTCTATACAACATAGACCTTTCACTCTAGTTGGCGACAATGTAAAAAAAAACATAGTAGTAGTCTCGTTTATCGTGTTGAATTCGTAGTTGCGAAATAATAGCTTAGTGCATAAACTTATAGTCCTGCTATAATTTTCTACTACATTCCTCACAAAGGGAGATTAACTCTATCAACTGAAGTGTGTCTTTCTTGGCTGTATCTTATTTAATACTAGGCTTATCCATCTATTGACAAATCGGCCCCCAAATGCCCTGGTATGGCCGAGAGTGG
Source organism: Schistosoma spindalis (assembly GCA_946903255.1). Lineage (NCBI taxonomy): Eukaryota > Metazoa > Platyhelminthes > Trematoda > Strigeidida > Schistosomatidae > Schistosoma > Schistosoma spindalis. The sequence goes on from OX336420.1 coordinate 79,532,409, forward strand.
GGAGAGTCCGCCCTCCCTCTCAAGATGCTCTCACACGGCCACGCGTATACAGCCTCCGCCAGGGAAGTCCTACTCACTGCCTTCTCGCACCACGGGTGTTGTTTACGAAAATGACAGGACGAGAAGCGAATGTTCGGCGCATTAACCGGCTTCCAAACCAATGGTATACATGGGCCTCGGTATCCCGCGGGAACAAATGGCGTATGAACCAATCGTTGGTCGCCGGCTACCATGGGACTGCATCTCCTCACGATGCTCCACTGCCTTGTGAATCAGATCTTCAGGTCGAAGGCTCGGGGTGTGGCCCCCTAAGGAAACCACCTGCTTCGGTTTGGGCACCCGGACAGTATTACAGCCCTCACACATATCAAATGAGATCTGTGTGGCGCATATATATTTGGTACCCTCTTGTACCAATATTTATGTGTTCAAATAAAATAAATTGACAAGATGTATGGTTTCATTTTATTTCATAGTATTATCACTTCATTTATAAGTCGAATTTTTACCGTTCTATTTTACCAAAATTTGTTCTTTAAATAATAAACAATTACTAGGACTGGAGCTTATGGCCAAATGTCATCTGGATGTTCATCAGAGCTCCGCACTTTCCATATTTTTTTCTGTAGACATTTTCTTTAAGCTAATGTCCTCTTCTAACTTTGCAGGGGTTAATTTCCTGTCAGGAGAGTAGGGTGGTAGTGGTTTTGTTTGTTTAGGATGTTGACAAAATACTGTCTTCTGAGTCATTTGAATAACAATCCAGCCATTATTTAGCATAAGTTTCTCTCTCGCTAATCATAAATTGTTGCTCGGTGACTGGTTTGTGTTAATTCCTAACTTTGCCATACAGAGTAAAGTAGTTAAGCTCGTTAACTAGATCTAGTGACTAGGTATCCCACTAATTCCCGGAACAGATTTACAAACCTTAGCCTTTGTCAATTGTGTTGTAAGTAAGATTTCCGTATGCCAACCAAAGAAGGATTCTGGTGCGCAACAGGTCATCTTGCATTCCTGGATAGCTGTGAATTTTAACCTATGTAAGTGGAAGCTATATATGCGCTAAGTACTAGGCTTCTTCTAAGCTGTCCACATATGGTTAGATCACAATGGATGTTACTGGAATTAGATGTAACGTGCTGGGTGGAATGGAGTGGTTGAGACTTTTTTTACACGTGTCTTATCACTATCTTACTTGGCACGATTCTGGCTGGCTTAGAGGTAAGTTAGATAAAAGCTAGGGATGTGCAGATCGACACAGTACCAATGCATGAAGTGATTTACTTCTGATATGACTCACGTCAGTTTTACTCCCAAATCTTCCTTCTTCAACCCCACTTCCTTCTAAACCGTACCTCATGTTTCGATGTCCATTGGAGTTGTAATTCGTCCTTCTCTGTTTTTCTTGTTTATTTCTTTTCTTACTGTGTAACTCTAACGTATAGCTATTTTAACTGATAAACATTCATCCCTGATTCTACTTTGATGATGACTGACACGTTCTCATTGTTGTGTGAATCGTTTTGCTCTACGATAATTACTCGTTTCTGTCGTAACACTCCAGAAATCCTTGTTGCTACTGTAGAGATTCACGAAAATCCGGCTTTCCAGTCTATGCAACCCGACTGGGTTATGAACACGGTGAATTCGAATTGTCACATTAAGGTTAATGGTTGTCAGTTACTCGTATAGTTAAGTTTATGAGAGCAAACAGTCCTGTCTTTATTTAATAATTTTTGAATTGTTAACTTTAAGGTTCTTTTTTCGAACGCTATGAACTTGTAATCGTTTTGTCACATTTTCAGCTAGCACTATCGATATTTCTCATTTCATATTCATACTTAATAACCACATACTGCATATTTAATGAGGGATATAACCTGTCTTTCTGAATACCATATATATATATATATATATATATATATATATATATATATATATATATATATATATATATATATATATATATATATATATATAAAGCTGTAAATAAAATAATTGTTTACTAAATTCTCGTTTGACCTTAACCTAGTCAAGATTTGTTAGTTTTTCGTCCTCCGTTAAATACTTATCTTGAATTGACGTTGGTATTTAAACATAGTTTACAGATATTTTGATTACGTATTTCCAACATTGATCCTTCACAATGTTTTATGTTCGTGTGCTGACATGTATACAAACATTTCCGGTCATTACTGTGAATCCTGTAATACATTTGCCATAAGTGTGCTTCTCCCATACAAATATGTACACGTATATGACGCTTAGTGTTTGGTTACCCGTTCCAGTGCTCTCAGTGAATAATTTAACTATAAATGACTGATTCTTCTGCATTGCGGTATTTCTTTGGACGAAATTTGCCCTGGTATGATGATAAAATTTGGAAAAATTCCAAGTAACGTGTTAGTGGCAGTATCAAATCTTTTGAACAGTAATCTAGTTTTGTTCATTAAGTCAACCATGAACGATAGCAGTTCATAGTAAGAAGTAGTCTACCTAACCTCGTAAGTATCAATAAACAACTAATCCCGATCTATAGATTGCTCTAATCAAAGAGAAGTTCTTATAGTAGATAGGAATCTTGTCTGTAACCGAACTCGTCTTTCCCGCTGAAAATATACCCCCATTATACTAGGTAATTGTTGTAGTTACTTATTACTGCAATGGCTAACATCGCAATTTTAAAAAGTAAACATTAATTCATTTTGGGTTGAAAACATTTATCTAACGGGGTACAATACTGTTACCTTGTTATCCAATGTTTTTTCTTGTCCTTTTTGAAAAAAATGGAAGCATCATTGTCAATTTTCTTCAAGGACTTGGATTTTCTAACTTACTAGATATTTATGTTCCTTTTTCTCTCTACCTTCCTCTTCTACCGGAAATCGTTTTCTTATTTGGCTCCTTGTTTAAAAGAACAAGATTTGTTTTTTTAATATTTATATCCTTATTGAGAAAGAATTGTTCCATTGACTGAAATATATGTATATCTGTTGGCAAAATGTTTTTTAATACGGATATGAATAAGTAAAATAAATCTTGTCCTTATAAATAAGTAACCAAACTAAGTAAAGTTGTGGTTACCTACTATCAAACCATTCTGCATTGGGATTAAACAGCTTTCTGGTTTATGGAGATTGTTTAACTAATGTTCACATACCTAACATACTAATGAAGTTATTGGCTGTCTAAGCCAAGTTTAATAAATGTAAACTACTCATTTGAGATCCATGTGATAACTGCAATCAGTTGTTTGACACGTTAGATGATATAGCTTGGTATCAACCACAGTTATTGATCCTGGCTGCATTACCCTTTATAATTAGTTTTGAAATGCATTTTATTTCTGGCTTCCTGAAGAACAAACTTTCCTTAAGAAATTTCCAAATCACAATCACATCCGAATTCAGAATTATTTACCATTATTAATTTTCCAATGTAAGTTTATTTAGTTTCATTTTAGTGATAAAAGGATTTGAATTTTGTAGTTATTTGTGTATTCAGCTTAAAACCTATCTGCAATAGGTATTGTTTCCTTGAATCTTAAAATTATATACATATATCGTTTTACTCAATAGACTGTCGTTTGTATAGTGGCTTAACTAAATTGTGTGAGCCTTTTGTATTTTTTTAAACTGAAATATTTAAGGGCTCCGGTCCTGGTAGCTGTTGCGTTAATGGAACTTGGAATGTCCAGTGAAGATGCAATAGAATTGATTCGCAGGTACTTCATTATAATGAATATTAGTAACTATTAATATTTATTAACGTATATTCATATTTTAATAAAATCCAATTACACTTTACACACTTACATTAATTCTACATTGTATGCAACATTTGTAAACTTGGTTAAAAGTTGTTATTTAGCTTGTCCCATAAGGTAATTACCGCCATTGAATTATACCATTTATCGGTTCGTACATTAATAACTTTGCCAGATAGCTCTGTTTGGTGTATATAAACTACTGTTTATATTCATTTAATTAATGACAAAATGTGTGTCAACATTAGACTACGACGAAATGAATTAATATTGTATTGATTGTATTACTGATAACCAGATATATTTATAACAATAATGTAGAACGAATATTGTTTTAAATTCAGAAATTGTGTCGTTAGTCAAGCACTAAACTCACAGTCAAAAGAGACCATATATTAACTAATTAAGGTTTTAAAAATTCTTGTTAAATGACCAATCAAAGTTTGCCAATAAACTGGTGAGTAACTTCAAATCAGCGACCACCATTTTTCTTTCTCACAGTTTTGTTTTAATCATCGAATATTTTATTCGTCAGCTCTAAATCAATAAAACTATATCACTATGCGTTAGAGTAAGTGACATTTCTGCCGTTATTGTAAGAATCTTATTTTTTCTTACGATTAATCCTTTAAAGCTGATTTTATAGTTCCACAATAGTAGTCGGTGACTGACTTTTTGTAGAACATCTCTTACATTTTCTGTCTTATTTATAACAACATTAACTGTATTGAAATCTAGTTGAAGTTGAAACTGCCAGTTATTTATATTCCGAGCTTGTCGATTTAACACTAAATTTCTTCTTTATTCAATAAAAAGAGAGACCAAATGATTTCAATGTGGATGTGTTCAAAAAAATATTATAAAGTTCTTCATTAGGATCTTATTTTTTCTAACCTGTCAGTTAACTAGAAACTACTGTCAAACATCACCTGATTCTTTACTGTATTTTTTTATCCAACATATAATCAAATTATTTTATTCACAAATTATATTGTGTAATAGATTTTTTTTTCAAAGATGATCAACTTGTTTTTCTTCTTTGTATGTAATGTTTAATCATATGATGAGTGACCAAATTGTGACCTTTCTACACAGTAGATATTGTTAATATCTGTAATAATAATAATTTATCCTCCTTTTAACAATATGAATAAATACATATATAGTAACACTATGTGTAGGATAGTGACACTATAGTAACATTATAGTAGTATAGTAACACTGTGTAGAATACCTCAAAATACTACTGATTAAAGAGAGGAGAGTTTATGCGTCAATCTAGAATATCCGATCTCGTTTTACGTGTTAGATCTTTATTTATTTATTTTCGAGAATAACCTTGAAATCGGTTAACATATCTAGTATGTGGATTGTTGATTTCAATTAATATGAATTATAGTATTTTACAGTTTTAATTGTAAATTTATCATATACTTCATTTATGTAAAGTGAATTTTTCCCTTATTAGTTATAACTAAGGACTGACTATGTATTAAAATTGAACTATTTTCATCATATATTTATTCTTTGACTATTGATATGTCATTTGATTTAACGATATTGTATTTCAATGCTCACATTTATTCTTTTGTCTTCTCCCAGTAAACGTAAAGGTGCGTTTAATGATCGCCAAATTCATTATCTTACTAACTATCATGCTCATTCTCGTTTACGCCGTCACAATCATCGTTGCTTTATTGTATAATATGTATTCATTCAAAGCGTACATACAACATAATATGTACACATTCATTTATCATCGTTTCGAATTCTTTGCGTAATTGCCAACATACAATATACAGTGATATTAGTAATGTATTTGTTTCCGTACTAATGATATAATTTTTGTTGTCTTATATCTTAGAGGTACTTATTTACTATTTCCTTTATATAGATGTATATGTCAACCTATTGGCTTTCATTCAGTATGTATACAGCACAACATCAAATTCTTCTCATGTATATGTGTATAATTTTAATCGTGCATTGTTTTGTTACTGTTTGATTTACTACCTATGAAAATTCCACCAATACTTCTTATTTGTATAAGTGATCTTTCTACCACCCCCTTTCAAAAACAGAGCAATTTTTCGTCAAAGATATATGTCCACTTGTTGAATTCGATGACTTTCATGTCTTATCTTTATTATTTTTGATTTGAATTTATCCACCGTGTTCTTTCGTAGCTTGTGTGTTTGTTCATTGACTCTAGATATATTTCATATAGCTTATTGATTTGGTTTTGTTCTTATCTACTTCCTGTTTTGTTGTTATCCATGTGGTACCATCAATGAATGATGCTTAAAATCAGTATTTTTGCTCTTTTCTAAAGAGTTTAATATTCCCTTTTTAGTTAGTTTCCTGATTCTTCCCTTTTTATCTGTCTATCTGCGTGTGCCTGTACTTTGCTTAAACTCCATCATTTCAAACTCTGTTGTTGCATTTTAAATTCTCCCCATCAACCTATCACTATGTGTGTATACTTCTGAATGGTTTGCTAGTCAGTCAATTTCGAACTAAGAATTAACAATAATATATAATTACTTCCTATTGTGTTCATTTTTTTCTCCTTGATTGTGTTATGTACGTGCCTTTTATCATGTTTATTACCTACTGTTATGTTGTTCTATGTATTTTTTTCCAATTCCACTTTTTTATTATCTACGAAAAATGGATTATTGTAACTTAAACATGAATCTCTGTTTTTAGTACATTTGTGCATTTGTTTGTAAATGGGTTCGTGTCTGTGTATACTTTTATTAACTTATAGTTAGTTATTAAACATCTGTCTACCTTTTATTCGTAAATTATTACATAATTCTAATCGATAGTTGTTATTTCACAGTGTTCCTAGTCGACCCCATGAAAATTGAATGTTTTCTTCTGATTGTGTCTTTTCTGTTATACGTTCTTTCTCATTAGAATAATTTTCTGAGATTGTTTTTTATTATGTCTATGGATTGTGTTGGAATAACTTAGTTGTGTGCACATACAAGCTGCCTGTGTTTCTTCTATTTTCACATTGTGTTTCTTATACACATAAATATCTAGTATGTATTGTCTCATAGATTTGAATGTTGAATGATTTTCGTTTTCTGCCTGTTTTGTGTATGTTTGTCTGTCTAACTGTCCATCTGTTCTAGATTACTCAACCACGACTGTCCATGTAATTTTGGGCTTGAATAATGGATTAACTCTTTGAATAAAAATATATTGGACGTATAAATATCAGTTTTTTGGCATTCATCTCATGTTTTAGTGGAGAAGTAATTTAATAGTTATATTATTTAGTTTCCAAACACGTTCGCACGTTTGGATTACACATCTGTCTTAGTACGTGTAGATCTTTTTAATCATAATCCATCTAGAACCTAGTATACACACTGTAATCAATCACAGTTACTAAGCTTTACACCAGTCCAGCGAGAGAGGAAATTAACAAGATTGAATTATATCAACTGTTAGCAAAGATTCTCATCTCAAGTGGATTATTTGGGGGTAGTGTTCTGTGAGCCTAATAGTTAAGAAATATATACAAATATTCAGCAAAAATGAATTATTTATACGTATAGTCTTTCTTTTTTCTACAATGTTAAACTTAATAGGAAGTATATAGAATTCAATCATTCAGATATATCTAAATCAAATATTGAAAAATGAGATAAAACTAACTCGTGATTAGAAACCAGCTGATGCCATCCAAAAAAATATTATGTACATGTTTTCACATGAAATGGACATTTATTCTTAACTGACAGTTTTTATGTCACCGGGACAAAATTGTTGGACATAGTTTGAGGGAATATATATATAAATTTCGGCAAAATATGAAGCAACTATTATATGTTAATTTATAACATGACTGGTCGATTGACTGAACTACTTTTATTGGCAAACACTATAAAAGCGTATAGATAAGTTACTGGGTATTGACGAGACAAAATCTCAATATCGGGAAGCTCGAAATACTTGTGCTTCGACCCTCTGCAAGTCTAGAAGGTTGTACGAAGAAAAACGTGTTAAGTAGTCTATAGAATATTGTAAACGCTTATATTCATACATAAGCAAAAGGGCTAGGAGAAGTGGAAATATTCCAGCACTATGGGGGACAGTAGTGCTTCATCATTCATGGAAGACGACTATGGGAAAAATCAAGTATTCTCAAACTAGTTTAGCAATATACATACCACAGACACCCCCCCTTCGGTTTATGCGAGCCCGCCCCCTCACACATTGGACACTGACTGATAAATAACTTGATGTCTTTGCTATGCTGACTGAGCTTAATATAAGCTAATTCATGGTACCCGATGACGTACATCCTAGGGTATTAAAGGATTTATCAAACGTTATCGCGAATCCCTTAAACATATGTTTCAATCCTTCTGTAGCCCAAGCTCAATTATTAAAATACCAGAACAATGCTATAGTAAGTCCTATCTTCGAAACAGGTGCGAGACAAACCTGAGAACTGTCAACTCGTAAGCCTGACCAGCGGGCTTGTTAAAATTTTAGAAAATATAATTCGGAAGTTGTTTAAGAAACTCGACGGAAACCGGAGTTTTTCTGAATAGTTGAATGGCTTTAGAACAAGTTATTCATGTCTCACTAATTTATTAGTAGCCCGTAAATTTTGTCGCGCACTTCAAGATCAAAAGTCACCTATAGATGTAGTCTACCCTGACTTCAGCGAGGCTTTTAACACAGTTCCTCACAACTGATTGTTATAATAAGTTAAGTGATATCTGGATTGGGAGAAATTTATCAATGTAGATAAAGGACTTCCTAGTCGGGCGTCAACAAACAGTACGAGTAAACTCAAAGTTGTCTAGATGGTAAACTATGCTTAGCGGATGCCTCAGGGTACAGTGTTGTTCCGGATATATTCAAATGAGGCATATTGGTCACAAGGTACAGACATAAACCTAATGAGTAGCATTAAGTTGTTTGATGACCTAGGAGTCATCGTTAGACAAGGCCTGAGGACTGTTGTACACTGCAGTGCGATAATCGCCAAAGATTTTAGAACCCTATGGTCAATACGTAGGGTTTCTAGTCATGTCGACGCTAAAACGTTTTCGACTTTGTGTACAGTATTCATGCGTCCCAAACTTCAGTACTGCATACAAGCGGCTAGACCCTGATTAAAAGGAGACGTCTAGTTACTGGAAAAGATTCGATAAATCACAAGCTGATTCCCTGAATCGCAATGCTGCAGCATGATGACCGACTGGCTAAACTAAACCTATTTCCATATAGAAAAATAAGAGTTGACTCGATCACAGTTTTTAAATTGTTTAGTGATAAGCTTGCATCTGCTATGCCTTTTTTGTATTCCAAAATGGAATTTACGTGGACGCTCTAAAGACGTTTACAAGCTCAGAACATATTACTTGTCAGTTAACTATCTACTTGCCTATCGAATCATCAACAAACACGTGAGGAAGCTTCATCTATCGATGCTTTCAAAAGGAATTTGAATCAACTGAGAAACCATTCCCAGGACTAACACAGGCCACCTAGCCTCCTGTCCTTTTCAAACTGAAATTGATAATTATTACAAAAATGGTTTCGAAGTATTAAAGATAATGCGGACAAAAATAGTAGCTCAAGGTAGCATGAAGATTTTAAGAAGGTTCTTATGTTTAGACGTTTATGTTGATAGGATATCAAACGATTTCTTGAATAATTTTCGTTAGAAGGTTTTCAAAGGCAACCAACATGCACTCTGAGGATTCAACTGCAAACCAAGTGAAAAATATTAAAAGAAATCTCTTCGATAACCGTTATCTGATAACTTCATCAACAAACTCCTAAAGTTTAGAAAAATACCATTGTTAGCCTTTGCTCCTAAAACGAATGTGTGGACTGTGAGACAGTGATAACTGCGTTTTGTTTCAGTGAATTTAATTACGTCATATAATATGAAAAAAATAACTCAGACAGTCAGAATTAGACACAAGGCGCCTCTAATTGCATTCAGTTGTATAGGGATATAAATTAAGTTTAAATGTGACATAACCGGAGGAAAATGATTCTTTTCTTAATCGTTTGATATCATTATATATACATAATCTACCAAGTTAGACACTCCGCCTCAAAGTATTGCGAATCAGAAAATTTTGGATGGCCTAAGCTATACTTATTCATGAAAGCGACATGTATTATCTCTAATCTTGCAACGGTCCTAATATTCATTCTAGTTCACTTGTTATCATTATTATTAGTTTTATTAGCTACTTACTTACGCCTGTTACTCCCAATGGAGTATAGGCCGCCGACCATCCTTCTCCAACTCACTTTGTCCTGGGCCTTTCTTTCCAGTTCTGTCAAATTTTTGCTCATTTTTCTTGTCTGTCTCCATTTATTGACATCTGTTCATTATTTCTCTATCTTCAGCAAGTGAACAATTATCTTCACACACTTCTCATCTCTAACCGAATTATTGCTTGTTGGTTCTCATCAATGTTTAGGTTATGTGACAATTGGTGTAAAGAATTTTCTATTACTTTGGCAATGACACAATAAACATTGTTTTCTTATAAATCAATGTGTATTAAAGCCGTATAAATACGATTGTTGGGCTTCAGTAAATGATGTCGTCGAGGAGAACAATATCTTGCCTGAATTATCTTAGTCTACTTATTCGTATACAAAATAATCGGTCTAATAATGTGGGATAGTAACAAAACTCAACTCAAGGTCAGGTTCAGTCATACATTTCTCATTGACACTTGTACATTCCATGCAGGTCTCCAGAAGATAATCATTTCACTGTAAGATAGAAGATCCAGGCACGCCAGGTATGGTACGAAGGAATAACTAATGTGAAACGTGTGGCTGAGCTATTGTTGAATCTGCCTGTTTAATCTATTCGTAAATCCCATCCGTTAAATTATCCCCTTTTTCATTCTCCTTAGGAATTCAGTTAGTTATTTTCAAACTCATACATCTCGCTGGCTTATTTAAAAAACTCGTTGTTATATGAAAGCATAGGTATCATTTAGTCAATATGATTTTTTTCCATCAGAACTATATGATGGAAATGTAACAGTTTAGAAAAACTATTCCTGTCAGTTTTGGTGAAGTATGCAATACGTTCACATCTAAATATTTAATATTGAAAAGTATTTGAAATTAGGTACTCGACAGTAAGATATAACTGCATACTCGAATAAATCGATAACCTGATATGGATTCCAACCCATAACATTTATTTGTTATAACTTGATCAGTTGATTTTATGTATTCTCATCAACGTATGTCACAGATTAAATATGCCCTGATATCGTAATGGTATAGTTCATTTGATTTGAAAAGTTAAAATGATAAACGGTTATGCTTCATGCAGTTGGTATCCAAAACAATAGTTGAGGAAGAATAATGTGAATTCACTATATTTTATGATCTAAACACATCACTACCACTAATATTTTTATCAAAACTTTACTGATTGATGTATAAACAGAAAATCAGCATATAAAAATCATTCATTCGAACATAAAATACGAATAATTCATCAGATTGTTCGAAATATATAACGTAAATATGTTACATTTTTACCAGACCAACTATATCTTCTCATTGCTCTAAGAAAATTTCTATGATGAATTAATCAAGATTATAGATACTCCTGCTTCGGTCTTGGCACCCGGACAGTATCATGGCCCTCACACGAAATGAAATGACAATGACTATTGGATATACTACTCGCACTCCTATTAAAATTCAAATAACCCATACCTATTTGAAAACATTCACTTTTATTTTTATTTTTTGTACTACGTCACTTATCCACTCTCTTCCATTCTCACCTTGCGTATCCCTACCTTTCAACTTATACAACAACTCGCTTATGGTGGAAATTTTGTTCTATCTAAACGATCTTAAGTCACTGACTGGTCGAAAATTGAATGCTACCACCGAATACGAATACTCAAACCACGTGTGCCATTCAAACTGACTTTCTTCAACGTTCACACTCTAATGCAGATCGTACAACAAATAGGGCTGGCTATTGTTGTGTGGCGCATATATATCTGGTGCCCTCTTGTACCAACATTTATGTGTTCAAATAAATAAATACATTTTAAAGCATAATTGGGATAATTTCGAACGAGATAAAAAAAATATTTTTTTTGGAAAAGCCATATATAATAGGTATTTCATTCAGTTGTAAGTGTTGAATTACAGATTTGAATTCTCTTTTGACAGCTTAAACCGAATGGGTTTAACTATAGTTATAACTTAACTAAATATATAAACCATATAGATATTCATATTTATAGTCAATGAAATTATTGAATAGAATGCAAGTTGGAATCAGAATATTACATTGTCTGGATAGCTTCTAAGCCATAAAAAATATATTCAGGCTAAAATTCAATAGTTTCTTTGTAAATTGTAAACTTATCATCCACTTATTCAATCAAAATCACAATTACCAATCATTCAGTCATGAATTACAGAAAACCTCGCAAGATGGTGAATCATCGTAGAAAGTTTGTCATTATTATTATTCAGTCAGTCAGCTACAACGTAGGACTAGGCACATATATGCATCGGTTCGAGTTGCCATACCGCATTATTATTATTATTATAGACTGTTCGTACGGGTTTTATGCGTCATTGGTCCGGTTGATAATGCACTGTTCTCTAATTGGCGGTATGATTACGTTATATATTGATGGGGGCACAGGGAACAAGTTATAACAATTATTATTAATGCTGTGTCATAATTGTTGACATTAGAAACTAGTTTATTGCATTTCTTATAGATATCTCAATCGTATCATATTGAAAATAACTAAGAAAATTTCATGCGACTACAATATTGTAGTAAACACACAATACTATTGGTTATTATTAGTATGTTCACATCAATGAACGAACCATGAATTTTCTTTCAAAACCTTTATTTCAAACTTATTCATCTTTTTTTGGCAATTTTAATGTTGATAAAATTGTAATAATGTGTAAACTAAAAATCAATGAATCAGTAATATAGAAGGATCGGTAAGAATATTCCAGATTTTTAAACAAATAATTTATGTTAAAAAAGAACGTTTGTGGAATATTTTTTTAAATTTAATGTTAATTTTCATTAGATCCAAGATCACTGACACAGTATTCAGTCGTCTCAAAGTTTTAGTACCGTCTGTGAGTAGATCTTTATATATAACTAATAAGATAAATTAAGCTTTGAAAGCCACTAGACCAAAAAATAACAATTCTTCACTCATGATAAACCACATAGAGAGATATAAATTCAACACTGAATAGAAACTCAGAAGTAAAACAATCGATTAATGATTCTTGGTTATTCAAAATTTCTCAGTTAATGTTAAACTGAAATAATCCCTATCAATTATTTTATTGAATAATAAATGAAATCGCCCAAAATTCGAAATATAATCCAATTCTCTACAACAACAACAAAAAAATTATCCTCGTCCAGACTATTGTAGCTAATATTATAATAAATGACCTTAAAAATCTTCTCGCCCATTTATTGATTCTTCTTGTGTGTGTGTGTTTATTTTTTAATGAAGAAAAAAAAATTATTTATTTTTTGTAGGAAATAACGCATCGAAAACAACACCCAAATAATTAAATAAAGCATTAAAATTGTTCAGTTTGTTTATTTTAAGTCAAATATTCGTTTGTTTATTTATTGATTTATTAAATTCGGAAATTTATTCGGAAACAAGTTATAATCAAGATTTAATATAATCAATAAATCAAATTTATTTTCGATCATATGTGGTTATCATTTAAAATGAATAACTAACACATGATTTAATTTGGATACACATATTATATCATAACACATTTTTATTTTATCAGTAATCTAAGTGAACGACAATAATTAGTCTTTTGATTGAGATTATGAACCGATTGATGTTAGCCTACCATTCAAGACCTGAAAGCACTGGACAGTCGTTTCGTCTTATTGTGGAACTCCTCAGTAGTACGCATCTAAGATCCCACTCGCGGCACTCGAACCCAGGGCCGTCCAGTGCTTCCAGGTATTCAATGGTGGTCTAACATCAATCAGTTCATGATCTTAATCAAAAACTTAACAATTTCCACAACCCCTATACTGATAATTACCATGTACTCACTAGTGACTAGATTCGTGAGGGGATTCTCGGAGTTCTAGTGAAAAGCCATTGTAGTGAACAAAGGACACGAGTGGAGACAATCGAATGTGTTTGAGCACAAAATTACAGAGCCTCTCAATAAAATCTGAGAACCATATAGTAAATCGTTAATTTGCAAAATATCAATCCATCATATCAAACTTGATTGTTCCTGATACAAACATCAATCCATTATCTCAGATTTCATTGTTTATGCGTTTTCATACCAATTGCGTTCGGTTCCTGTTCTTTCCTCATCGACCTTCTACTGAAATACATTCTATGCCTGACCACCGTTATATGTTATTTGTGTGGATATAAGTTACCCACACCACACTCGTTTCCCCTTTAAAGCATTCGTACTTGCGGTAGTTCTGCTCGCCGTGCCACTATATTCTTCTTTACAGTCTGTGCCACGGTCTCCGTCAAAATGTTGGGTCTGAGACGTGCTGACCTCCATAGCTCCGTCGACCTGCCGGGACATCAACATCCAACACCCTCACGGCACCTGGGACATTCAGCGCCTGCGCTCCAGTGGCCTGTTGAGCCATCTACATCCGAAGTGTGGATATAAGAAACCTACACCACACCGTGATCAGAGGAGCTAATCCGTGTCGGGTAGAGACATTTATCTACCTCAGTACAATGGAAGATGGTCGTGTAATTTCGTGGATTGGTTGAGCTCAGACATTAACACCACTGTGTGCCGTCTCGGTGATCCAGTAGGTTAAGCGTCCGTGCGCAAGACTGAAGGCCCTGAGTTCGAATTCCGCCAGTGAAATCTCGGGTGCGCAATTCTGAGGATTCCCACAACAAGACGAAACGGCCGTCCAGTGCTTCAAGATTTTCAATGGTGGCCTAACATCAATCGGTTCATGATCTCAATCACAAACTTAGTCATCTACACAACCCCTATATTAATAATTAATTTGTTTGTTTACAAAAGCTTGGTCAATCTAAATTTAAAAATAGATTATGAAATCAATTAAAAGATAAAACTAAATATTTCATATAAACATTTTTATTCATAAAAAGACATCTAAAATAAAATTCACTATAATCATCAGCTTAAACCAAGTTACATGTTTGTGTCCTCATGAGGAAGTATCTTTCTAAAACTTGGGTTCAACTGATTTCGTCATTCCTTTTGTCTCAAAGTATTTCTCATATATTTTTCAACGAATCATTTGATCACATTTTTCTGACCCTAAAAATTAAACATGGGAGGTTTATTCTATTTGGGAAATGGAATAACACGATTAAAACATGTGTTTTCTCCTTAATGTAGTTTTCAGTATGTTTATCATCTTAACATTCTAACTTCTCCACTTAACAATGCGTCCAGAATACAGTCGTTTTAGCTTCTCAAGATCATGTGTATACCTGATAAAATCATTGATTTTTTCGAAGTGAAACTAATTTTTCCACCACTCGTAAATCTTCTTTATCGATCCATCAAATCTTCGATTAATTCTCATTGGGAAGTAGTCAGTATGACAAGGAAAATATTTGAGAGAAATGATCCGAAAAGAGAATTAATTGGATCCTATGTGTGTGTAAAATAACATTAAATGTAAACTGTTTATTTATAGTGCTTCATGTAATCTTCCATACACCGGTAACAAATCCTCTTTTATGTAACAGATCACAAATGTTTGTCAAAAACAGTTTATCATACAGTCCAAGTAAAGTATACATCACAGAATTACCTGAACTTAGCATTGTTTAAATTAGCTTTTACAACAGTGTCATGTCACCCAAGGAATTGATAATTCCTTGTTACAGAACAAAATGTAGATGGTCAAGTTTTGTGGTTAGCATTTCAATATTTCCAATCCTATATGATAAAATAGACAATAATTTTTTCTGAAAGATAATGGATTATGTAACTGAACAATGGAAATCATATTCAGCAACGATTTTCTCTTATTTCAACAAGATTGCTGTGAATCGTAAATAACTACACGACACCTCATCAAAGGCAGTGGAACCCAGGACCATCAGTTCCGCATGCGAACTTTTAATGTCTAGGCCACTGAGTCGGCACCCAACGGTGTTGATGTCTAACTTCAATCAATCTACGACATTGTGCGACCATCTTCCATTGCCTTGGGTTGGTAACTGGCTTACCCGACACAGATTGTCTCTACTAGTCATTGTATACTTTTATCATAGTCGTTTTAAATGACCTTAAGATATCATAAGGAGAGTATTCACTTGTAATATTACTACTACTACTCGTGACCGACTTCCATACTGTTTACCATAATAATAGTTAGACTTATAAGAATGTTATATTTCCATTTGAGTAGTAAGGAGAATTAGGCATATCAGCTGAACTGTCTAACAGTGTTCCGTCCAAGGAGGCGCGAAAATGGGCTTTTAGATCAAAGATTTTAATTTTGGTTTGATTGATATTTCCCCTTACACTATAAACTGGGAAAAGTACTCTTGTCAGTACACGCTACATAAGTTTATCGTATTGTGAACAATCATAAAAATTGGCTAAAACATGTATCTTGACAAATGAGTACAAAAGAACATTTTTCACAGGGTCACCTGCTTTACACTTTTAGAAAAGGCTAATCTGATCTTTAAATTGTTTTACATATTTACCTTCACTGAACATCTGTAATTATTAAGTTACTTGCAGCTGAGATTGTGGAAAGGTTTTGTAGCTCAGGTAGATGAATGAGGTGGAGTTTTGTTCTGTGAGCTGGATGGTTTGGTCGTAGAGCTTTCATTGTTCTGAACAACAAACTTCTATCTAAAGCTCCAAGACCAAACTATCTAGCTCAGAAAACAGAACTCAGTTTAAATCAAGAAATGGCTAAATATATCTCTGATTGACTTTAGCTGAACATGTAAATTATTAGATTTGTATTTGGGTAGGTGAAGGTGTCATTTTCGCTAGTTGGTTTAAAGCTAGTTATTAAGTAAGCACAAATAGAAGTGATAAGCTAGGATTAACAGGTGTCCAGAGTTCCATAGTTTATAATGATTCTAGGACTGGTTTTAATCAATAATGAAAGCCGCTAGTAACTCAGGTTCCATTCAGATAAATAATGACCATTTTTTATTGCGCTGAACACAACTACTTTGCAATAATAACTGACACTTACATCTGTCAAAAATTCTCTCTTGTTTACTTTTTACCAAAACACCAACGTATTTTCTCTTTTTTTTATTAGTAAACCGTGATATGATGGGATAAGAAAATGATATTTAGGTCAATATCTTTGGCATCAATTCATCATGAATTTCGGCCAGGATGACAGGTGCAAACTTCGCTTAGTGTGACATTTTGAGATACATATTTTTTGTATCAATTCAGGGTGAACTCACGTTTACACATGATCTTGAGAAGCTAAAACGACTGTATTCTGGACGCATTGTTAAGTGGAGAAGTTAGAATGTTAAGATGATAAACATACTGAAAACTACATTAAGGAGAAAACACATGTTTTAATCGTGTTATTCCATTTCCCAAATAGAATAAACCTCCCATGTTTAATTTTTAGGGTCAGAAAAATGTGATCAAATGACACGTTGAAAGATAATGGATTATGTAACTGAACAATGGAAATCATATTCAGCAACGATTTTCTCTTATTTCAACAAGATTGCTGTGAATCGTAAATAACTACACGACACCTCACCAAAGGCAGTGGAACCCAGGACCACAAACTATTCGTTCTAATCTTGACGAATATTCGTATATATATGAGAAATACTTTGAGACAAAAGGAATGACGAAATCAGTTGAACCCAAGTTTTAGAAAGAGTACTTCCTCATGAGGACACACATTTAACTGGATTTATAATGTATGTAATAATAACCCATAATCCTAATCTCAAAGCATAGTTTTTGCGGTTGAAACTGGCTATATACAGATTTTCTGTAGCAACTTTTTATTTCACATGTTCACCAGTTTGAGCCCTTTTAGTGAAACCAAGATCCAGGTGGGAATATACTGACCGTAAATCATAAGTTTTCCAACCTATTCCTACCTTTGGAAATTTGTGTCTAAAAGAATACAGCTAGAGATATTGAATATCAAACCATCTTTCCAGTTCAGTACATGTACTACTTCTTCGTTAGACCCTAGACTTACTGCTCTTCAACCGAATGACTTGGCACCGTAGAACCTCAATCAACAAGTATATCAGTGAATTCGAGTCAAATGAAACATCAAGATAGACAAACTTGATCACTATTTTTAGAACAATTTAATGTTGAAAACCATATCGTATACACGATAATCACGAGACGCTTAGTTTCTTATTATACGGTATCTACATATTTCGAAATGCCGAAGTAACTTCATAAATGTTACAGAGAGATAACTGGGAGTTCAAAACACGTTAATCCAAGTACAAATCTCCGTTTGTACTATTTTTAATGACATAATTACTTTAAAAATCCAATACCTCTCACCTATCTGAACAAAGAAAATCTGTTCACTTTCTTTTTTATGTTCGTACACATTCCTTTTATGTTACATTTATAGCTCAGATAACTTGATAACATATAAACACTTATTTTTTGGTTCAATTCCACACTTGTGGAATCATCTGCCTACCTGTGGATCGATCTTTCCCTTGCCAATTGAAATTTATATAACTATAAAAATTCCACCTACGCGTACATTCATTAATCCTTTGAAATACTAAAAGTCTACCTTGTAATTTTTCAGTAACTCATATTTAAGAATTGAAAATGCCAGAAACTTAGACAAAGACATATAATAAGCTCAGTATCTAGTTGTTGGGCTATAGCAATACGTTTAATTAATAGATAATCGGTTACAAACGGTTCTCAGCCGTAACACTATTGAAGGCTACAGAGTATTGAACAGCCGGTTTGTCTTTTTTTCGAATGGTTCTCAAATATAAGTTAACTGATGACGAGAACTATCTCAAGATGATGTTTTAACAAAACTGTTTGGAATACTTAGTAGTAATACTATGTAAAAACAAATCCGAAACTGTTGAATCTTTCAGAGCTGAAGCCAGAACTATGTGTGGAGAAAATATCAAAGTACTCACTTGTACTCGCACGATCGTTTGCTAACTTTAAATGTGATAGAATTTACTTCAACATTGATCTAACTAGCATTAATCTTTATTGACTTTTACTAAGATCTATTTTGTAGTAAATATGACCTACTTTTAACCAACCGGTACTTACTACATTTTAAAAATAATAATTTTCGTCATTAGAGATATGGCTGAAAATCGAACATAGCAATGTGAATGCATTCATTGCTTCTATTCTATCAACGTTGAAAAGCGTAGCATTCCACACATTTTATTCATGCTTCCGACTTTTTTTTAATTTCAGGTTTTAACTGTTATTGGTGCTTTTACCTAATATTTTCACTTTGTTAGTTAGTTTCTAATCGTTGTGCAGGTTTGAGATGTACTGAAAGGAATCAATACACCTATGGGTCAATTCCTATGTTGTCTGTTTTTCTATTCATATGATAGTAACAAAAATGAGGGAACAATCAATTTGTTCAAGAATACTTGCAACATAACAGTATTTACTTCCATCACTGTATACATGAAAAATTCAAAACATACAACACCAATTTGACACTTAAAGTAAGAATTTCCACTTGTAAGAACCACTATCCGAATAGGAATATATTTACAATATCTGATATATAATATAAAATCTCTAGAAAAATTGATATCGCCCGACTAGTCAATTTGAGAATGCTGTTCGGTATCTTTTATGGTTATCTGTGGTAAACCGGAATTAAGCTGTTCTAGGAGAATGCATGCCTGACATATAGGCTGACTTGAAATGCATCCACACTTTTCACAAACACCTAAACAGGAAGGAAACCAAAATAAACAAACCTGTAAGTAGCTGATTTACAGAGATTTGTGTAAGTCATATAAAATGAAAAGAACATGTACCCAATAAAGTGTGATCTAGAGATGATAAAGAAAAAGACATCTAACCCGAACTATAAACAGCATTAGTTGGTAGAAGCCAAACAAGACCTTTGTACTCATGTACAAAGATTTTTCCTGACATCAACCCACTCAAAGTGGTGATTGAAGTGGTCTATGTGTTCAAATACTTCACTCCTTATTGTCGAACCAGACATCAACATAGATTAAAATTGAAGTAGAATTTCGGATATCAAGCGTAAGAAACATGTACCAAATATTTTTGCATTAACATAAGCAGAATATTGTTTTTCTTTAGCGTTCTCACTTAAACTTAGCTTTAAAACTAAATCGGTTAGTGGAAAAATAAATAGTAAAATATTAAGACTAGATTTGAAATGTAAAACTAAGTTTTATCTGTCTAAAACAAAACTAGTTAGGCACAAATCATCAAATTTAGTAAACTACAAAGGAATAAAGTAACTTGTTAGAATATGAGAAATAGATAAAAATTAATAAAATATTCGTATTAATATATTGTTAATTATGATCAGTACGGACACTAGATGAGAAGTGATCAAACTGGCAATTGTTAAAAAAATATAACGCATGACTAACTATAAATGTTGGGATCAACGCAACAAATCATCTATACCTAATTCACTATACTTCAAATAATCCGACTGCGTGACATTATTTATTTATTTATTTATTTGAACACATAAATATTGGTACAGGGGGGCACCAAATATATATGCGCCACACAAAACAGTGATAATTAGAAGAGAAGGAGAAAAGAGAAGAAAAAAAAAAGTAATGAACGTGGGGAATTATAAAAAAAAGAAGAGAGAGAGAGAGAGAACAATGGTGGGGGAAACGGAAAGGTACAATCAGAACAGATCTTTCAGTTAAGGAAGAATACGATCACCTTTTTATGAAGAAAGTAAAAGAAGGTTACAGCAGGATCGCCACTGGCTTCTATTCTGAGCCATATCTGATAACGTCTCTAGCCACTGCGTTACACCATCTCTCGGACCCCAACCAGGGAGTCGTGAAGGACCAACATAAGCTAGCCCTTTGCAGCCTTCTTTCATACCACGACACCATGTCATATACTGACCACCTCTCCGCTTTTTCCAACCAGTCCCAGAGTCGGCAAATAATGCACGACGAGGAATTCTCTGGGACGACATTCGTAGAACATGTCCAAGCCACCGAAGTCGGTGTTTCAAGATGGTGACACCAATTTCATTATCGTCTCTGTGACCGAACACTCGATGCCGAACCTCTGCATTACTGACATGGTGTTGCCACTGGATGCCAGCAATCCTTCGGAGGCAACGATGATCGAACACAGAGAGTCGTCTAACATCCTCAACTAGGAGAGGCCAGGTTTCACAAGCATAGAGCAAAACTGCTCTCACCGTCGCGTTGTAGATCCGACCTCTTACAGCCAGACTAACATCACGAAGGCGCCAAAGATGGCCCAGATTGGCATAAGCCGCTCTGGCTTTCGTTATACTTGAATCGATCTCATCACTCATGCCATCACCAGCACTTATGCAGCTACCCAGGTACACGAACTTCTAGACTACTTCTATCTGCTCACCATCCAGAGTGAGTACAGGATTAGAATCCTGCCAGTCTTGTAGAAGTACTTTGCACTTCGAGGGTGCAAAGCACATACCATACCTACGGACACTGATTGCCAACTGATTAAGTGCGGATTGCATGGCTTGGGCATTCTCGCACAGTAAGACAATATCATCCGCATACTCAAGGTCGAGAAGTCTTTCTCCAGGCAACAGATCCACACCACCATTACTTACATCCGTCAGAGCTGTTTCCAGAATGTCATCGATGGCAAAGTTGAAGAGGAATGGTGAGATTGGGCAACCCTGCCTAACTCCACTGCTCGAATGGAATAATGGAGAAAGGTGGTTGTATGCCATCACTCTGCCTGAGGTGTTTGTATATAGGGCTTTTAGGATGTTAATAAACTTCTCAGGCACACCCCTCTTCAATAGACAATCCCAGAGAACAGTTCTGTCCAACGAATCGAAAGCAGCCTTGATATCAAGAAACACTACGATTGTTGGCCTTTGATAAGTATGGCGGTGTTCTAACACTTGGCGGAGGGTGAAGATATGATCAATACATCCTCGACCAGAACGAAACCCAGCCTGCTCCTCGCGAGTCAATCCTTCTCGGGTTCTGAACAACCTACGAAGTATGACGGAAGCCAATAGCTTGGACGCAATCGGAAGTAGACTTATCCCCCGATAGTTGTTACAGGAACAACGTGAACCTTTTTTAAAGATAGGGACAACTATCGACTCATTCCATGACGTTGGTACACTCTCTAGTTCCCAGATCTTTGTAAACAACGTCGTCAGTCCCTTAGTCAGAAAGTCACCACCATGTTTAAAAAGAGCCGGGGGTAAGTCGTCTGGGCCTGGTGATTTGTAACGTTTCAAGAGTTGGAGTTCCTTGCGGACTTCCGCCTCATTTGGTGGATCAGTCGTCACCGGCCAAGGAGGGCAGGACAGTCTGACCGATGTTACCGGAGCAGCAGGCCAGTTGAACTGCCCTTCAAAGAATTCTGCCCATCGTCCAAGACGTCGATGGATGTTAGTGATTGGCGTTCCGTCATCCTCGCAGATTGTTTCGCTCACACCAGACTTCTTGCTGCCGGTGGCTCGGATGAGTTGGAAGAGCTTCAGGTAATTACCAGATGCAGCTGCTGCTTCCAACTCACTGGCACGCTCCGACCACCAGGTTTCTCGGTCCTTACGCAAGCTTTGCCCGATTTCATTACGTAACAACCTTCGTCTGTGGTCAAACTCACGGTCACCCGGAGTAGACCGACGGGCTTCAATCAGTTGTAAGGAACCAGAAGAAACCCAGTGCTTGTAAGCGGGACGTTTCGCAATCCCACAGCTGACTTGACCCGCCATTTTCATGGCGTCATGCAATTGCAACCAATGCTCATCTATACTTTTCGGTGGAATAGTGGCTAGCCTAGAAGCTAGCTCGGCTCGGTACTTGCTAGCAACAGAAGTTGCAGCCAGCTTGCTAACATCAATCCTGTGGTGGCGGTCACTTCGTTGTCCACTGAAAAGTAAGGTAAGATTGGCGCAGACCAGAGCATGATCAGATTCCAGATAGGTACTCCAAAAGGAGCGGCAGTCTTGTACACAACCGCGCCAGCGGTAGCTGATCGCGATGTGATCAATCTGAGTCCAGGCTTGAGATGCAGAAGGGGGACGCCAGGTGGCACATCGGCGATGACTGTGCCGAAAGTTAGTGCTAGCCAGAAACAGGTTGTGGTCTGTGCATAGTTGCAGTAGACGTTCCCCGTTATCTGTCCTGCGACCAACGAGTCCCCATCGGCCACCTAAACGACTCTCTTCTGTGCCTAGACGCCCGACCTGAGCATTCAAGTCTCCGACTAGTACTACAATATCTGTCGAGCGCACTTTCTGGAGAAGAACAGATAACTGGTGGTAGAACTCATCCTTGATTGCATCCGGGCTGCAATCTGTCGGGGCATAGGCGGAGATGACGAAAAGACATCGTTTCTCACGCCGATTTCTTCTCACTCTGATGGTACTTTCTAGTCTAACAGCACATAACCGACTGTTAATGGGGATCCAGTCGACTAGTGCTGCCTCAGCTCTTGCGCTTAGTGCGACACCAACGCCAGCAAGACCAGACGAAGATGCCACAGGGTTCCCGGATAAACGCACGTAAAACAAGCTTTTTGGAGCGACAGATGGAGAGCGAACTTGTAGTACTTCACCAGAGTCTTGAATACGGGTCTCGGATAGACAACACACATCAATATTAAGACTTTCCAAAGACATTGCCAGCCCTATCTGTTGTCCGACCTGCATAAGTGTGCGAACGTTAAAGGCAGCCAGTTTGAATGGTGCACGTGGTTTCAGAAAGACTGCTTCAGTACTCGTATTCGATGGTAACATACAATTTTCAAACCAGGCAGTGACTCGAGAACGTTTAGATAAAGCTGAATTTTTACCATAGGCGAGCTGCTGTCTGAGTCGAAACGGATAAAAAAAGTAGAAATAGGAGATAGTGAGTAAATGACGTAGTAAATAATAATAATAATAATAATAATAATAATAATAATAATAATAATAATAATAATAATAATAATAGTATCAGTCATTTCAATGTTAGTCAGAGAAGAACGAATATTTTCCGTAAGCGAATATTTCATCATGTTTTCGTGTGTGGGCTGAGATACTGCCCGGGTGCCCAAACCGAAGCAGGTGGTTTTCTTAGGGGGCCACACCCCGAGCCTTTGACCTAAAGGTCTAGTCCACAAGGCAGTGGAGCATCGTGAGGAGATGCAGTCCCATGGAAGCCGGTGACCAAAAGTTGGTTCATACGCCATTTGTTCCTTCAGGATAATGGAGCCCATGTGCACCATAGAATTGGGATCCGGTTATAGCGCCGGATGTTCGCTTTTCGTCCTCTCATTTTCGTAAACAACACCCCCGCCACGAGAAGGCAGTGAGTAGGACTTCCCTGGCAGAGGCTGTATACGCGTGGCCGTGTGAGAGTATTTCGAGAGGGAGGGCGAACCCTCCCCGCTCTCGGCCATACCAGGGCATCTATACCTAATTCACTATACTTCAAATAATCCGACTGCGTGACATTAGTTGGGTTTTTTTCCAGTTATAGTAGATCTCGTACACTAAACGCCCACACTGAAGCTCAAAAGTTGGTATTTAAAATGTGTATTTTAGACACATAATGAGTATCAACTCAATAACCGCGTATGGTTTAGTTTAGTAAACTACGAGTGACAATTAATATGGACGGACTACAGATACTACAAGGTTGTGACAATCGAAATAGTAGCACAGGTTATATTAGTGCTGAACTGATGATAAAAATCTGACATGCATTTGATTTGCATACAATAATAAAATGAGTACAATGTTTTTATTTGAAAGTGAAGACATACTTTTCTGAGGCATCTTTACATCACTTCGAATAGCCATACGTTCACCGGATGCTATAATATCTAAATCAAATAGGGTGGATTCGACTCTAACAGAAAGCAACCTACCTATGATAGCCCTAGGTCGTATTCTCTCCAAATCCTTGATAAACGTTCTTACATGCCCTCTAAATAATAAAAATAAAAATAATAAAAATACCACTACTTACCGATAAGCTTGTGGTGCGTATTTACATTCAGTTGAAAAATAATCCAGTTTATGCATATGTGCATACATAACAATCTCCTTTTCGTAAGCATATTTAAAAGGTTTAAAACGAGGAAGTATATCATCTGTACCCTAAATATATTTGTATGTGTAGAATCAACTTGAAAGCTTATAGTTTTTCCATTACTTACTGTCATTATAGCTGTACATCGTTTTAATCGACCAATATCACCTCGTAGAACTGTAAGCATAAAATGGGAAATGATAAAACTGTTCCTGTTTCAATTCAGCACATAAAATCCCATAAAAAGCATATAAAACTCTCAGCAAACCAAAACATGTTTAAACCGAGTAGTTGAAACTTACTATTCATTAACACTGTCTCTGCAATATCATCAGCGTTATGACCAGTACATATTTTGTTAGCTCCCAGAAGTAGTGCACCTTTGTCCAAAGCCTGACGGCGAAATATCCCACAGTAAGTACCTACCAAATTTTTTCAATAAACAAAAACACTAGTGCATCAATTACAATTTCGTTTATTCCCAATATGCTTCACAATATCATCCATTGACCATCCGTACAAATCCTAAAAATCGTTTAGACTGTGAAGGAGAGAATTTACCTGATAGGAAAGAATTTTTAACGGAAGTCCATATTGGATCTGATTTCGCTGAACAGTCTAAAAAATATTTTAACTAAAAATAAAACAAACCTTACCATTAATGAATCATCTCTATATCCACTTATACCTTCATCAATAGATAAAAGAAGCAATTCCGCTCCATAGTCATATCTTTTATTTAACAAGTTTAGTATATAAGCTAATACGGTAGAATCTAAAAATATAAATATATATACATTTATATAGACTTCCTTCGTTTTATTTTTCTACACCTAATTATTTTTAGAAACTAATAATCAGCTATCACTACAACAGTCAATTGTTCTATTGTTAATATTTATCAAGTAGACAATTATCTAAACCTTGATATTTTCTATTAACAGTTAGACCATTGCTCAACTTCCTTTCAATATGAGGTTTTCGTGAACTTATAAAACGATGCTAAATCATTTTTTAAATTTATTCAACAACATTCTATTTTACTACAGATTACTACTATTTTTAGCAAATGACACAATAAAAAATACAGTGCAATCGTGCAGCTTAGGTCAACGAAATTATCCATAAGTTAAGCGTTCACGCGTAAAGCCGAAAGTTCTGAGCTCGAGTCACGCATGAGGGATCGCGGATGCGCACCGGTGAGGAGCCCCATGATAAGACGAAACGGCAGCCTAGTGCTTTTAAGTTTCTAATGTTGGCCTAGCTTAGATTGACTCGTGATTTCAACTGAGGAAATTTTTCTAGCTTAAATATCTGTATTTCATCATCGATTAATAAAAGGAAACCTATGATTATGTTTACCTTTACCACCGGAGGCACCAATAGCAATTTTATCACCACGACTAATAAGCTTGGCATGTACAATTGTCCAATGTATTTCTTCTTCGAAACACCAAGAAAAACATTCTTTACACATAATATCACTCTATATAAGTCAAGTTGAAAAATAATTCAAAAGATATATACGGTTTTCGGGCGTTTAATATAACCCTTTGACTGACATCTGCAACACGAAACTGGCATACTAGTTTTACACTTCCTAAAATGAAAATTTGTTTGAAATAAGGGTGAATGAAATCGAATACAAAAGCCCATAATAGCAAAAATCATGCTACTCGTTAAAATATGATCTCCTTAACCACTGCATGGTCGATATAGTGTAGTGAATGAACTGGTATCATTCTAATTAATTTATTGCTATATAGCCTAACATTTAATAAAAATACTGCGTAAAATATTAGCTTAACCGCCCCCAAATGCCCTGGTATGGCCGAGAGTGGGGAGAGTCCGCTCTCCCTCTCGAAATGCTCTCACACGGCCACGCGTATACAGCCTCTGCCAGGGAAGTCCTACTCACTGCCTTCTCGCACCATGGGTGTTGTTTACGAAAATGAGAGGACGAGAAGCGAATGTACGGCGCTTTAACCGGATTCCAAACCAATGGTGCACATGGGCTCCAGTATCCTGAAGGAACAAATGGCGTATGAACCAATCGTTGGTCACCGGCTACCATGGGACTGCATCTCCTCACGATGCTCCACTGCCTTGTGGGTCAGACGTTAAGGTCGAAGGCTCGGGGTGTGGCCCTCTAAGAAAACCACCTGCTTCGGTTTGGGCACCCGGGCAGTATCACAGCCCTCACACAAATCAATTAAGATTCTTGTGGCGCATATGTATTTGGTGCCTCCTTGTACCAATACCTATGTGTTAAAATCAATAAATAATAAATAATAACCTAAATATAACTTTGAGACGATTAGTTAACTGAAGAATAAATGTAAATACATTTTAGTCATCGAGATTATAAAAATGAACTATTTACGACAAAGTGCAATCATAAATGAAATTTTGCAATTTGAAAAACCTAAGGGCAGTCAGTCACAACGTAGAACGTGTACTTATGTACATCGGTCCAAGTCCCAATACCCCATTAGCACAGACAGATGAAGTTGTCGGGCTAAATCCCAGAATAATAGGAGTAATAACAGTATCAGAGGTAATAGGAAAGAATAGGCATCGAAGATACGTCAGTCCGTCATCAGCAACGTAGAACTTCGTATGCACATATATCAGTTCGAGTTGCCATACATTTGCACAGAGATACAATTGTCGATCCAAATCCTATAGCGGTAGAGGTAGTAAGAGTATAAGCAGTAATTGGAAAGATTAGGATTTGAAGATGTTATTCAAAGATTATAATTCAGTGAAATAAATTTGGAAGGAGAAAAAAACGACACGAATTCAGAAGATTAGAATTTTGGAGAACACAAACAGTGTATGCACCTGCGCCATTGTAAACGGTTTTGAGCCATGTCATTCAAGGTCTCTAACCGTCGGTTGCTATCGTCTCGCGGATCCCAAACAGGTAGTCTACACCTACCAACATGGCTCAGTCCACCTGTCAGTGACTTCATGGGTTTGCGCTATGTTTTGGTCTAGCCACCCCTAGTTTTCTTCTAACCTACTCCTACACCATAAAACATCGCACGTCGGGGCAGTCAGTGGTTGAGCATATATAACACGTGTCCCAGCCATCTAAACTGATGAAGTTTCACTACTTCATCAGTTGACTTGCCATCCTTACCTAGTACCCGTTTCGTAACAACTACATTACTTACTCGGTGGTCCCAGGATATACGACCAATGCTTCGAAGACACCTATGATCGAATACTTATTTATTTATTGAAACACATAAATATTGGTACAAGGGGGCACCAAATACATATGCACCACATAAAACAATGAGAATTTAAAGAGAAGGGAAAAAAGGTAAGGAACGTAGGGAATATATATATAAAAAAGAACAAAAATGGGGGAAACGAAAAGGTACAATCAGAAGAAATCTTATAGTTAAGAAAGAAGCAACCACTCTTTACGAAGAAAGTAAAAGGTTACAGCAGGATCGAAACTGGCTTCTATTATGAGCCATATCTGATAACGTCTCTAGCAACTGTGTTACACCATCTCTCGGACCCCAACCAGGAAGTCTTGAAGGACCAACAGATGCCAGCCCTTTGCAGCTTTCTTTCATACCGCGACACCATGTCATATACTGACCACCTCTCCACTTTTTCCTACCAGTCCCAGAGTGGGCAAATAATACACGACGTGAAATTCTCTAGGACGACATTCGTAGAACATGTCCAAGCCACCAAAGTCGATGTTTCAAGATGGTGACACCAATTGCATTATCGTCTCTGCGCCCGAACACACGATGCCGAACCTCTGCATTACTAACATGGTGTTGCCACTGGATGTCAGCAATCCTTCGGAGACAGCGATGATCGAATACAGAGAGTCGTCTAACATCCTCAACTAGGAGAGGCCAGGTTTCACAAGCATAGAACAGAACTGCTCTCACCGACGTGTTGTAGATCCGACCTCTTACAGCCAGACTGACATCACGAAGGCTCAAAAGATGACCCAGATTGGCATAAGCCGCTCTGGCTTTCGTTATACTTGGATCGATCTCATCACTCATGCCATCACCAGCACTTATGCAGCTACCCAGGTACACGAACTTCTAGACTACTTCTATCTGCTCACCATCCAGAGTGAGTACAGGATTAGAATCCTGCCAGTCTTGTAGAAGTACTTTGAACTTCGAAGGTGCAAAGCACATACCATACCTACGGACATTGATTGCCAACTGATTAAGTGCGGATTGCATGGCTTGAACATTCTCGCACAGTAAGACAATATCATCCGCATACTCAAGGTCGAGAAGTCTTTCTCCAGGCAACAGATCCACACCACCATTACTTACATCCGCCAGAGCTGTTTCCAGAATGTCATCGAAGGCAAAGTTGAAGAGGAATGGTGAGATTGGGCAACCCTGCCTAACCCCACTGCTCGAATGGAATAATGGAGAAAGGTGGTTGTATGCCATCACTCTGCCTGAGGTGTTTGTATATAGGGCTTTTAGGATGTTAATAAACTTCTCAGTCACACCCTTCTTCAATAGACAATCCTAGCAATAAAAAGTCCTATCCAACGAATCGAAGGCATCCCTGATGTCAAGAAACACTAGAATTGCTGGCCTTTGATAAGTATGGCGGTGTTCTAACATTTGGCGGAGGGTGAAGATATGATCAATACATCCTCGACCAGAACGAAACCCAGCCTGCTCCTCGCGAGTCAATCCTTCTCGTGTTTTGAACAACCTATGAAGTATAACGGAAGCCAATAGCTTGGACGCAGTCGGAAGTAGACTTATCCCCCGATAGTTGTTACAGGAACGACGTGAACCCTTTTTAAAGATAGGGACAACTATCGACTCATTCCATGACGTTGGTACACTCTCTAGTTCCCAGACCTTTGTAAACAACGTCGTCAGTCCCTTAGTCAAAAAGTCACCACCATCTTTACAAAGCGCCGGAGGTAAGTCGTCTGGGCCCGGTGATCTGTGACGTTTCAAGAGTTGGAGTTCCTTGCGGACTTCCGCCTCATTTGGTGGATCAGTCGTCACCGGCCATGGAGGGCAGGACAGTCTGACTGATGTTACCGGAGCAGCAGGCCAGTTGAACTGCCCTTCGAAAAATTCTGCCCATCGTCCAAGACGTCGATGGACGTTAGTGATTGGCGTTCCGTCATCCTCGCAGATTGTTTCGCTCACACCACACTTCTTGCTGCCAGTGGCTCGGATGAGTTGGAAGAGCTTCCGGTAATTACCAGATGCAGCTGCTGCTTCCAGATCGTTAGCGCGCTCCGACAACCAGGTTTCCCGGTCCTTACGCAAGCTTTGCCCAATTTAGTATGTAATATTCTTCGTTTGTGGTCATACTCATGGCCACCCGGAGTAGACCGACCGGCTTCAATGAGTTGTGAGGAACCAGAAGAAACCCAGTGCTTATAAGCGGGACGTTTCTCGAACCCACAACTGACTGTACCCACCATTTTCATGGCGTCATGCAATTGCAACCAATGCTCATCTATACTTTTCGGTGGGATGGTAGCTAGCCTAGAAGCAAGCTCGGTTCTGTACTTACTAGTAACAGAAGTTGCAACCAGCTTGCTAACGTCAATCTTTTGGTGGCGGTCACTTCGTTGTCCACTGGAAAGTAAGGTAAGATTGGCGCAAACCAGGGCATGATCAGATTCCAGATAGGTACTCCTAAAGGAGCGGCAGTCTTGTACACAACCGCGCCAGCGGTAGCTGATCGCGATGTGATCAATCTGAGTCCAGGCTTGAGATGCAGAAGGGGGACGCCAGGTGGCACATCGGCGATGACTGTGCCGAAAGTTAGTGCTAGCCAGAAACAGGTTGTGGTCTGTGCATAGTTGCAGTAGACGTTCCCCGTTATCTGTCCTGCGACCAACGAGTCCCCATCGGCCACCTAAACGACTCTCTTCTGTGCCTAGACGCCCGACCTGAGCATTCAAGTCTCCGACTAGTACTACAATATCTGTCGAACGCACTTTCTGGAGAAGAACAGTTAACTGGTGGTAGAATTTATACTTGATTGCATCCGGGCTGCAATCTGTCGTGCCATAGGCGGAGATGACGAAAAGACATTGTTTCTCACGCCGATCTCTTCTCACTTTGATGGAACTTTCTAATCTAACAGCACATAACCGACTGTTAATGGAGATCCAATCGATTGGTGCTGCCTCAGCTCTAGCGCTTAGTGCGACATCAACGCCAGCAAGACCAGACGAAGATGCCACAGGGTCCTCGGATAAACAGATTTTTATTTTAACACATAAGTATAGGTACAGGGAGGTACCAAATACATATGCGCCACACAAATCTCAGTTGATTTGTGTGAGGGCTGTGATACTGCCCGGGTGCCCAAACCGAAGCAGGTGGTTTTCTTAGGGGGCCACACCCCGAGCCTTTGACCTGAACGTCTGACCCACAAGGCAGTGGAGCATCGTGAGGAGATGCAGTCCCATGGTAGCCGGTGACCAACGATTGGTTCATACGCCATTTGTTCCGTCAGGATACCGGTGCCCATGTGCACCATTGGTTTGGAATCCGGTTAAAGCGCCGTACATTCGCTTCTCGTCCTCTCATTTTCGTAAACAACACCCATGGTGCGAGAAGGCAGTGAGTAGGACTTCCCTGGCAGAGGCTATATACGCATGGCCATGTGAGAGCATTTCGAGAGGGAGAGCGGACTCTCCCCACTCTCGGCCGTACCAGGGCATTTGGGGGCACCTCGGATAAACACACGTAAAACAAGCTCTTTGAAGTGACAGATGGAGAGCGAGCTTGTAGTACTTCACCAGAGTCTTGAATACGGGTCTCGGATAGACAACACACGTCAATATTAAGACTTTCCAAAGACATTGCCAGCCCTATCTGTTGTCCGACCTGCATAAGTGTGCGAACGTTAAAGGCAGCCAGTTTGAATGGTGAGCGTGGTTTCAGAAAAACTGCTTCAGTACTCGTATTCGACGGTAACACACAACTTTTAACCAGGCAGTGACACGAGTACGTTTAGATAGAGCCGAATGTTCAACATAGGCGAGCTGCTGTATAAGTCGAAAAATAAGGGTAGACAGAGTGGGAATGAAAAAGAGTGAGTAAATGACATGGTAAATTGTTATTATTATTATTACTATTATTATTATTACTACTACTATCATTATTATTATTACTACTATTATTATTATTACTACTACTACTATTATTATTACTACTACTACTACTACTATTATTACTACTACTATTATTATTATTATTACTACTACTACTATTATTATTATTACTACTACTACTATTATTATTATTATTAATTATTATTATTACTATTATTACTATTATTATTATTATTATTAATAATGTGAACTGTTTGGCAGTAAATCGCAGCGAGAATAGAGTTTTCAGTGAATATCATTATTTTCATTATCATTATATTTGTGTGTAGGCTGAGATACTGCCCGGGTGCCCAAACCGAAGCAGGTGGTTTTCTTAGGGGGCCACACTCCGAGCCTTCGGCCTGATCCACAAGGCAGTGGAGCATCTTGAGAAGATGCAGTCCCATGGTAGCCTGGTGACCAACGATTGGTTCATACGCCATTTGTTCCGTCAGGATACCGGTGCCCATGTGCACCATTGGTTTGGAATCCGGTTAAAGCGCCGTACATTCGCTTCTCGTCCTCTCATTTTCGTAAACAACACCCATGGTGCGAGAAGGCAGTGAGTAGGACTTCCCTGGCAGAGGCTGTATACGCGTGGCCGTGTGAGAGCATTTCGAGAGGGAGGGCGGAACCACCACACTCTCGTCCATACCAGGTCATTTGGGGGCAGTTGATTTGCCATCCTTACTTAGTACCCGTTTCATAACAACTACATTACTTACTCGGTGGTCCCAGGATATTCGATCAATGCTTTGAAGACACCTATGATCGAATACTAGTAATCTACGAATATCTTTTACTCCTACCGGTCATGTTTCACTGCCATAAAGTGAGACAGAACAAACTGGTGCGCAGTAAACCCGTCCTTTGATTGGTAGACGAACATCTCACCTACGCCATAAATGACGCAAGTTGGCAAAAGCTAATCGAACCTTCTGTATCCGTAATGAGATTTCGTCACACACCAAACCACAAGGGCTGATGAGACTTCCAAGATAAGAAGCGGTTGACACGCTCAACAACTTCACTCCCTATCACTAGTTCGGGTGTCGATGCAACCCAATCCTGAAGCAACATTTTGCATTTCGAGGGAGAAAATCGCATGCCGAACATGCTTGCATTGTTGCTTAGAGTGGTCAGCAGACTCTGCATTCTGTCAGCATCTTCACTAAATAGAACTATGTCATCGGCATATTCTAAGTCAACAAGTGGATCTCCCGGTAGAAGTTCAACTTCTGGAAATTTAGACGAGGAAAGTGTCATCTCTAAAAGGACGTCAACGACGAAGTTAAACAAGAATGAAGAGAGTGGACAGCCCTGACGAACACCACTTGAGGTAATCAATTCTGATGACAGTTCGCCATAAGCTCTCACTCGACTAGTTGTGTTCGAGTAGAGAGCCGTTATAAGGTTGGTGTACTTCTTTGGTACTCCCTTCAGTGACAAACACTGCCATAGAACCTTAAGATCAGCAGAGTCAAATGCCGCCTTAAGGTCGAGAAATACTATCATTGTGGGGTGTCTGAATGTGTGTATATGTTCTAGGACCTGACGTAGTGTCAATATCTGGTCTATACAATCACGTCCAGGTCGAAAACCAGTCTGGTTTTCTCTAGTCTGCATTTCACGAGCTTTGGTTAGACGTCGAAGTATTATTGAAGCTAATATTTTAGACACTATATTAGTCAAACTAATTCCTCTGTGATTGTCACAAGAAGACTTTTGTCCTTCCTCATAAACTGGCACAATCAGTGATTGAGACCAGTCAGATGGGATTACGTCCAGTTCCCAGATTCTGCCTAAGACATCAGTCAATCTCGCAGCTAATACTGGACCGCCATCCTCAAAAATCTCAGGGGTAAACCTGTCAGGACCTGCTGTTCCCCCACACTTCAGATTTCCTATAGCTTTTTCAACTTCGTAAAGAGTAGGAGGACTTACATCAACTTGCCATTCAGGTCGACTGAAGATTGTGGGGGACCGAAATGTGGCTGAAGGCCAGTTGAACTGACCCCTAAAGTGTACTGCCCATTGATCCAATCTCCCGGATTGAGAATGAATAATATGTCCATCTTTTTTGGAGACAGTTTCGCTAACAGTTGGGTTCCTAATACCGGTTTCCTTAACAAGTCTGAACAATTGTCTGCTGTTGCCTATTGCCGCTGTCTTTTCGATCTCTCTTGCTTTCGCTACCTATCACTGTTCACTATTATTACATAGGCTGCTTATCAGTCTGTGCTTAAGCTCACTCCGCTCTCTGTTATGTTCAGAGCCGGATGAAATGAGTTTTCGAGCATCTATCAGTGCGGTAGATGCTGCTGAAATCCAGTGTTTCTCCCTAACCTTATGGTTTACCTTACTAGCAGATATCATTGCTGTTTCCAAAGCTTTTCGGATATCATTCCATGCTGCCTCGGGGTGGGCATCACATACATGGCTGCCTAACTGTTTTTCTAGTTGGTCCTGAAATATATTCTCATCTTGGCTATCATTAAGTAGGACCCTAAGAGGTTTCCTTGCAGCGTCTTTCCTATGCCCAGTAAGACTTAGACAAGATACGACTCGAAAAAAAGATATAAACTAGAAAAATAAAAACAAAAAAATTGTTATGAGGAATTTAGAATCTCAGGATTTAAGGGAGGACAAAGAATGGATGCACCTGCGCCGTCCCAAATGATTTTGAGCCATATAATTCAAATTCTCTAACCACCAGTTACGATAATCACGCGGACCCCAACCAGGTGGTTTGTACCTGCGAACAAATCTAAGTCTTTTTAGTGCTGTTAGAAGCATGAGGGCGGTTATCACTTCCCGGTCGCCCACACCGTGGAAGGGTTCTTCTGGAGGTACCTGAAAAGGAAATGGGATTAGAGGTGATCATAGTGACCTGAGAGCGTGACCACAGTGCCCAAGGAACAACCCCTTGAGGCCGGTCACACACCTTTTTGTGGGTAAGTTTTGTGTTAGTCCCGTATCTTACTGTTGGAGACGGATATCCATGAGATAAGGTGAGGTGTGCATTTTTAAGGTCGACCTATTCTAACCCCATCCCAACTTGTGGGAAGGCAGCATCGCTGTCATGCTGGTTTTCTGAAAAAAAACACCTTACTGCCGTCGCACCTCTGTACAGTCAGCAGTACGACTTCGCCTTCGGACCTCGGGTTTGTTGCTTTTAGTCTTACCGCTTTTCAACCGACATGTCTGACATGGTAGGACATTGAGGAACGGTTGTTCCAGCCATTATAACTCAGTTGCCTAATCACGTTAGGTAAGTCCGACCACCACGTCAAGGTAGCAACAACGGTCGGGAAAGCTAAGTCTAAATGTTAGTGACTTGATGGACTGATGCCATGTTTCGATTTGGTTGCCCCTATATTTTATTCGGCCTGTTCCTGCACCAGAAAACATTAGCCGTAGAGGAGAACGGTGGTTGGGCATTCTTAACATGTGTTCCCACCACCTCATTTGAAGATTTACTACCTCACCAATCGATTTACCATCTTTACCTAGCACTGTATCTCTAACCCAGGTATTGCTTACTCCGTGGTCCCAAAATACACGAGCAATGCTTGGTAGACACCCATGATAGAATACTAGTTACCAATGAATACCCTATACTCTTAACGACCATGTTCCACACCCATAAAGAAAAACGGAGTGAACTACTGGGCAGTAAATTCGCCCTTTGGTCGGAAGACGAGTGTCTCGCTTATGCCATAAGTGACGCGAGTTGAAAAAAGCCACTCAAGCCTTCTGGATCCGTGCCGAGATTTTATCAGACACCAGACCATCAGTACTGATGAGACTCAAATACTTCACTCCTTGTCATTAATTCGGGTTCTGACACAAGTCAATCTTGAAGTATCATTTTGCAACCGAAGAAAGAGAACCCAATCCCAAACATGTTTGCATTGTCGCTTAAGATGGTCAGAAAACTTCGCATTTTGTTAGTGTCTTCA
Organism: Schistosoma spindalis; assembly: GCA_946903255.1. Taxonomy (NCBI): domain Eukaryota; kingdom Metazoa; phylum Platyhelminthes; class Trematoda; order Strigeidida; family Schistosomatidae; genus Schistosoma; species Schistosoma spindalis. Next base: position 79,568,589 of record OX336420.1, read on the forward strand.
TCAAACAGAACTATATCGTCTGCGTATTCCAAGTTAACAAGTGAATCTCGTGATCGAAGGCCAACCCCTGGAAATACAGATGATGAGTTTTATCTCTAAAACCATATCTATGACCAAGTCAAATAAAAGTGGAGAGAATGGACAACCCTGACGAACACCACTTTAAGAAACTAATTCCAAAGACAGTTTGTCATAAACTCTGACTCGGTCAGTAGTATTCGAGTAGAGAGCCTGTACAAGGTTAATGTACTTCTTTGGTACGCCTTTCAATGACAGATATTACCATAAAACCCCACGATCGACAGAGTCGAATGCTGCCTTAAAGTCAAAGAATACAACTATAGTCGAACGTCGATATATGTATCTATGTTCCAGGATCTGGCGAAGGGTGAATATATGGTCTGAAACCGGCCTTGTTTTCTTGAGTTTGATCTTCACGTACTCCAATTAGACATCAAAGTATCAGTGAGGCTAATATTTAAGATATTATTAGATAAACTAATTCCTGTGATTTTTTTCTTTCTTATAAACTGGGACGGTCAGCGATCGAGATAAAGTCCAGTTCCCAAATTTTACTTTAGATCCCAGTTAATCTAACTACTGAAACTGAACCACCATCCTCAAAACCTCAGGGATTAGTCCATCAGACCATGATGCTTTCCCTCGCTTTAGATTGCTTATAGCATTTTCAACTTCACTAAGTGTTTACCATTTATGTTGCTTGGAGATTATGGGTAACTGATGTGTGGCTGAAGGCTGACTGAGCTGTTCCCAAAGTGTTCTGTCCATTAGTTCAGTTTCCTGGATTGAGAGTGAAAAATAGTTCCATTTCTTTGAGATGGTTTCACTAGCAACCCGTATTTTAATACCCGTTTCCTTGATGAGTATAAACAGTTGTCCACTGATTTCCCCTAACCTTTTAGTTTAAGTTACTGGTAGATATCACTGATGTTCCCATGGCTTTTCGTTTATCATACCAAGCTTTCTCGGGATGAATATGAATTTCATGATTGACAAGCTCGCTCTTCAATCGTTCCTATAATATATTCTTAACTTTTCCCCCATTACGTTGAGCTCTAAAGGGTTTTCTTGCTGTGGCTTTTCTACGTCTAGTAAGACGGCCAAGCTCGACCACCACGTCGAGGTGGCAGCTACTTGAGGGTAGAGAGGAATGTGTGAGATTAACATTTAGTCCGTCATAATCAATCAAGAGTCCGGAACTAGTGTTCGTCAGCTCGAGTTTCCACAATACATCAGCACGAAGAGATGACACTAACAGATATGACAGTAAAAACCATTTTTTTCGAAACTCTACGAGTATATAGAAAAGCACATTCGGTTTCCATATTGTCCTTTCGCTCTTTACCCATATTTTTCACGTGGTTTTACTATATCGGTGCTATTACTCCAAATAATTTGTTACACATTTTGTTAATCTTATCACGCTGTACCGATGTGTCAATTTAGGATAATGCATATTTGTACTAGGTCCTACGTTAATCATGACTGAGTGATATAAAACAATAAAGTGAACTAAAACTTTGGTGTCTAGAAAAATACTTCGATTGATAGTGAAAAAGCCTATTGGGCTGGTTTAAATAGTAAGACAATGTCATAAACTAATTGTATAAGTGAATAAATTACTAAGAAGTACTTGACCGTGAGCGGCACCATTACTCGCTGACCAAAATGACGCCATAGCTATATTCCCATACAAAAAGTCCCTAAGAAAAATAAAGTATCTTCAGAATTAAAACCAATGCAGTTGAATGCGTTTAATGTTTTATGAATCCTTTGAAATGTGCATACTAATCAAACAGGACGGAAAATGAAGATATGTAGAAGGCAGGAAACCCAGTAAAATAATTTTCATATTGTTATTGACCAGTACAAAAATAGTGCTCCTAGTGGTCAAGTGTTCATTCCAATAAACCCATCCAGTAAGCACGAAACATAACATTAAAGTGTACATTTAACAAATTTGCGCCATTCAAAATGAACAGTAGTAAACTAATCACCATAAGAAACACGAGCCTGATTAGAATAATGAGAAAATATGCAAGCGAAATGCACTTTCATATCATGCATGAAAGTATCCCCATAAAACGCACCTTAAATGCTGAGCAGAATTTTGTGGTAGTCTATAAATTACATCTTATGCACAGGCTAGTCATGGTTGAAAATGTATAATACGTGAATTTCAACTTACTAAGAGGAAAGCGAAGACGAGATAAAACGGACTACCCATGAATGACGCGCGAACCTCCGTTCATAATTCAAACCTCAAAACCCTGAGATAAAAATTGAATTGTATATGGAAAGATGTGGGTTTTATTTTGATCTGAAACAATAAAGCAAAAACACCTTAAGTGGCTTTCCTCACTGTCTATCTGGAAGTGAAGTTGTAACGGCAAATTAATCTCCAAAATAAGCAGTTATTTGAGTAAAAATAGAGAGGATTCGGGGAAGAAAATTTTCCTTTCGACGAAATCATCTACTAGATTTGTAAATTTGTACTTGTAGCAGCATGGTTGGTATACTTCTATAGGCGAATAGAAAAGATTGTATTATGAAGTGATTTGTGACATCAAATGAGGTTGTGTAATAGACAGGGGATTAGATAAGATTAAAAGAATGAAAATAATTCACAGATCAGTCTTATACATTGGTGCTGAACTCATAGGTTTTACTGAGCAGACCTTAGCTGAAGGCGCAAACTATATCTTAGTTGGGTACATCGTGCTACCCACACCCCGCAACAACTAGTCAGCTTATATCATGCATTTCACAACTCATCAACCATCTTCGGAATATTTATCTGAACCTTCTTTTCTGGTTTCTAGCTTGAAGGGGTTTGAGACCCTCGGTTACAAAGATGTTACACAGCAGTGTAGTCAAGTTCTGAATGTCTGTGATATCTTTAAGGTAGATTCTCAGCCGTCTTATGTAGATCACTATATAATGTCCTAACACTATTTCGTCAGGAGAGGGATTATTCCATCCACATACTCTTACCACAAAATATTCTTATCTATCGTTTTGTTTGCCCTTCTATGTCATACACCTAAAAGGTTGTAACCATCTGTTATGATAAAGAAAGTTAAGAGCATTGTACCCTCCTGTCACTCTTTACTGCAAACGTTGTAAATGAATTTTCCCTGAGTTTAAGAAGAGTGATTTTCCCTGTTTATTTGCGTAGTGGTTGTTGAGAGTGTTATTCTACTTACAGTAATGGAATATGGAGGAAACCTTTAGTAGATTAAGTCTTACGTGAATGTTGAACGTCGTCTTTAATTGTGTAGATCACCAACGTAGATGATCTATGTCGAAATGTTTGGAGGCTTACTCGATATCCCATGACCCAACTGCTGGATGAGTTGGCTAGGGCTCAGTGGAATTTCACCGACCCTACAATTGTTTAGAGTTCTGAAAAAACGTTTTGTGGTAGTATTTGCTTAGTGTTCTGTAGAATGCCGATAGCACGAGATACAAAGTGTTACAGTGAGAAATAGCTTTGTCCTTTTCTATGATAGAATACACGAAGCTAGAATCATTTGTAAAGCACGAGGACAGTTTATCATCATTATTGATTTAAGTCAACATTAGTCCTATCACTTTCTCCAATCAAGTTTGGTTGATCAATAAAAATACCTTAGGGTCTTTTTATCTACCGAATATTAAGATCGCTGGGACTCCATATGAACACTGGGGTAGACCTGGAATCCTCTAACTACCTTATCTATTTGCAGTTATAAGTTATTTCACGGAGTAAATGTGTGAATTTGTCCTGACTCACAATTGATTGATCACTGGGTGGCCAATGTCACGCGTGTCTAGTCCTTATTATCAGTGCAGATCGAATGCTATCGATCATGTTGCAATGTGGCCACCAGTCTAGGTGACTCGACACTGTGGGCACTATTGTAAGATTAGATGGTGGTTGGAGGTAGTCAACAGGAAACCCTGTCTTCCAGTCAGCGTCGTTCGACAATAGCGGCATATATTTTATTTCTGCTGTTTTGTAACCCATGACGGATACCCTCTGGTTCAGAGTGTCGTTTCGTTTCGTTTAGTCTACGGTTTCGTTGCACTCGTTGACGTTCTATTTGGTCACTCACGTATATCACTAGGCCTTACCATGCTCCAGCAGCCTACTGGAGTCCATCTGACTGGGTGCGCTCTTTCATAGGTATCGACGTGCCAAAACAAAATCATAAATGTAGCCAATAAGAGGCTGATGATCGTCTCACGTAGAGGCAAAAACTGTCACATGTTTGTATAAAAAGGTTCTAGGGACCAGATACATCGCAACGTATGTGCTCGAACTTATTCTTTAGTTGTTACGGAAATTATTAAATTTTATTTAGCTGAACCTAGTTTTCATGGCTCACTAAAAGCAGTATTTAGTTCTGAACAAAATCTCTCCTTTTACCCAACGTCCCATTGAATACATCATGAATGTAGAGACTTTAGAACTGTTACCCTACGTTTTATTTATAGAAGGCAGACTAGTGGTTTCAGTAGGTCTTTGTTCATATCATCAAACAGAACGGTTGAAATGCGTGGTTCTTTTCACACAAAACGTCCCCGCCAACCAGTATAAGATAAAGGTAAATACAATGCTTATGCAAAATAAGGAAGTGAATAAATACTCGAGTTTTAATGTTTTGACACTACCAAGTTGTTTTCGGCTAGCTCTTAACAACTCAACCGTACCTGTCACGTCAGCTTCCCTCGGGAATCTATTTCCATGAGGAAGTCGGTTCAGTCAGTTTATTAGACAAAAACATATTACTCCGGTTTCTGCAGCCCACTAGAGAATTACAAACTCATCCAGTTTCTAATCCTTGTATAATTAACGATGACCGTAAGTTAACCAATAATCGGAGATAGTCTATAGATGTCATATACTTCATTTGCTTGTTATCTTACCTCGGTATCACATACCTTTTTCCACAAATTAACGCCCATAACTTGTACATGCATTCTATGTGGAAATCAGAGCTAGTAAGGGAATGGAAGGTAAAAAATGAGAATGCTGCGAGTGGGCTGCACAACACCAAGCTGGTGAAGTAGAATTTTTCATGCTCTGACTGGTACCAGATGCTTACTTACCTGCCTCTTTATCTATCCTAAGGACACAGACAAAGAAAAGTCTATTTTTAAAAATACAAATAAATGAAATCAGTCAGACCTGAAGAATAACCTCATTGTTCCTATTAAGTAATCAGATACTTGGAAAATGCACGACTACGAGTAGTAAATATTCTGTTTCACAAAAATGTTTGGTCTCACAGAACGTACTTGTAATTTGGGAAGGAAATAGACATGGTGTAGACATCTTGAGCAAGAATATGCATTACAACGGGGTGTTGCATGAAAAATATTACCAATATGAACCTGCCAATGGTCGAATTCATCACCTAACTTGATTAACTGCATGACCTAGAGTCTATGATCTCCTCATTTTATGGTCTGGTTTGTAACTACTGATACAGAAAGTGTTTGCTGACCGGGAACAGCCAAATATCAAACAAAAAAAATAATGGAAATACTTAAAGTGAAGTCTTAAAATCAGATAGGCTTTTTAGGATTAACGACATAATCAGAGTCTGATGGACTTGTATGATTACAGCTTATTTCAATGCTAGTACAATTGTTCATGCCACTATAGTAATAAACCTAATCCCAAAAATATAGATTTGTCATGATGCCCCAAAAACGTGTTATATATCAGAAGCAGTCTGCGAGATGTGGTCCAGTTTTCAAGATTCTCAAGGAGGCTACTTGTTTGAAGATGAGAGTAAAGAGAAAATATGAGGTTTGTGGTCGGTGAAAAGAGTGAATTATTGGCCATCCACAGTGTCGAAAGTGTTGCACAGCTTAATACATAGCTAGGAGTTCCCTGCCAAGTGTGCTACACTCAGACTCAGTGCCCAGTAACCTCGAGAAGAATGCTAAAGGTTTTCAGATGCTGTTCACCAATTTTGCAAGGCTCATCTGACTGCCGAGTCGTATGAGTCTACCTCAATATTCATGGGTACTTCGATGTCCTGGTGTGTAAGTATGGTTGCCCTTGAGATAAGTTCCTTAACTGTAGAGAATTTTTTCCGCATTGTCGTTCGGTAGGTATCTCATAACAGACGCTCAGTTTAGCATAAACCGTCCATAAAGACTTACGACGCTGTCTGGTGTACGTCCGTTACAAATTGTTTGACCGTGGTCAGTTCTGAATAATTCAGAATGGCTACCGTTTTTCAGGGGGCATTGATAGTGTTCCCTAGAAATCCCAGAGAGTCGGCCGCGATCTGACATTTATGAGTGTCGTCGTATCTTTGAAGTCACTGAAAAACAAGGTACAGGTGCTAGATGTGATATTCTTTGTTCGGGCTTGCAATCAAGTAGTTGTAGTGACACTGAATCCTAACCACAATTCTTAAATTTGATCATAAGATAACTGGGAAAATAGACTTTCAACATGTAACACTAAGAGAAGGTCAATAATGGTGGTAACCTCCATTCCAAATTCAATTTATCGGATGGCATTTTTCAGCCTTGCGGGTGTGGTCATTCTTCTTCTTATTATTATTATTATTATTCGCAAACATCTTATGGGTAAACCATTTTGGGTTCCTTCAAAAATGTAATAATACACAATTTTCAATAATGTCAGCATTATATTTGAAAAAAGAGGGTAGTAATAATAGAATAATAATAATAAATCAGGTTCTATGTAATTGAGAAGAATACTGAATTGAGTTTAAAGAAGGAAAGGAAGAAAATGAGGGAATAGAAATAAAGGAGACGTGCGTGTTTATGAACACAGAACAAGAATAAATGACTATTTATGTAACGTCAATTTAGTAACAAAAATAAAATTGAAAAACATCACTTTAATAAATATCAAATACATTGTTCTATCTCCAACCTAAATGTGTTCTTCATCAAATGTTGGTGATTGTTACGGCACGATGAGTTAGCATGGACAATTATGTTACTTCGACGAAAGATTTCATAGATTGGGCAGTTACATCATGACAAATCTACAATCTTACGATTAGGTCTATTATTAGAGCAGTACTAATAACGAAGTAGACCATAATTCTATAGTCATCTATACACGTGTATACGAATTTGGTATCTTTAAAGACCTCTAAAGATGAATCTCTGAAAGTTTTGCGCAGCATTTCTTAAACCAAAAGACATGCAAAAAATTCTTAGAATCCGGAAGAAGTGATGATATCAATTTTGAAGATATCGTCTGTAGCCATATAAATCCTGTTATGTGCTCTAACCAGATCGATTTTCAAGAAGTCGGGCCTCTTAAGATAGCTGTCAGGTCGTGGATATGTGGCAAGGACTAACCATCAGGAGTTGTTTTCATGTTCAGTCACCGACAGTCATTAGTTGAAGGGTGGGAGGCGTAGGCGTCCTAACCTTAAACAGATGAGGTGTCTTTTCCGTCATGAAGAAGATAAGATATCAAAATCCGCAATAAAATGTTATATCCTAGTGAGAATTCAATTATGATTAACTTCCGAAAACTATTAGTGGATTAATATTACATATATTGTTAATGTATAAATATTCAGTAACCAGACTGTAAATATACATATTTCCGTTGTTATAAGCTTCATTTTGATCTGTAGATTGTTATTGTACGATTTACTGTCCTTATGTTATACCCAGTTATTTGATTACCACAGCCACTTTTGGCTTTATATTGTACAAATGTTATTTCCTATTTTATGGTGCGATGGGGTCTGTTTGGCTGGTATATAAATACCAGGTGCGTCTGAAACAAATGATTCGCATAGTGGAAGCTGTTATCGGTGTTCTGGACTCAATTGGGCGGACCAATAGAACGCTAAACTGATCAGACCGGTCGAACGTCATCGGTTTAGTACAGTACAAGAGTGAATATGTCGTATTTCGATTGTCGAATAAATTACATGATAACTAGCCGGACTTAAAGTCACAACATAAAATCCAAAAAAATATAAAATTCATGTCACTATATGTAAAAATAAAAATTAACACATGATATATAGTGTTACAACAAGGAAAAGACTCACAGTTTATTGTGTGGTGTGTAATGAACGAACATAAAGTTACGGACAAGAAATGCATTTTTAATACAAAATTACAAAATATCTTGGTAATATATGATAAGCTTACACTTAATATTTGAGAATAATTCAATTACAAATCTTCATAATTTTTCCTTCATATTCTGAATGATTCTTCCCGATCATAATCCCTTCATATATTCCCTTCTATTCTCTTCGAATCAAACTTCTCATTCCTCTGCTGCCAGGTTTACTACTTCCAATTGGTGTTACGTAATACTTATGTCGATAGACAAAGGTAGCATTTACCACAGGTGTACCAGATGATGTCGGGCCACAAGTATTCAGAGTTTGACAACGCTTTAACGCGTATCACCTTTATAATCAAATCGTATCAACTCAGTCAAGTCAGAGGTCAGAAATGAAGTTTGAAGTTATATTTGGAAGGCTGTCAGTGCATTGGAAGGTGTTTGATCCAAGCTAGCTAACGGTTGCAAGGGATGCATAGCACGACACACTGACTCATGATCTAGTGTGGATATGTTACCAAACGCCTTCATTTACAGTTTACCAGTAAAACTGATAGGGTTGGCATCACTGTCAAGAACTTATTGAACTATTTATATTAGGATGTACCGCTACACTTCTGGGTACATTTTTTCGTAAATTCGGCCATATATATCTGGCATTAATTAGTTAAGTATTCGTTTCCGCTCCAGCACGTGACAAAATATGAGGCATCTCCTTGATCGTGTCACAATAAATCAAACCTCCCTCAATAGGTATAATAGCTGTCTTAGTTTGAGCCTAGAGCACTTTGTTGTAAGTAGTTCTTCCTATTCATGATTCTCCTTCCGGTTGTCTCTCATAGCCTCGAAATTCGCTATACTTTGTCGCATTGTGTTCATTCCTAGCCTGGATAATGCAACTTCCGTCTGATTGTTCTAACTGTTTACATGTCTGATATCACATGTGAAGTTTGATATATAGTCAAGGTGTTGAACCTTTCGAGGAGAGTATCTATGGGCTCTGTCTTTCGATTCGTTGGCTAGTGGTTTATTATCCGTATAAACTATGAATTCCCTGCCCTCCAACATGTGTCTAGCATGCTTAATGATTATGTAGATTGCGAGTCGTCGTCCAAAATTAGAATATCACGGTTCCACCAAAGCGAGTCCTTTGGATAAGAACACAATCGGTTTCCAGGTGTTTCCAACCAGTTGGTTAAGGACACCGCCTACTGCTTTGTCCCGAGCATCCACCATCAAAGCGAGTGGAGAATGGGAATTTGGATACATTAACACAGATGTTTAAGCTAGTTTATCCCTCGCTTGCTTAGCCGTCTCAACAGCCTCAAAAGTCAGCTCAAAATCTTTCCATTTTCAATTAAGCGAATCTATCAATGACTGTATTGATTGTACACAACGAGGTATGAATCTGAAATAAAAGTTAATTAAACTTAGAAACCTAAAATTTGTGTCAGAGGACTTGGCAGTGGGTATTAATTAATTCTGTCTACCCCTTCTTTAATATATGTAATTTATTCTGATATTATTGTGTGTCTTGGAAATTTCAAATTTCGGACACCGAAAGTACACTTGCTTTGATCGATGTTCATCCCATTTTCATTTAGCCATCCTAACATTTCTTTTACGCGTTGTTCATGTGATTTTACACCCGAAATGGCAACCAACAAATTGTCTAAATACCTTGTGCAATGTCCATGTCCCAATGTAGGTTGCTCTTTGAGATGTTTGTGTCGCGTTCCTCAGGTCTAATGTCATGTGTGCAGACTCAAACAGCCTAAAAGATATGGTAACTGTCGTCTTGAGGATATCTTCTGCAGACACTGAGATATTTTGATGTGCCGTAACCACTCTAATTTTGGTAAATTTGTTCATACCCTGCAAGCTATCTGTAAAGTCCTGGATACAACGTATTGTGCACCTATGTAGTACGACTTGATAGTTGAGTGATCTATAGTCCCCGCACAGTTACCAGTTTCCTCCGTTTTTCGTTAGGATTATGTGTAGAGGAGATGTGCATTGGCTGATAATACGCAGCTGTAACATGTAGTCAAGTTTAGCTTTAACAACTTTAGGCTTACCTAATGATAGTCTTCTATGCCTAGCAAACATAGGTGCGCCCTCAGTTTTGATCGTATGACTTAACTTTGGCTTACTCTTAAAAGTTTGGAGGTTGGATTCAATTAGGTTTGAAAATTCGGCGAATTTATCCTGTTGTTACTGACGAATTATTTGTCCAGTTTGGAGAAGTGATGTGAATTCCCTTGTCCTGTGTATAGCTCGAAGTTTCTTTAGGTTTTAAACGCCGTTTCTTAGTGTCAACTCGAAATTTACATCTCTCTAAAACGTTCATTCCCAGTATTGTCAGATCTAAATCGATCAGAGTGAAAACTCAGAAGAATGACCTCCTAACCCCCAAGTCAAGCGTGCAAGTTTTCTTCCCAAATGTCGCGATTTTACTTTTGTTGACAGCTTTAAATGTAACTGGAGGAGTTTCTCGACCCAGATTGGTTTTGGTCTGAGTAACGATACTAAGTAAAACACCAACACTGGCATTCAAGCTTGTGTTTCCATCTTTAACATAATCGACTATTTAGACATCCCTCCTCAGTCGTTGTGACCTATGGAGGAGGTATCTGTTTCCCATATACTTGCTAGTCTGTTCAGGCCAGGCACATGGCTGAATGCACCTGGTTGAATTGAAACCAAACTCCCAGTGGTATCAACAGAACTATTCATATTGTCTGGACGTTTAAAATTGCTCTGTGACCTGGACCTTTGTCGTTGTGGTGATCAGCTTCAGTCAAGCTAATCAAAACTCAGGGTCACTATTATTAAAGTCTGGGAGTGTAGCCTTTGTATTCATAGCTGTGTCTGTCTTTACCAGCGACAAATTGCACTTATCTTCCAGGCTTTTACTCTGCATTTAGTCTGGCATGTGGTAAATGACAAATGTATTCACAAAATATAAACCGGGATGATCTTGACATTCTGTGAGATAAAAAATAACAATGTACTTCTGCCAGGGCAGGTACATATCATTTTTACAGGCATGGTCTATAAGTTACAACATTAGTTTGCTTACAGTAGGATCGTTAAGTAAATGAGGTCAATAAAAGTAAATAACAGTACATTTATGAAGATGTCTTGAAGCGTTAATGATTAGGTTTATGCTTTAGCATTACACTGAATACAGTTTTTAAAATATTTTTCCAGTGTCATCGCGTTCATGTGACATATCAGATCCAAGCTCAGAGTAGTTGTGTTAGACTTCTGGTCGTGCTAAGTGTTTATGCAATGAAACTTTAAGGTTGTAGTTGTTTTAAAGTAAATTTGTAGAGCGCTTGGTGTGAACTGGGATCTTGAGAAAACGCATACGTGGAGTTTGTTCCAGGCATCAGAAGCTCTATAGTTGTGCCCTCAGAGTAAGATTCTGAAAAAAAACAAAGGAGCAGTTATACACTTGGATATGAACTCTAAACAATGCTTAGCATTTTCACTGGGGCAGACAGATGTATGATAATTTTTTATGGTTAGCGTTTTTTAGCCCAACCCTCCTCCTTTATCCGGGCTTGGGACCGGCAGTAGCCCACGGAGGGACTCCAGGCGGAGTCAGGTATGATAAATTAATAAATTAAACTCATACGAGCTCTTGTTGCCGGAGTGAAATGTGATTCCAGCCCCTAGGCGGGAGAATGCAGTAATAAAGAACAACGAGTTATGATATTTAGCAATGTGGTGTAGGATTAACTGGTGGAAGGGAAGTCGAAATTATAATAGGGAAGGTTGTTTATTAGAACGGACTGTGCATCCAGAGAGTAAGATGTTAAGAAACATGAATAACTATATCCCATATTGTCTGATTTATTTTATTTTTCTCATACCAGCCACACAGTCCCAATGTAAAAGTCCGAGTTAGCATATTATAGGTTGTCTTAGTGGAATAGCTAATCCGGCATAAAATTGGAAACATGAATCTAAATGGTGAGAGTAGGATAACAACCTCAGTGTCACAGGTTGATTGACTTGTTCTCAAACATAAAGAGCCCGGTACAAACGAAATGTTCTGCCTCACAAACATGGGTGGATTGAATTCATCGCCCTCACCATCAATGCCTGCTGGTCAGTAACTCCACCCTCCCTCTTTTTAATAATAATGATAGTAATTTATTCTCAAATAGCAGTTTGTTACATGAGGCATGCCAGTTTACAGGCAAGATCAAATGTAGTAAATTACTCAGCTGGGTCGATAATATATAAGATATGAATGTAGAATGGTTTTAGTCAGTATCACACGACGAACCTGCTGACTGTGGTGGACAGATGGACAAGCATCGTTGATCGCAAGGGGAAGGTAGACATCATTTACCTTGATTTCTCTGAAGCTTTTGATAGGGTTAACCACATATGTCTTATCAACAAGCTCAAACAATTGGATATCATACCACCTCTAATTGAATGGCTCAGTTCATATCTCACAAATCGACATTTTAAGGTCAGGGTAAACTTCAATTTCTCACACGCTACGGAATGTCCTAGTGAGGTCCCTCAGGGCTCATTACTAGGAACTCTTCTCTTCCTGATTTATATAAATGATCTCCCTCGACAGGTAACGTCAGACATATTGCTCTGTGCCGATGGCGTGAAACTTTGGAGGGAGATACGCAACCAAGAGGACATACAGGCACTTCAGGAGTATCTGACTCGACTTCAAAGTTGGGCAGACGAAAACGGACTTGCCTTTAACACTTCAAAGTGTAAAGTAGTCCATCTGCGACACGCCGCAGATTACAGTTACAACTTAGGAAACTCCCCTCTAATAGTATCCCGAGTCGAAAAAGATTTAGGAGTTCTGGCGCCCTACGACTTAAAGTCTTACGCCAACTGTGACAGAACTGCCTTGCACTGGTAACATTGAAGCGCATTTTTGGTCAGTTTGTTGGGAGAAATTTCCACATAAACTTCAACAGATTCATTCGTTCCCATTTAGAGTACGGAAACATAGTATTCCCTCCTACACTCCAAAAGGATAAGGACACTCTGGAGCGTATCCAACGGCGAGTCACGAAATCAGTTCGGGGCTCAAATTTAAACCTTACGATGAGCGCCTCCAATCACTCAACCTTTACCCATTGGAGTATAGGCGTCTTAGAGGTGACCTTCTAATGGCTTACAGCACCCTTAACACTCCTGGACATGCTCTTAAACACCTACTTAAGCTTAGTCTCGACACTAACCTAAGGGGTAACACCCAGAAATTAGAGACACAACATGGCAGAACGAACTGCAGACACAACTTCTACTCCCTAAGAGTTGTCGAATGCTGGAATTCGCTGCCAGCTGAGCTAGTCCAAGCAACTTCCCAGGAGTCCTTTAAGAGGCGACTTGATCTATTCTTTAAGACTAAGGATAGTATCTCACCAATTTCTTTGTTCTCTTTTACCGTTAATATACCTAGGTCCTTGCCTGGAGGTATTGGTCATCCCCTGCTACTAGACACGGAAGCCTGTTAAGCGAAAGCTTCTTCTATACCGTCCAAAGTCATTTTGGGAATCCATCACATCACTACAAAAGCATACCATCCAGCAGCGAATGGACTAGTGGAACGATTCCACAGACAACTAAAAAGCTCACTGATGGTACAACCTGATGTTTCTAGATGGAGCGAATCCCTACCTTTTATTTTACTAAGCATACGTTCCACAATTAAAGAAGACCTCCAATGTACTCCTGCACAGCTCGTCTATGGAACTAATTTAACCTTACCTGGTCAGCTAGTGATGCATAGTAGCAAAACCCTATGTACGGATCCCACTTCTTTTTGCGGAAGACTAATGAGCCATATGAATAACATTAAGCCTGTTGTACCTCGACCAGCTGTCTTAAAAGAGCAAGTTAGAAAACATCTAGATACGTGTAAATTTGTATTTGTTCGTGTTGACTTCGTAATACGTCCTTTACAACACCCGTATGAAGTAATTGAGAGGCAAACGAAATATTTTACAATCAATAAGAAGGGGAAAAAAGAGACAGTCTCAGTTGACAGGATAAAACCTGCTTTTGTAGAATCTGAAGCACATGGCAGTCGAAAGCCATCTAAAGACAGCAGCAGCTGCACAACGCAGTTATCTGAGCTTCCAGATAATTCTTTACCTACTTTGGCGAATTCAACACTTCGTAAAATGGATGACTCTAAAGTTACACCTGCCACCAATGTAGCTCCTAGTCCCGCCATTTTACCTGCTATTAAAACAACGTTATGTTGAATTCATAACTTAATCTTTATTCTGTTATTTTGGTAATGTGAACGAACATCCATATTAGCAAAGTTACTGATAACATTTTCTTTTGCAAGCAATTTTTAAAAAAAACATTTCGTATGTACAACTAAAATTGATAAATTTATCATATTCAACGTCGTTAGACTCGTTCAGTTTATCATTAATTGAGCACACAATATATACAAGTATCTATTTATTTTTTCCGTAAACTACCAATTTAATTACCGTTATTATTATTAACATTATTGTTATTATAATTATTATACATTCCCTTATTATTGTTAAACCTTTTATATATTAAAATAAAAGACAATTTTGTTCGTAAATATGTATACACATATGATTTTTTTGATAACATTTGTTTATTCTTCTCATTGTGTAGTTTTCTTTTCCCTCCCAAACATTTAGAGTTTTACGTCGGGCATACTTCCACCGATGCATGCCCTAGGGGGGGGGTATGTGTTAACGTATATACCGTGATTTTTGTAACCAAATTTTTATTCAATATCTGTTGTTTTTCTGTATCACTTGTTTAAAAACAATCATAATTGTTCTGATAAATGAATATGCGATTTTGCTACCGCGCTGATTGAAATATAGCACGTTATCTACGTCGTCTGTCCTTCTGCCTTATTGGCCACGGCCTTTGACCGAAGACTATAATAGTGTTATAATATCCTTTCGGGTCTTCTTACACTACGTTGGTATTTTGGCCCGGATTACTATTACATAATACTATTGGACTCTGTCTTTCTCATCACGCCGTCGGTGTCATCACTCGCAAGGGAATCTACGTTAAATCAAGTTGACTTATTTGTGGTTGTCATCCCAGAGAGCAGTCTACAAGTAACATTCATTCCATAATAATTGTTATTATCATATTGCAAAATATACCATTTGTATTCTAACTGTAAATTGTTACCCTTGGTTTTTACTCATACACAGACACCTAAGGTTTTTACTGTTAACTCTTTTGGTATATTATTATTAACGTAGTGTATTGATATATCTTGTGTCAGCTCTTTTTGCTGGGGTCCACCACAGGTATGAGTGGATAATCAACTGATAAATGGAGGTGGTTCAGAAAGAAACTGAGAGTATGAGAATATGTAGTTATAAAATATAGTGCTAAAAACAGTGTTATGATACACAAATGGCAGTCTCCCTTTTTTGTCGACGCTATTGGAGCCTTTTTTAGATTTTATAGGGTCTTGAGTAGAGTTCGTTTTTTATCGAATTGTCTAGTTTGCTTGTAATAGGATTACTGGGTAGGAAGTGAAACCAATTTAACGTTCTAAACACGATTTAATGAGGTATTTTGCATGATAAATCATCATCAATGCCACTAGTTCGTGACATTTCACTAGACCATAAGGAGCCGTAATTTAACAAAATGTTCTGCCCTACAGACATGCGTGGATTGAAGTTATCTCCCCGCCATCATGGTTGCTGATCAGTAACGCCACCCTCCCTCCTTTTGTGATGTTAGGCTCTCTTACGTTTGTGGTAAGTATGCATACTGCTTTAATCAATGTCCATGGTTGGAATACACTGTCTCTACTAGTTCCGTTTTACAAGCAATTCAGATTGTTAAAGTGTTTGTATTATGGGTTAGATGTCCATTTAGTATATCACACTGCTATGAAGATAACTAATGGTGAAAGAAAAAAACAGGTTAGATTATGTGGTTTAAAGATAGTAGGACTAATAGCAAATCAAATGATATGAAAGAGTATAAAATTGTAAAATTTTTAGTGTAAGAAAAATAAAACGCAGAGCAACTCACAAGATTTTATGATCAATTTTGAGCTTCGTATGATCGACCTCAGTAAATCAGCATCCATAAGATTGCTGAGTTATCTGTCTACTTGCAATAGAAAAAGAAAAAGACATGACACTTAGGAAGAAAAATGTATATTTAACCAGTAGAGAGATTTGGGAGCATTAGGCCTTAATTAATAGACAATGAATAATAGAAAACGGCAAACCATATGTCCTGTAATTTAGTTGTATTCATATTAGTAATAGTCGGGCTCGTTATATTCTGCTCATGCAGAAATATATTATTACTATTATTATTATTATTATTATTATTATTAGATATTAGGCGGTCCATAATAAAGTGCTTCATTGGTGGACGGGAGTTCGAGGAAAGATTGAAGCTCTTAAGAGTCTAGAAACAGGGTTACTAGCCTTTTGAATCTGGTAAATGTGTCACAGTTACGGATAGGCATTGGCAACCTGTTTCGCAAAAAACTATATCGTACTGTAGAAAACTTACAGCGCATTTGTTTTTTGGTGTTTTACGGTAAGTAGTGTAAATGCGTTGTTTCTTAGTCTATAGGCTGGGTCGTGGATCATAGTTGGGCAGGAGGTAAGAAATGAGAGTCCATATATCTCTTTGTAGAGAAATATTAAATTATTCTTTAGCCTACGGTGCCATAAAGGTTCTAAAGAGATGTGCTTACATCTATATGTGTAGTCGGCATTCGAGTTACTTCCTAGCAGTTAGCGTGTGAAGCCTTTTTGAACGTCTTCTACTCTTATCTTGTCTGTGGTATTCATATTAGAGAAGATAAAAGAGCAGTATTCCAGGGAATGTCGTACACATATTTTATAGGGAGTAAGCTTAGCCTCTGTTGTGAAGAAAATTCTCATTATGAAACCAATTTGCCGTCTACATTTAGAAATAATAGATGATGCATGTTCTTCAAAGTTCAGACTTCTTGTGTAATTAATACCTAGATCGTGTACTGATTCGAGTGTCTAGTTTCTACTGTTATTTAAATGAAGTTGCAGTTTATGGGGATGCTTTCCAAACTGCATGATCCCGCACTTGTTGAGGTTAAATGGTAATTGTCACTTTTCATTCCAGATAGTTAAGTTATTGAGGTCATTTTGGATCAGGGGTACACTTTCGCTTAGGGTCTCAGGCTTATAACTGTATACTATTTTGAGGTCATCAGCATATAAGTATGGTTTCCCAAATGTTATGGTGTTACATATATCGTTTATATACATAAGAAACAACAGTGGGTCTAATACGCTTCCCTGAATGACTCCACTAGTTATTGGTCTAGGTAATGAGAGACAGTCATTGTGATGTTAGGCTCATCTAAGCCTATTTTGGAAATATATCAGACCTCACACAATGCTTTGTGTTTCACATCCTGTTGGAAAACACTATTTCTATAGGTACCATTTTACAAGCTTATCAGCCAGTTAAAAATTACGGACTGTGGGTAAGGCATCGATGCAATGCTCTAAGTGACTATAGTTTAAAGTATAGCTTGCCAATCAAAGTACAGGTATTAGGAAGGGTATAATGCAGGATTGATGTTTATTGTAGCAGGAGGAAAAGTATAGGAATACAATAGTTATAAGTAAAGCAATGAGTGATGAAATAAAGTTAATGGTAAGTCAACATAGTGTATGTAACAGCAGAAAGCTGATGAAAAAGTATGGAAAAAAATTCACATTAACGTGGTGTTGGTGTTATTTTGTGCTATTCTAACCGGTTGGTGGGTTATAGGCTCCATAGATGTAAGACCATTGATAGTAGGCGGTCGATTACGCGGTTCTCTTTGCAACTCTTTAGGGTAGTAGTGAGTGTTATATCCCAGCGAGGATTAAATTACGAGTAACTTTCGAGGACTATTAATGGACTAATATTCTTATTGTATAATTATTCAAGAATTACATTATGTGTATTTATATTCCACTTATTATAGGCTTTAATTTGACCCATAGATTATTACTATACGATTTATTATTCTTGAGTTATGGCCTGTCTATTAATTACTATCTTCCGCGTTCACAGCCACTTTTTGGCTTATTTGTGTACACATGTTATTTTCTATTTTATGGTACGTTGATTGATATATAAACCAAGTATGTGTGAAATAAACTATTCGATTCATATTACAGAAGCTGGTATTGTGTTCTGGACTCAAGAGGACAGGTTGGAAGGACATAGGACCCTATAAGGACGCTAGACTGCTCAGACCGGTTGAACGTCATTGGTTCTGTCATAGTGCGAAGATTTGTATAAGTCGTATTCTGATTAGTGGATAAATCACCTGATCGAAAGCCGGACATTAAATCATAACAGTGAGCGTCCCTTAGCGAACGACTTTAGTTAAGCAGTATCAATAGGCTACCTGTCTACTTCAAGTAAAAATTTAAGGAGATTAAAGTATCTAATACAACTGCAAAGTAGGAAAATAAGGCAAACTGAACTTATAGTCTGATTTGGTCTATACATATAGAGGGCTTATGACGTCTGAGTGGAATGCTGATGTGTTCAATCGTCCTAGATCAGTGCAAGCGCGGGCTTGGTCAGGAGGTATTACAAACGTATTTAATCCATCTGCCATGTGTATTTCAGAGGGAGGACTGTTCTATGTCAATGCATAGTTGATGAGAAAGACGTTTCTCGAGTTTTTGATCTGTATTTTTCATCTTTGACTGTCGATACTTGGGAAAGAATTATGTTATGTATGGAGTAAGGATTTTGAGGAGTTTGAAGTAGTAAATCAAAGTGAACCAAATCCTATTCCAAAGGGGCTCCAGTCCTAAGATACAGCATCGGAAACCGTAGTCAATGAGTGAGTCGGTCTTAAGTATTTTGCGAGTGAAACCTCGTTGAATTCCTTCCACCTTAAGTATATCGGATAGGCGTACGTTGGAAAATAAGAACGAACAGTATTCAACGATGTCCTAGACATAACTTGAAAAGAGTGATTTTAGATTAATTTTGAGAGAAGTTACAAAGAATGAAGCCCAGAAGTTTCCTAGCTCTATATTCTTTGTTTGATATGTGTTCACAGAAGTTAAAACTATGAGAGTAATGTAAACCCTAGGTCATTTGCTGATGTTAATTTGGGGAATGTGTTCTTGTCAAGTTCTAGTTTTATTTTAAGAGACGTGTCTCTAATGCGTAGCGAGCAGCATTTCTGTGTTGAACTTCAACCTCCAGTGTTTGCACCAGTTGTCTACCTAGTTGAACTCGTGTTGGAATGTTTTCATAGTACTACGAACATCGCAAATATTAGTTTTATAGATGACTTTTAAGTTATTAACGCAACGGTAGGTCTTACCTGTGTTAAGGCCCCTGTATATATTGTTGACGTAGATTGTAAGAAGCAGAGGAACCTTCCCAACATAACTGGTTATTAGTCGAGGTGAAGGTGTTATAGAGTTAAATTTGGTTATTTGTTATCTGTACGTGCGAAAGACTTAATGCATTGCAACTATTTATGTGAAATTTATTTTAGAGATTGTAGTGACCTACTTTTGTCAACAGAACGCGATTGGTTCAATGAAAACAATTATTATTATAACCAACTGTACCAGTGACTTTTATTGTGCTCGTTTGTTTAACTGTGCTAATGACAGCCATTATACTTACTTACTCTCCCGTTGACTTTGAACTTGTACGAATTCGGTTACGCTCAGTAACCACGCTTGTACTCCTTTGGCACGATCTCGGTATTCTTTCGATACCATGAGATCGCCAACAAATACATCTCGGCTACAGCCATCATCTGTCTTCTGATATTGACCTACGGGGATCTTATTGGTTGATTGGCACGTAGTCTTGTAGCGGTGTTCATAGTCAAGCTCAACTCGACACCTTACGCTACAAGATAATCTTACCAATGTGTTTGAAAGTTTACTTTTACGACAATAACAAAATAGTGTGTAAAACGAATTAATTATTATGTTTAAAACTGAGCCTGTCCGTATAGTGATGGGAGTTACTCGTTTTACATTTAGAAGAGGCTAGACTAGTTAGTGCAACAGGTCTTTATTGTGATCGTGGAACAGAACAGTTTGAGTGCAAGGTTCTGTTTTCAAAAACATAAAGTTTTTAACAGGCTGTCACAGGTGGCTCGATTAATGTTATAAACTTACAGCAGAGTTAGCTCGACACAATTCTACCATGAAAAAGTTAGGAAGGATTTGATCTATCTCACATAAACCGACATTAACAATGTGGTGTTATAAATAGGAGCACATAGGTCAGTTGAAACAGTGACAATTGCGGTAGGAAAAGAGATCAGACGAAAAAGAGCCCTCAGCGAGATAGTATTAGTCATGGCTTACAAACACGGCAGATATTGCATATACCACGCCATTGTCAAACGATACTGACTGATAGCCGGAATAGTTCTAGCCAAACAAATAGTTTTCCGAATGCTCAGTGTTAATGCAGTTCTCAATATTTTTTGTATGGTAATAGCTAAGGCTGCTAGGCCAAACATCCTTCAACAAATCCCGGTTGACCATATGTGAAAAGCTCGTTCTCGTCCATAGTTGGGTTACAAGTCCAAAGCTTCTATACTTCTGCTCACAACCAAATCACCAACGTCTTCCTTTCTATTTTCGGGGGCAATTGTTGTGAGGTACTTGGAAACATAGTTAAACTTCAACTATGTCATCACCCGTGAAGACATCCGTGAATGTGAAAAAGATAACTTCGAGACATCAGATAAAAAAAACCCAGATGACTCCAGTTGATTTTTAAACTTCCGGCACTTATGAACTAACAAATATGTCGAAAACGACCTGCATAAAATATGTGTAGAATTCAACAATGTTAATATCCAAACCCTCACTTAGGAAATGATTACAATGCCAACGAAACCACATTAGATGAATTATACGTTAGTTTATCATAATGTATGGAAGTAACACCGACTGGTTATCGTGAGGAAAACGCAACACGGCATATAAAAACCATATCTGATGCATACGCTTAACCAAGAGTCTTCATATGGTGGAGTGTCCAGTAAAACTAAAGTACAGGTCAGACAATGGACGATGGTAGTGTAATGTCTTAGATTTATTGAAATCATACAACAATATCGTCGTATGTTGGCTCATTGGTTTAGAGGCCATTGTCGGGGCTAAACAGAGGATTCTAAGCGCGAGTTCCGGCGGCAGGCTCGTGGATGCGTGCTGTCGAACAGTCTCTTACTGAGACAAACGGCCATCCAGTGTTTCCAGGTCTTTATTGGTGGTCATACTTAAATCTGCCATGAATAAATCATCAGAAGTTATGATATGGCGAAAGCCGTTTGAGGCAGGTGTAGCACATAAACCCGTAAAGTTAATCTTATGCAAAACGAAGGACGAGATGACTATAAAAGAAGGGATGAACATTATCTACGAAATAAATTGTTCCAGTCACGAATAACATAACACTTTATAAAGTTGATGCTCTCCTCATCTTCGAGGACATCTAGCGTTCATGTGCCATGATACATCTCTGCATATATCAATGCGTACGGACAAATGTGGACACGCATTGAAGTAGGGAAATGTTAAAATTTTGGATAAATGGAGTACCAAGAAGCTCGGCATTCAGGTAACCAGCGATCAAACGGAACATCTAAATCAGTCCCGTTTTAATAACCAAACAGAAGAGTCGTGGACGAAGAATAAGATAAAAGGGGTAGGCATTCAAAACAAATATGCAAGCAAACACAGCAAGGGAATAAAAGATTTCAAGCTAGGACATTCACCTCAGAGAACACAATATTTTCCTTTATCTCTTGACCTTTATAGCACTATGAGGTTTAAAGCGGCTCTTTGGTTCACTTAATAAGCTTGATATAGGCAACTCCACGGGACACAATAAACTGCATCCTAGGACACTAAAGGAACTAGCTAACTTTGTTGTGAACCCCTTAGGTATATGTTTTAATCTGACCGTAACCCAAGGTCGGTTAACAAAAGACTAAAAGAACGTCATTGTAAGGCCTGTCTTCAAAACAGGTACGAAACATAAACCTGAGAACTAACGACCCGTTTGTCTATCTAGCGTGGTTTTTAAAACTTTGCATAAGATAGTTCGGAAGGAGCTGTTTAAGCATCTCCATGAAAACCGGACTCTTCCGAAAATTCAGCAAGGTTTTAGAACAGGTTATTCCTGTCTCACTAACTTACTAGTGACTTGTGAAAGCAGGTGCGCTCTTAAAGACTAAAAGTTGCATATAGACGTAGCTTACATTGACTTTAGCAAAGGTTTTGATGGAGTTCCTCACAACACGCTGTTATATAAGTTCAGAAATGTAGGGGTTGGAGGCAATCTGATAATATGGATAAAAGACTTCCTAGTTGGGTTAGCGTCCCCATCCCATAGAAAACTAACTCGCTAAAAAAACGCTAACCAGAAAAAATAACTCAAACCATTTAAACTCTGCCCTGGGAGTTACAGGTAATATGACGCTTCATGGTGAAAGCCGAGT
This sequence comes from Schistosoma spindalis, assembly GCA_946903255.1. Classification (NCBI taxonomy): domain Eukaryota; kingdom Metazoa; phylum Platyhelminthes; class Trematoda; order Strigeidida; family Schistosomatidae; genus Schistosoma; species Schistosoma spindalis. Next base: position 79,591,220 of record OX336420.1, read on the forward strand.
TCCTTCGGAAGCCATGAGGCCGATGCCCTTTCTAACAACCAGAGTAACAATTTTTATAGTTACATGGAACGTTCGGACAATGTGGGAGACCAAGAAGACCAGTCAAATAGCAACGGAAATGAGGAGATACAACTTGGCGGTACTGGGAATCAGTGAAACCCATTGGACCCAAGCTGGACAACAAAGGCTAAATACGGGAGAGATGCTGCTATACTCCGGTCACAAAGAGGAAAATGCTCCACACACTCAGGGAGTTGCTCTAATGCTATCCAAAGTAGCACTAAATGCACTGTTAGGATGGGAATCTCACGGATCCAGAATCATCAAAGCATCATTCAAAACAAAGAAGGAGGGGATCACAATGAACATTATCCAATGTTATGCACCCACCACCCAATGGGACTACATGGACTGGGAGAGAGGAACGAAAACGGGGAAAGATTTGCAAATCTGTGTGCATCCAATAAATTGGTCATAGGCGGTACAATATTTCCACACAAACGTATACACAAATCTACATGGATCTCACCTGACCACATCACAGAGAACCAGATAGATCATATTTGTATCAATAAAAAGTTCCGAAGGACAATGGAAAATGTGAAAACCAGGAGAGGAGCGGACATAGCTACAGATCACCACCTGGTTGTGGCCAAATTGAAACTGAAGCTAAAGAAGAACTGGACAACTGGACAAACAGCGCTGCAAAGGTTCAATACAGCCTTCCTTCGAGATACTGACAAACTCAATGAATTCAAGGTAGCTCTCAACAACAGGTTCCAAGCCTTACAGGACCTACTGAAGGAAGAAGAAACTACTATGGAGGATAGCTGGAAAGGTATCAAAGAAACATTAACTTCAACGTGTCAAGAGGTTCTGGGCCCCAAGAAGCATCATCACAAGGAATGGATCTCTACAGAAACACTGGACAGGATCAAAGAAAGAAAGAACAAGAAGACAGCAATTAACAACAGTCGAACAAGAGCAGAGAAAGTCCGAGCACAAGCTGGGTACATATGGAACTCAAAACAACTTTCAACCAATATCAAAGTCAGAATCTTCAATACGAATGTCGAGACAGTCAGTTCTATTGTACGGACCTGAAACTTGGAGAACTACAACAACCACCATCAAGAAGGTACAGGTATTTATCAATAGCTGTCTACGCATGATGTTCAACATCCATTGGCCGGATACCATCAGCAACAGCCTTTTGTGGGAGAGAACCAACCAGCTTCCAGCTGAAGAGGAAATTAGGAAAAGACGATGGAAATGGATAGGACATACATTGAGGAAATCATCAAACTGCATTACGAGACAAGCGCTAACCTGGAATCCTGAAGGGAAGCGGAAAAGAGGAAGGCCAAAGAACACATTACGTCGGGAAATAGAAGCAGATATGAAAAGGATGAATAAGAACTGGAAAGAGCTTGAAAGGATTGCCCAGGACAGGGTTGGATGGAGAATGCTGATGAGCGGCCTATGCTCCTTCACGAGGAGTAACAGGCGTAAGTAAGTAAGTAAGTAAGTTGGGCGTCAATAAAGAGTCGGGGTGAACTTCAAATTGCCTATCTGATAAATTGTGTTTAGTGGAGTGCCTCAGGGTATAATTTTGGGGCCAGTGTTGTTCCCTCTATATGTTAATGACCCTCCTAGTCTCCTATAATCATCGGCTTTGTTATATGCTGGGGATGTCAAGATACGGAGAGCGATAAAAAGTAAAGGTGATTGCTTCGAGCTTCAAAATGACATGCGGAAATTATCCGAATGATCTAAAATTTGGTAGTTGCTGATAAACACTTCCAAGTGCATTGTGTGCCTATTGGTCATCAAGGTACAGAAACATACATTATGAATAACAGTGAGCGACCTGTTGTCCAGACACACAATAACGGAGGGGTCATCGTTAACCAAGACCTAAAAACTACTGTACACGGCCATGCAATGGCCGCCAAAGGCTTTAAAACCCTATGGTCAATACGTGGGTCTCTAGTTATGTCGACGCTAAAACGTTTTTGACTTTTTGTACAGTATTCATGCGTCCAAAACTTAAGTACTGCATACAAGCGGCTAGACTCTGATTTAAAGGAAACATCCGGTTGCTGGAAAAGTTTCAATGAACCACGATTAAGCTGATTCCCTGAATCACAAAGCTGCCGCATAATGATAGATTGGCTAAACTAAGCCTATTTCCACTGTCATATAGGAGGACCAGAGGTGACTTGACTACAGTTTTCAAATTACTTGGTGGTAAATTTACATATGTGATGCCCTTATTTTCTTGTCTTACTGATTCGACTTTCCCATCGACTCATCAATGAGTGGAAATCATCACCTCAACAAATGATTGAAGCTCCATCTGTCAAATCTTTCCATATAAAGTCGAACCAACTGAGACACCACCATTCTCAGGACTAACACAGACCACCTACCCTCCTGTCTTTTCCAAACTGACACAAACTGAACTATAATTTGCTGATATTTCTTTTTTTATCGTTGAATATACCAATGTTCTTAGACGAAAGCATCGTTGATTCATTGCTACTAGATACAGAAGCACATTAGGAGGGAGCTTCTTGTACTTCATCCAGAACCTTTTGTGCCATCTGTTTTAACGCATCGACCAATGCCTTTTGGCGGCTTAATATTTTGCCAACGGAACTGCTGTTTTTCACACCGTCTTTCAGCTTAATTATTAGACGTTGGTTTGTTCATATTATCCTTGTTTCCAACTATATAAACAGTTTTAGGTTGTTTGTAAAGTACTTTGTAGTCTTTGAGGATGGCAAACAGAAGTTCCCATAAACTGGTGATACTTGGAGAATCAGCTGTTGGGAAATCAAGTATAGTCCTGAGACTCGTAAAGTGTCAGTTTAGTGAGTACCAAGAGGCTACTATCGGGGGTTGGTTTTTAATACTTGATTTAATTGTTCAGCTGCCTATTTGACACAGACTATCGTCCTGAATGATCCTCCAGCAACCGTAAAGTTTGAGATTTGGGATACTGCTGGTTAGTTGTTTTTTTTTCAGTTCTTAAATTATAAATTGAAATTAAAAAGTCAGTTTTCGTGTGATCACTGAATCGGTGTCTATTCTAGGGCTCCAATAGTGTTCAAGCTGTCACTGGCATATGACGTTCCGGAAGTCAGATTACTTGTTTTTATGATAAACCAGGAAACCTGTCAATCAATTCCTAGTGCGCTTCTGTATATGCTTAGACCTCGACTCAGATGCATAAATTGAGCTCAAACTTTCAGGAGTGGGTTACGAGAGTCGGTTGCCATTTGGAAAGCTTGTGTTCAATATATATGTGGTCCTTTTAAACGCGAGACCTATGTCTTTCAGTTTCCCTAACCCAAAGTAAATGAAAAATAAAGGGTATATTAATTTGTGGACCTTATTCGCCTCGAGACCGTTGTTACAGGTGACCGTTTAGTAATGTTTAGTGTCTATTCATACAGGGTATTTATTTACTTAGACATAAATATTGGTTCAAGGAGGCATCAAATAGATATGAACAACATAAATTATTCGATTTATGTGAGGGCTGGAATACTGCCCGGATGCCTAAACCGAAGCAGGTGGTTTCCTTGGGGTGCCACACCCATAGCCTTTGTCCCAGAGGTCGAATACACAAGGCAGTGGGGTGACGTAAGGAGATGCAGTCCCATGGTGGCTGGTCACCAACAATAGGTTCATACGCCATTTATTTCCTTAGGATTTTGGAGCCCATGTGTACCATTGGTTTGGAATTAAGGTTTTCCAATTCCCCTAGGTGGACCCTCCGTATCCACTAACCCGGTTAAAGCCACAGACATTCGCTCTTCGTTCCCTCAGGTTCGTAAACAACACCCCCACTTTGAGAGGGCAGTAAGTAGGACTTCCCTGGCAGTGGTTGTGTGCACATGGCCATGTGAGAGCACTTCGAAACGGAGAGCTAACTCCTTACTCTCGTCCGTACCAGGGCATTTGTGGGCGGAGCGGTGCGCTTTAGGGTAGTTTATGTATGGAGTACCATTAGGTTGGTAAAGCGTAGGTAACATGATAAGTGAGTCATCCAAATAGTGTACTCTGGGGACCATTACGGTGAGGCTTTTTATTCGTTAAAATGGGGAAGAATTAGTGGTTTTAATTAATTTATATTATTTTCAAACACTCGGGGCATTTGACTTAAATGAATTGCAAATAGAAACGTAACCTTAGTTACTTTTTTATTTATGGAATTACTAAATTTATCGTTGTCTGTATACGTATCACGGTTGTGATTCGTACTGACAGTTGAGTACTTCCAAGTCTTATCTTTTAGGAATTAAGTTGGTCATCAGTAGGTATATACAATCGTATCACACTTCATTGAGGTAAGCAACAGTACCCTAATGCCAGGTTCGTGTCGTTGTATTTCTACTCACATATGTGTAGCCCATACTGATTTCCGAGGTCCTGTTTTTCTAACTGAAGGCATATGGTATCAGATGTTTATAATAAGAAGGGTAGTGTGACTGACAGCTCAGCTGATTTACTTCCATACTCTGTGTCTACATGTCAGCGTTAATTCTAACGAGCTGCTCGTATATTTATCTTTTTGTGAGATTTTAGCTGAACATATCAGGATTTCTGTACACTAAAGCAAGTTATCTGAAACCAGCGCAAGATGTATCCGCCTTATCTTATTGAACCCCTTATTCCAAGAGGTGGGGTGATTAACGTCAAAATGCTTTCTTGGTTTGCTCTCACTTGCTGCACATAGAAAATAGAAGTGTTAAATTATTAAAACATCCATTCTTTAAGTGTAACAAAATTGAAGTATTAAACTGATTCTGCTATCTAGATTCAACTGTAGGGCACTGGAGCACACCTTTGAAGCGCGCTTATTTTCCACCTATTAAATCTAATCGTAGAATACTGACGTAGAAGCAATCACCTTTTAGCCAGTATGCCGTAGATTCAAGCTCCTCCCCATCTACTTCCATCAAGGGAAACGGATATTATCATTGGCCCTGAAAAAATGTAGCTAAAAGCATGATTAATAAGTTTATGCTTGGTAAGTAATTCTAGCTGTTTAGTATCAACTTGTTTCGGGTTTTATGCTAATGCCATCAGCTTATAGTAAGTAGCTTGGTGGACCTAGGACTTGAACATGTGGCCTTACAGATAATAGGTGGTTACATAAATAATCAAATATTAATATATACGCACATGTCAAACTAGCTATAATTTTCTGTATTGGTTATTGAAACCTACAATTTCCTTTAAATTCAGGACAAGAGCGTTATCATAGTTTGGCCCCTATGTACTACAGAGGAGCCCAGGCGGCAGTTGTTGTTTACGATATTACTAACCAGAATTCATTCGAACGTGCAAAATCCTGGGTTAATGAACTTCAAGAAAAAGCAAATACTGGCGGGGTGATTGCACTTGCAGGAAACAAAGTGGATCTCGAAGGACAGCGAGCTGTTTCGTTCGAGGTAATGTGTTCAAACCTCTAACTTGCATGAGTTTTCCACCGACTTAGTACTTTAAGTATCTAAACACTACTTACCAAAAGTAATTCATAAGATTCTACAGCTATTTAGTGTAACATAAGTCCATGCACATAGAAAATCTTGAGTTTCAGCAATCATACTTTCTACCGTTTTATTTCACTCCTCGAACTATATTTTCTGTTTAACACTAATACAATTGATGCAGTTTCCATTTACTTGCTAGTCTTTTTCTTTGTTTCATCTCAGTATGCAGTCGATTTAACTTTCTCATGCTTAGCTTTCCACACCATACTTTCCGTTTTGTTAACCTCATCTTGGAATGCTGATGTAGCGTATGGTGACTTGGGTCGACAGTTGTACTAGGTTCTACAACTTTATCCTGCATTCAGAAGTTAATTCCTAATAATTAATTGTGGTTGTTAGGTCCTCCCCCTTCAACTGGGATCTGTTACGGGGTATCGATTGATAAAATCAAATGCCACACTTATGCTTCAGTATGTGACAGTAATTGCGGAAGGTATTTGTTAACATGTGTTGCCGATAAGATATCTGACTTAATTAGAAAATAGTATCTTACAGAAATTTACCTTGCTACTCGATATCTGTAATATATGGTGTAGGGAATGAAGAATTCATTCAAGTTATAGTACTCACTTGTTTTCCTAGGATTGCGGATTGTGACTGGAAGAAGAACAAACCAGTTGGTGTACGTTTGCATGTTGTATGTGATGAGTAACCATCCGCCAACATGGGCAATGACGAATGAAGTATGATTATATTGAGAAACAGCTGGGCCTGGTCGTATCAAGAAATATTATTTGGTAACACACTGATTACCCACCTAAGCTGTTATAGATTTGCCTTGTTTGCTACCTCATATGATAGAAATCAATGGTTAAAAATTAAATTGATTAAGGACCAGTCATAATATCATGGTTATCTGTTACTACTTGGTGTTTCTTCCCAATCCGGTTGGAGTTCAGTAGCTTCACTCATCCACTGTATTTGGAGACTAGACAATTTAATTAATTTTGGGGTGAAATTTCAAAAACAGTGTAGTTTATTTATAAAACAATTTATACTCTTCGAGTTCATTATTAAGTAACTTTCCCAGCTTCATGTTTATTGCACACAAGCTCATATAGTTGATAGCTGTTACAGAATAAGAAAACGTTCAAGCAGCTGTTGAGGACATAACATATGCTGTTGGTGGTAATAATGAATGCTAGGAAAACGTAGGTACAGGATTCAGTAAGTGAAACGTTTTTAAAAATGTACAGATCTTTCCTGTCTCATGGATTTTCATCGTTATCCAATCACTGTTATCCTTAAAAATGTGGTTTAAGCTCTTTTCATACATAACGTATATATGTTCCCAGTTTCATAAATCTGGTGTTATTCTCTTATCTTCAGGCGTGGTTTTAAAATATTCAATCTCCTAGTTATTAATTTTGTAAAATTTCAATTGTCATACGTTTATCATCTGAAGATTTAGATGTAACTCGGAAAAGTTTTGAACATTTTTTGATTTATACGTAAGTTTTTTGAGCTGTTCACTTTCTGTCAACATTAACATGTCGAAACTGTTGTGCTGTCAAGCATACATACATGTTAGATTTATTCGTACTTTACAAACACTGTACAACAATGTTTCCAGGAGGCTCCATTTTTTAAAGGGTTTCCTAATTTTGTTCAGTATTCTGTATATTAAAAGTTTCTAAATAGATTTTTTTTCTTGTTATTTTTTAGGAAGCACAAGAATACGCCGATAAAAATAGATTACTATTTATGGAGACGTCAGCCAAGATTGCAACTAATGTCTCCGAACTGTTCACTGCCATAGGTAATTTTCATAAGTTTGTGTGAGCTTGTTGCATATCATGAGGTCAGACTTGCATTTTACTTACGTTCGCCCGTTACCCCTCGTTGAGGAGTATAGGTCGCCCACCAGCATTCTCTATCCAACTCTGTTCTGGGCAATCTTACCTAGTTGCTATTTATCCTTTTGATTTCTGCTTCCAGTTCTCAACGCAATGTGTTTTTTGGCCTTTTTCCGTTCCCCTTCACGATTCTATGTAAGTGCTTGCTTCGTGATACAGATTGATCATTTCCTCATTCGATGTCCCATCCACTTCCATCGTCTCTTCCTAAGTTCCTCTTCAACTGAAACCTGGTTTGTTCTCTCCCATAGTAGACTGTTGCTGATGGTATCCGGTCATCGGACATGGAGTAATCTTGCATAGACAATTGTTTATGAACACTTGTACCATTTGTTGATGTTTGTGGTAGTTCTCCAAGTTGCAGCTCCGTACAGTAGAACTGACTGTCTTGATGTTCGTAATAAAGATTCTGACTGTGCTATTGGTTGACAGTTGTTTTGAGTTCCATATGTTCTTTAATTGTGGGAATGCTGTCGTTGCTTTGCCAATCCTCGCCTTTACGTCTGCATCAGATCCTCCTTGTTCATAGATGATGCTGATCAGGCAAGTAAAAGTTTCCACCTCTCCCAGAGTTTCTCCATCTAGTGTGATTGGTTTGGTTGGTGTTCTCTGTGTTGTATTTGAGGATGTTGGTTTTTTCCTTGTGTATGTTGAGGTCTACTGTTGCAGAGGCTTCTGCTACACTGGCTGTCTTGACCCTCATTTTTTCGTGTGTATGGGATGAAGAGCTAGGTGATCTGCGAAGTCCAAATCGTCCAGTTGCATCCAAGCTGTCCATTGTATTTCGTGCTTACCTCCCAGATGTGGTCGACGTGCGATGTTTTGTGGTGTAGGAATAGGTTGGAAGAAAGCTAGGGGCGGCCAGACCAAAACATGGCACAAATCCATGAAGTCACTGACAAGTGGACTGAGTCATGTTGGTAGATGTAGACTACCTGGTTGGGGACTGCGAGATAATAGCAACCGATGGTTAGAGACCTTGAATGACATGGCTCAAAATCGTTTGCAATGGCGCAGGTGCATCCATTCTCTGTGTTCTCCCAAACTCTAATCTTCTGAATTCTCCATGTCCTTGATTTTCTTTCCAAATATATTCCACTGGACTATACTCCTTAAATAACATCATCAAACCTTAACGTTTCCTGTCAGTCAGCTGCAACGTAGGACCAGGCACGTATATGCATCGGTCCAAGTTACCATACCGCATTAGCACAACAAGATGAACGTTTCCTGTCACTACTTATACTTTCACTACTCTGCCACTACGGGATTTGAGACGATAACTGAATCTTTGTGCTAGTGTGGTATGGCAACTCGAACTGATGTACGTACGTACGAAGTTCCACGTTGTTTCTGACTGACTGTCAGATGTGGAGGTCTCCATAATCCAGTCACCTATTAGAAGAAAGAGAAAGGGAAAGAGTGAACAGTCTTTTCTGACACCGGTCCTCACTTGGAATGCCTGTGCGAGCTGTCCTGCGTGCACGACTTTGCACTGTAGTTCATCGTATATATCCCAGATGATGTTGACAATTTTCTTAGTTACCGACATCACAATGTCGAAGAAGGTTCTCCTGTCCACGCTGTCAAACGTCTCATAATCAAGGAAGTTGATGCGTGGTGACGAGTTCCATTCAATTGATTGTTTAACGATGATCCGTAGTGTCACAACTTGGCCTGTGCTTGACCGATCTTTACGGAATCCAACCTGTTTATCTCGAAGCTGGACGTCTATCGAATCTTTTATCCGGTTCAGCAAGATTGTTGAAAACTTCATGGTACAATCAGTCAGTCAGTCAGCCACAACTTAGGACCAGGCATCGGTCCAAGCTGCCATACCGCATTAGCACAGCAAGGTGAACACCGGATTCATAGAAGTAGTTAATTCAATGATAGTAATATACAAAAGAAAGATTGTGTATAAGGATATAATACAGGAAGAAGGAATTGGTTGGTAGAAAGAAAGATATGAAGCGAGTTTAATCTCATAGTTTAAGTGATGGCAGAGAGTGTATACACCTACGCCATTGTGATCGATTCTGAGCTATGTCACCAAGAGTCTCCAACCATTGGTTACGATAGTCACGCGGACCCCAACCAGGCAGTCTGCATCTACCAAAATAGCTCAGACCAGAAGTTAGTGATTTCAAGCACTGGTGCCACGTTTTGGTTTGGCCGCCCCCAACTTTATTCCAACCATCTCCAACACCAGTTAGCCTTGCGTGTCGTAGTAATCGATGTTCAGGCATACGCAACACGTGGCTCAACCATCTCAGTCAATGAAGATTCACAACCTCATCAACTGACTTACCATCATTCCCTAATACCCTGCGTCCAACCTCACTATTGCTTACCCGGTGATCCCAGCAGATGCGAGCGACATTTCTAAGACATCTGTGATCAAATACTAGTAGCTTACGAGTATCTTCTACTCTTAATAGCCACGTTTCGCAGCCGTAAAGTAGAACAGAACGAACTGCCGCGCAGTATACTCGTCCCTTAATTGATAGCCGAATATCTCGCCTTCGCCATAGGTGACGTAAGTTGACAAAAGCCAAACAAGCTTTTCGAATCCGTGCTGAGATTTCATCAGACATCAACCTATTAGGGCTGATCAGACTTCCAAGATAAGTAAGGTTGTCGACTCATTCGACTACTTCACTCCCTATCCTTAGTTCAGGTGTCGACGCAGGCCAGTCCTGAAGCAACAACTTGCATTTAAAGGGGTAGATGCGCATTCAGAACATTCTGGCATTGCTCTGTGCTACCAAAACACTGCATTTTATCAACGTCTTCGCCAAACAGGACTATGTCGTCTGCGTATTCGAAGTCGATAAGTGGACCTCCTGGTAGGAGATCAATACCTGAGAATTCAGTCGATGAGAGCGTTATTTCCATCAGTAGATCGATGATGAAGTTGAACAAAAATGGAGAAAGTGGACAGCCTTGGCGGACGCCACTTGAGGTTGCGAAAGCAGATGACAGTTCGCCATAAGCTCTGACTCGACTAGTAGTGTTCGAGTAAAGAGCTTTCACAAGGTTTATGTACTTCTGAGGTACGCCTTTCACTGACAGACTGCCACAATCTCGCGGTCTACGGAGTCAAATGATGCTTTTAAGTCGAGAAAGACTACTGTCGGACGCCGATATGTATGCTTGTGTTTTAGAACTTGACGAATGGTGAATATGTAGTCGATGGAGCCATGACTAGGTCCGAAGTCAGCTTGATTCTCTCGTGTTTGCAGTTCACGAGTCTTAGGCGTCCGATAATTATCGAGGCTAGTATTTTAGAAGCTATATTAGTCAAACTAATCCCTCTGTGGTTGTCACAGGATGATTTTGACCCTCTCTTATATATCTGGACAATAAGTGGTTTGTGACCAGTCAAATGGGATAACGTCCAACTCCCAGATTTTAGCTAAAATATTAGTCAACGTAGTCGCTAGAATCGGACCACCATCCTTAAAGACCTATGGAACCAATCCATCTGGACCACCTGCCCTTCCTCGTTTCAGACTAACTATAGCTAGAGTTGGGGGACCTACTTCATTAGTCTGAAGATCTGTCTTGTGTTCCCTATAGCCGCCGCCTTTTCCATCTCTTGCTGTCGTTGCCCACCACTGCTCACGGTCGTTCCTTAGACTTTTGCTTAACCTAAATCCTATTTGTTTGTGTTTGCTAAAAATAAACGATTGTCTGTGCACAGTTGCAGCAAACGATCACCATTATCTGTTCGCTGTGTCGGAATACTAAAATAGCCACCTAAATACCTTTCTATTTGGTTAAAGCTACCTATATGGGCATTAAATTCACCTCCTACGAGTACTATGTCTGGACGTTTAGCTTTCTGTAGAAGTCCAGAGATCTTTCTGTAAAATTGATCTTTCACTTCATCCGAGCTGCAGTCAGTGGGAGCGTAGGCAGAAACAACAAAAAGGCAACGACGTGTGTCCCTATCCTTCCGAGTTCTTACGGATCCGTTTAACCGAACAGCACATAAACGACTGTTAACAGGGGTCCACTCTAACAGTGCTTCTTCTGCCCTTGTACACAATGCTATGCCTACACCTGTCAGTCCACGAGAACTGGACATCGGGTCGCCAGATACACGGTGGGTGTATCTCGTCGGCTCTCCGTCAGGTCAAGTGAATGACCACACTAGGATCCTGTATGTGTGTTTCGGAGACAGCATACATCAATGGTACGAGACTCTAGGGTCTTGGCCAAGGAGGTCTGCCCCCGAATGCCCTGGTATGGTCGAGAGTGGGGTGGCCCCGCCCTCTCGAAATGCTCTCACACGGCTACGCGTATACAGCCTCTGCCAGGGAAGTCCTACTCACTGCCTCCTCGTGTTGGGGGTGTTATTTACGAGAATGAGAGGACGAGAAGCGAATGTCCGGCGCTTTAACCGGATCTCAAACCAATGGCGCACATGGGCTCCGGTATCCTGACGGAACAAATGGCGTATGAACCAATCGTTGGTCGCCGGCTACCATGGGACTGCATCTCCTCACGATGCTTTACTGTATTGTGGGTAAGACGTTTAGGTCAAAAGCTCGGGGTGTGGCCTCCTAAGAAAACCACCTGCTTCGGTCTGGGCACCCGGGCAGTATCAGCCCACACACAAATAAAATGAAAATTTGTGTGGCGCATATATATTTGGTGCCCTATTGCACCAATATTTATGTGTTCAAATAATCAAACAATAAGGTCTGCTGACCGATCTGACTTAGAGTGCGTACGTTGAAGGCTCCAATGTGCAGTTTGGAGCGAGGTTTCAGTAGACCTGGCACAGTGTTTTGCGCACTAGAATCGTTGGCTGTGGTGACACTTGAGGAGAAAACCAAAAGAGGAAGTTTAGTATAGAAAGTCGATGTAGGAGGAATAATAGGAATTGAAGAGGGAGGTTGATTATGAATACAGTGGTCTTGAGTGCTGTTAGAGGTATGAGGGCGGTTATCACTTCCCGGTCGCCCACATCGTGGAAGGGTTCTTTTGGAGGTACCTGAAAAGGAAATGGGATTAGAGGTGATCATAGTGACCTGAGAGCGTGACCACAGTGCCCAAGGAACAACCCCTTGAGGCCGGTCACACACCTTTTTGTGGGTAAGTTTTGTGTTAGTCCCGTATCTTACTGTTGGAGACGGATATCCATGAGATAAGGTGAGGTGTGCATTTTTAAGGTCGACCTATTCTAACCCCATCCCAACTTGTGGGAAGGCAGCATCGCTGTCATGCTGGTTTTCTGAAAAAAAACACCTTACTGCCGTCGCACCTCTGTACAGTCAGCAGTACGACTTCGCCTTCGGACCTCGGGTTTGTTGCTTTTAGTCTTACCGCTTTTCAACCGACATGTCTGACATGGTAGGACATTGAGGAACGGTTGTTCCAGCCATTATAACTCAGTTGCCTAATCACGTTAGGTAAGTCCGACCACCACGTCAAGGTAGCAACAACGGGAATAGATTCCTTACTAATATTGATATCAGTTGGGTATTCAACGAGTTCGTTTTTGTGCTAGATACCTGGTATATCCGAACATTCCAAATTGTTGCTCTGGTTGTTGGAAGGACGTTCGCTCTCGTGGTTTCCTAAGAATCTCTGCCTTCACCATGAAGCGTCATGGTTCTTCTGGAAGGAGATCGTTCAACTCAGAGGACAGAATTTAAATGGTTTAATTTGTTTACCCTACTTAACGTCTTTTTAGCAAGGTTGTTTTCTACGGGATGGGGTTTCTGACCCCATACCCAACCTTCTTTACCCGGGTTTATGACTTGCAGTAACCCTAGAAGAGCTACAGGCGGAGTTAGGTTTGCATTTACATCACTATAGTTTGCTTAAGCTTAATATAACGGTAAAAACGCAGTTTCGATTTCAGCTGAAATTTAAGTAGTGGAATCGATAAACTAGTTACTGATTATTTGATACGACGCTTAATCTAGTACTAATAAAGATGTTTACAGAAATTTTAAATAACGTTTTGTTATTATCTCTCCTTACACATAATTTTGGTATCGACCAATAATCTGCCTTTAGGCAGGTTATTTTATTTGAACACATAAATATTGGTACAAGAGGGCACCAGATACTTCGACACCATGTCATATACTGACCACCTCTCCACTTTTTCCTACCAGTCTCAGAGTGGGCAAATAATACACGACGTGAAATTCTCTAGGACGACATTCGTAGAACATGTCCAAGCCACCAAGGTCGGTGTTTCAAGATGGTGACACCAATTGCATTATCGTCTCTGCGCCCGAACACACGATGCCGAACCTCTGCATTACTAACATGGTGTTGCCACTGGATGTCAGCAATCCTTCGGAGACAGCGATGATCGAATACAGAGAGTCGTCTAACATCCTCAACTAGGAGAGGCCAGGTTTCACAAGCATAGAACAGAACTGCTCTCACCGACGTGTTGTAGATCCGACCTCTTACAGCCAGACTGACATCACGAAGGCTCAAAAGATGACCCAGATTGGCATAAGCCGCTCTGGCTTTCGTTATACTTGGATCGATCTCATCACTCATGCCATCACCAGCACTTATGCAGCTACCCAGGTACACGAACTTCTAGACTACTTCTATCTGCTCACCATCCAGAGTGAGTAAAGGATTAGAATCCTGCCAGTCTTGTAGAAGTACTTTGAACTTCGAAGGTGCAAAGCACATACCATACCTACGGACATTGATTGCCAACTGATTAAGTGCGGATTGCATGGCTTGAACATTCTCGCACAGTACGACAATATCATCCGCATACTCAAGGTCGAGAAGTCTTTCTCCAGGCAACAGATCCACACCACCATTACTTACATCCGTCAGAGCTGTTTCCAGAATGTCATCGAAGGCAAAGTTGAAGAGGAATGGTGAGATTGGGCAACCCTGCCTAACCCCACTGCTCGAATGGAATAATGGAGAAAGGTGGTTGTATGCCATCACTCTGCCTGAGGTGTTTGTATATAGGGCTTTTAGGATGTTAATAAACTTCTCAGTCACACCCTTCTTCAATAGACAATCCTAGCAATAAAAAGTCCTATCCAACGAATCGAAGGCATCCCTGATGTCAAGAAACACTAGAATTGCTGGCCTTTGATAAGTATGGCGGTGTTCTAACATTTGGCGGAGGGTGAAGATATGATCAATACATCCTCGACCAGAACGAAACCCAGCCTGCTCCTCGCGAGTCAATCCTTCTCGTGTTTTGAACAACCTATGAAGTATAACGGAAGCCAATAGCTTGGACGCAGTCGGAAGTAGACTTATCCCCCGATAGTTGTTACAGGAACGACGTGAACCCTTTTTAAAGATAGGGACAACTATGAACTCATTCCATGACCTTGGTTATTTTAGTCTTTTCCCATTCTTTTCTTTAACGTTTTTGCGTTGTCTTTCCAATCGATATTATTTTCTTTATATTGTCGCTATGAGTGATTAGTTTAGTAGTTGAAGGACTGAACTTTCACTGGACTTCTGGTTCGAACGTAACAGCACTGTTAAGAGTTTGAGCAGCCGGATAATATTGTTAACTTTTAATGATAGTATGTAGCTGAATGCCGAATTCGCGAACATTTACATGAGAATCTAGTGTTTCCGTGAAATTTCTAACAGTTCATATTTCGGTGAATAACAGTTTCATCCCATTTGTACTGTTTTATATTATTATTTTTCTAACATCAGATGTCTAACTGAGGTATATTTCTTATCTTCTAGGGTTTTATGAATCCCTTAGTGTTTCGACATTCATATGGCATTAATCTTGACTCTTACAAATCGCATTTTTGCTATCAATGTTTTAGTGGTTGTTGATGATTTAGACAATTACTTCAGGAACATTTAGCAGTCGAAAATGATGTGCATTATAAGCTAAGGTTGAGTTTTTTTTAGATGCCTCAATTAAGATATTTTGTGATGCAGCTAATTGCAACTTTTTGCTTGTATGTTAGTCTAACTTTGATAAATGTTTCTACCCTTGTAAACTTGCTTGCGATTTCAGCTCGGGAGTTACTTAATCATGCAGAACCATCTAGACCATCTGGGGGACAACAGCTTACGCCAAACGATTCGCCTACTCAACAAAGACAGTGTTGTAGATAGTCCTGATTCGTCCACTCAATACTTTCTTATAACATGGGAATATCACATGTTTCTTCAATCCTCCAGTCTTTTACGTCATTATTTTGCATGTTCAGTTTGTTTCAACTAATGATTTTGCTTTGTAGTCATATTGGTCACAATTTTACGCATACGGGTTGCTGTAATCCCTGTTGGAGAATTTAATTGATCTTGAGATCTCGAATCAAATTGTCACGTGCTATATTATTTTTACCCAGTATGCTAAATACTTCCTTACTTGCATTGGATTTACATAACTATGGGTCATACAAATTTATAATCTACATTACTGTTTAATGATTTATTGGAACCGTTTGTGTAACTAAAATATATTGTTTTTCTCTCTTCGATAAAATGTTTACGACATTCATTCCACTCGTCAACTCATGAATATCATTGTACTATGTTGTTATTTTACTTCAAATGTTTGATCATCGAATCATCCAACTATATCTTCACGCTCTCCATATATATATATATATATATATATATATATATATATATATATATATGCTGAAATTCAATTATTTCTAGGATTCAGTTTTGAGCAAAAATATGCTGAAAGCTCCATTGATCTTATGATTTCATGATTTGTATTTTATCTCTTCTATGCGCAATCTTCTGTAAAATAATATCGTGTTACCCATTTCGTTGTATTGCTTTTAATTTCGACCAGTTAGTACGGTCGCTAACTTACAAACTTTTCAATTTATTTCGACAAGGTCGAATATTTGATTTGTGTGAATTTATTTGACTGTCGGTGTGTTATTTAAAGTAGATCGGTAATATAATGTTGGTGTAGTCGTTTTGCTCACACTGGAACAAAGTTCTCCCTTAAACTGATTACGTGTTTTTAACTAGACGTTTCATTCTATATTAAGTGTTCCTTATGATTTGCTGGGTTTTTTAAACCCTATTGAATCATTTCAGGTTATTACACTTGACGACTCAGAAATTTAACAAGGAAAGGAATGTATTATGATCAAGCTAAAAATCGGAGGCGTGATTAGATCAGTAAGTTGCTCATACCAGAGGTTCACTGGTTTCATCTGGTCCTTTATTTATTTATTTAAGCACATAAACATTGGTTCAAGGAGGTACTAGATATATATACGCAACACTTCGTCATCCCGTTTGTGTGAGGGCTGGAATACTGCCTGACAGCCTAAACTGACTCAGGTGATTTACTTAAGGGGCCACACCCAGAGCCTTTGACTTAAAGGTCTAGTCCACAAGGTGGTGGAGAAACGTTAGGAGTTACAGTCCCAAAAATAGGTTCATACGTCATTTGTTTCCATAGGATGTTGGAGCCCTTGTGTACCATTGGTTTGGAATCAGTTTCCCAACTTCCGTGTCCACCAACCTGGTTAAAGCTCTGGATATTCGCATTTTGTCCTTCAAATTTTGTAAAGATTCCCGCCTCGAGGTTTATTTAAAATCCATCAGCAAGTTGTACTATCAAATATCTGATTTTCACTAGTCTAATTCGTCCACCAAGGATAGTATCACACATCAAAATAGTGCTGTGAGTTGGCATATGATAATTATGAATGTACTTATTTGTATTGAACCTAGACACAACTTCCATCTCGTGGGTATGATAAAACATCTTAATCTTATAACACTACTGAGCCCTAATTGACTAAACACTGAAAAGACTTCAATATGGAGGTGGTATTCATCATTAGAGAGCACTGGGCAGATTTTTCGTCCGTGTATTAACTAGCCACAAAACATACTTCAATAAGTATTCAGTATCTTTACTTGCCTGTAAATGATTCAGTTTTCCAAATGCTTATAGTGTTCTCCAATCAGTTTTGGTTAATGCTTAATCCTTCCTAGACTCTTGCCTGACTAAATATGGAGAGGAAGGAAATTAAAAATGGATAAAAAGCTGAAGGATTATGTGTACGAGTCATTTATACATATAAAGTACTGGGCTAATCCGGATAAGAATGTGCTTGTTGGGTGGTAATGGTTAGGTGAATCATTAACTTCCAATGGGTCACCGTCATTCTCACCTACCATGTGACCTTGGTATTATGGTGTTATCCGTCCTAGCTTCGGATGTACGCTGCTGTATTGCAACACCAACAAAAAATTGTTCAACGAATGTCTTTGTTCCAATTATTTGTCTGATTTTTGTTAAGGATTGCCAACTGTCAGTCACTGTTAGCGTATGCTGATCATAAATGGGTTTGTTTGATCTTACTATTTGATCTCAACTTTAATAGACTTCCTTTTTCCTCTAAAGTTATGATGGTCTTTATTAGACTGGTTAATTTGATTTATGGGAAGAGCTATTGAGCATTACAAAATACGTAGATAAATATGTTGATTAAAGTGAATGGTCTAGAAGCCGAAAGTGATATAATTACAACTCATATAGCATGTACAGATCACTTAATCTGGCTTTGAGTCTCTCTGTTTCTGTCACCTCACTGCCCGAATCAAAGTATCGAGATGAATTTTCTAACGTGCGACCCCCTGGTTTGGAAACTGCATATTTTATTCGCTAATCTATTGTCTCTTGTGGTTGCTACTATGCGGTTGTTGATCTAACTCCGAAAAGCTACTGCTCGAGGTTGCTTGACAGTGGTTAATAAGCCAGACACTATTATCAAGCTAAAACCACAATACTGTATTTCATATCACTAATAAGATTGAAGAGGATATCTAAACCAACATGTAACTTAAAGCAAGCGAAATGTCGACAATAATTTAGTCAACAGGCAAATAAACACAATGTACGTTCTTCCAGAGTCAAGCTAAATGCTCAATGGTACATAAAATAAGGTTACTAAACTGCATAGCTATTGATCTAACGAGTTCATACATTAATTTCTGAAAATGATGTAAATAACTTACAATAAAACCAAGGATCCATCTTCACACCTTTCACTAAACCATTATACATCTAAACTTCATATAGTGTAAGAATCAAGTATATGTAAATACGAATATACAGTTTAAGTAAATGGTTTTGTCGAAAAGAAAATTTTCTTCATCGAATTCTCTTTATTCAAGTGGTTAATTTAGAATTACCTTCTCTGCGTTATTATTTTTCCACATTTCTGAAACCCGATATTCATCTGCTTTTTCATTCGAACCATAATGTTTCCAAAATATACGTCTATCAATTGATCTAATGTAATATTACCGAATCCATCCCTTTATGATCATCAATTATTCCTCAGATTACAAACCATTTTAATGACTTATTTTCAATTATTTCTTTACTAGACAGATTTTTTTTTCAATTTTCTTCAGTATTTTTAATGGATTCTCACAGATTCTTATTTATTTATTTATTTTTTAATGTTACACTTTTACTTCATTTTTATACATCTAAAATGAAATTTACAAATTAGAATAGGAATTTGTTTCGACTTACGAATGTTGTTTTTATTTTGATAATTTCTCAATTAAATTTACCTAATTACTAGTCATTTAATGCACTTTTCAATTATATTTATTATTGTATATTTCTTTTAATATAAATTAAAATGACTATTCATATGATACAGTCAGCCGATATTAATAAATTAACACTAGTCTAGAGCTATTGATTGTTTTAATAACTAAATATGTAATTGACGTTCATTATCAAATGAAAAACCACTTAATATAAATTGATTATGATATGTCTTAATGATAAATTAATAATCATAGCTAAATTTTAGATTATTATGAACGGAAATTAGCTTATTCATTATATATATATATATATATATATATATATATATATATATATATATATATATATATATATATATATATATATATTTACGAAACGATCGAGGTCTCTACGCCAACTACATAAGGGGATTTAAATTATTTCTCGTTTTTGATAAAAGATATATATTCATGTGACTGTTCCACAAACGAATGATTTCAATAATTTATATCTTAGAGTGAAGTTTAAGATAACTAGTAGGGTATAAATTATTAGGGAAAAAGAAATTACTTTCGCTATCCTGAGCTTTTTACACTTCATAACATTTAGTGTTGGTACTCTATAGAGTATCAGAGTAAGTAAACCACACAAATCGATATGATAATTTTGTGTGAAAAATGAAATACAAAAATGTCATGGGATCTGTAAACCCTGAAAAGCGATCATATCAGTAGTATTTAAGCGAAAATGTCACTGAAACACGAAGTGAAGTACTATACCTATACAAATAAGCACCAGACGTGAATCAGAAAATTTTATTCTGTAGACATCAGTAATACACTTGGTCAAAACAAAGTGGTATCTTACCCCGTGGTGTTTGACTTTTTCTAATGACTATTTTGTATTGACTGATGTAGTGGGAAATGCTAATTAAGTCTCTTAGGGATCCAATATAATTGAGCTTCTAAAGAGTGGTGGTCTTTTCAGCAACTTATCTAATTTACGGTGAGACTTTAATTTATAGATTAACCAATCAGATTTATGATAACAGGTCTTGGATTTTGGCGTGCGATTCATTTGTTCATTTGGTTAAATAGAGTTTTGGCATTTTAGCTTATGTCAGTTCGTGATGAAAACCCTAAATCTAATTCCTAACCCTAACCATCAAATATAAATAATAGTTCTTACTCTTCACATAGATTTATAAACTTCATTTAGCCTTAGCAAGTAGGTGGACATTCTCAAGGTCACTTTAGCGTCACTCAAATGTCTGTAAATTATAGTCTCACCCTAATTTACATTTTAATGAAAAAAAAACGATGTGGTGAGTATATATCTTCGGCTAACATAAGATGAGAACAGAACTTGTTAATTAAAATGTAAGTTCAAAATAATTGGTGAAGCAGTAATTTGAACTCATTTTTTAAATCATCAATACTGCCTACTCCAGCCATTATTTAGATACTATTTGAGAAAATTGCAAGTGTTTTGACCACCAGAAAATTACAACGTTTGTAAAAAAGACCCAAAAAATAATCATAGTGTCTAAAAATATACACTCCTCTGTTGTAAATTTGAAGGAAAAATCTAAAGAGTAGCTCATGGCTGTTCAACCTAACACACTAATCACTCATCTACCTCTTCATACCCGGTCAAAGATGTAGTTCTAAATACACGATGGAGAACCTAGTTCCTGACCAATTAAGACACTTGTTTCCCTATTTGAGTATTAGTTTGCAGCCATGTTACCTAGTATGTCTATTCTAAACAGTGAGCCTGAGAATGCTTTTTGAAGAGATGCTTGTTTTTACTGGATTTCCATCAAAAGAAGCTCGTTAGATGCGGCTGTGGATATGAGTCGCTTATGTTTCGTTGGTGGAGAGATTGTTCGGTAAAGTACTCCATGATCATTACTGTGTTTTCAAGTAGAAACGTACATACTACAATAATAAAATGCAATTACTTACGAAAATACGATTGTCAGATCTACACTACTATGGATCTTTGACTAAAGAAAGCTTCATTTGAACTCAATAATTTTTTCGAATTTCATTCTACATTAAATGAACCTTCTGATTAGTCCCACTGTTATGGTAATCTAGGTTTGAGAAGCAAGCATCTAACCAATACGATAAACAGACTTCATGGGTTGAAAATCTTCAAAATTTGGACCCCTACATTCTGTTGACAACTTTTCACCTGCATCATATTAGTAAGCAATCTGCAATCCGTGTTAGTTAATTGTCATCTGCTATGGATGGATATGCTACCTCAAAAATGTTCATTTTTGGTCCAAGTCTATTTACTAGTGACTAATTTTCAAAGGTAATTCCTGGAGCTCTAGCAAGAAACCGTGGTCAATGGAGTTCAGTCACGTTGAGTGTGAGGCAGTTACCTACCAATTATATTGAAAAACCGATAAAAATATCACGAATTGTGTGAAGTTAAACATGTACACTATTGGATATTGACTCAGCCGTCTAAGGATTTATTGCTCGTCACGAGACCGAAGGTCCTGGGTGCAGTGTCCGGCTACGAGGCCATGGATGCGCACTATCGATGGGTCTCATATTAAGATGAAACATCTGTCCAATGCTTTCTGATTTTCAATTATTGTTTAAATATGGTCAGTATTTGTTACTAACTTTAACATTAAACAAAACCGACAAAAGTTCTACATACCAACTACGTTAAAGCTTTTTAAACACTTGATACAATATCATTTCATAGTCAATTACTTTGCTGATTTTTCACAATCTAATACTTGATCAACACTAACTGTCATTGACTATTTTATCTTATCCGTAATGCTGTTAATCATTATTCGATGATATAATACTTTTCTGTGAATAATTGAATCACTTTCAACGTTACAATGAAAAACAACTTTGTCACTGGTTGTATATAAATTTTTACTTAACATATGCAAATTTATTTTTTGATTTGTAATTCCTATTTAGAAGTAAGAAAATAAATAAACAAGTAAATTGTAATGGTATCTTGTCTGCTTGTTTAAATAAATGGGTTGGACTTCTTTATATTATTTTTCTTGTTGTTGATATATTCTGTAAACGAAACTCTCTTCTATTTAATATAGTACAACCTTAGATAAATGTAATATGACATTAACTCTCGACAAGTTTCTGATGTGACCGCTTGAAAAGATTTTTGCTATAGTTAACTCATATTTTATTAAATGAATTTTATACCATAATATTAATAACAATTATATGGATTTAACTGTAAAACTCTTGATGTCCAGACGACACAATAAGGCAGTTGTTTACATTTTCATACCATTAATAAACGTAGGTAATATTTTAGCAATTTAGTTGAAATACAGAATTTCCTTTATTATTTTAAATAGAGCAAGAACAAAGATTGGTGCAGAACAATATGATTTCATTTTATTTCGTTAGGTAGTCACCAGCTGCTTACAACCTAAAATATTTGAAATTCAACGTTATTACAGATATTGACATACTTATACATCAGAGGGTGATGAAGGATGAATATAAGTAACATGATGTAGCAAAGATTCCGTTCGAGTTAATGAGGTCATAAAATTTTCATTTCGAATGCATAGAGTTTAGGAGGGAAGGCTCCATAATATAGAAATAGTGATTAGAACTCATGGAATTAAAACATTAGATAATTATGTAGTGAAGTAACTGAAAGTAGATTAATGGTAATAAAGAGATATATGAATTGAAATTGGTCAGTTATGAATGATGTAATTATAAAATTCAGAAAGAGTTGGAATGACGTAATAAATAAAAGGTGGGAGGGGGTAATGTTACCAGGGCAAGGAAAGATTTATTACTGTTTCTTTTTGTATACAAAGATCTGGTTTCAAACGTTTGATTGCTATGGCTTCAGGAAATTTCAAAAGGTTTGAATTTGATTGTTTGTTAATCACCTTGAAGGACTTCAGTATATCGACTTCGTGTTCTATGTCAAGATGTCTTGCGATAGCGTTGTCGTTCTTTTATAAATTTATGACTAAAGTTCCTAATTCTTTACTCGGTTAT
The DNA here is from genome assembly GCA_946903255.1 of Schistosoma spindalis. Classification (NCBI taxonomy): domain Eukaryota; kingdom Metazoa; phylum Platyhelminthes; class Trematoda; order Strigeidida; family Schistosomatidae; genus Schistosoma; species Schistosoma spindalis. The sequence goes on from OX336420.1 coordinate 79,614,192, forward strand.
ATTTAGGTTTGAGAAGTAAGCATCTAACTGATAAAATAAGCAGATTTCAAGGGGTGCCAAGATTTAAAATTTGAAACTCTACCCCCATGGTCAGTAGCAATTGCATTGAAATTACTTTGACTTTGTTTAATGGAATAAATACAAACGTTAAATTTGCAGTAAATCTGGTCATAGGATATTGACGCATAGGCTGAACTGTATCACGCGAACCGAGAGACCTGTTATAAGGAGTGCGTTCTTCTATAGAGTCACTATTTCCTAGATTTCTTAAACCAAATCGACTATAAAAGTGGTGTAGATAACCACAGTCATCATTAATTAAGCTACATTTATAACATATCTCAGTGTTATCACGTTGGCAAGGAGATAGAAGATAGTTGCTCAGGATTGTGAATTGATTGAGGTCATATGCGTAAACCATCGAATGTTGACTAGTTGGTTCAAAGATTAAGTGATCATCACGAGAACGAAAATTTTAGGTTCAACCCTCCGTAAACACATGGACGCTTTCTGTTTAGGAGCTTCACATTTTACAATGAATAAAACGATAATTACTAACGTAGGTATCAATGCCAAGGTTGGACTTGATAGATTCGAATAAACTGAGAATTGGGTAGAAGGGTAATAATTAATTTATTTTTTGTTATATCCCAATCAGCAGAAAATTGTATTTCTGACATTTAGTGCCTTAATGTAAGCCACTTCTCCGGAGTAAATAAATAACCGCAATGTCGAGTCACCTAGGCTAGTGGCGACATTGCAACTTCATCGATCTTCACTACAAAAGACCTGACATTTGTCGCTACCTGTAAAATTATCGATAATGGGGAGTACTTTGAATCAGTTATTACAGTTACTGTCACCTTCAGCAGAAAATACAAAGGGAGGTGATGAATTTGAAATTTCACACAAGTGGCTGGCATTTTTTATTCTTAGAGATTTTGATCAGTTATTATTAACATTATTTGCTGGGGATAAGATAGAAAACGGATACTCATAATTGTCACTGGTCAAATTATTTATTACGTTTACAGGAAATGAGAGAGATGATAATATTCATACATTTTTATGGTTTTATTTGAAATTTTATAATGATCAACATAGTCGAGAAATGAGACGGTTGTTCTGAAGGATTTTATGGCTTTTGTGTAAAATGTTGGATCACGTAGATGTAGTAAAAGTGAAATATGATTGTTCGTTGAGCCTGAACAAACAAGCATTTAGCCTATTGACTACTAAATATATGATTTCCCTTCCTGTCATTGATTCCTAGTTCAGACTTACTGAGACTGACTAATTGTAATTGTGTTGAATAAAGTATTACCTAGTTTTAATCTGGTTCTCTATTTTGGGTTGTGAATCCTGGATGTGATATAACGTAACTAGTCTTATTATTGTAGTATATCTGACAGTGCGAGAAAAATGTTTCAAACGATCTGTCATATTTGTAGGAAGTTTTTTTGTTTAACTTTTAGTTGAAATGACCTTAAACAGAATAATGTGTGAAGATTTGTTAACCAAACATAATAATTTATCGGTTCTTAGAAATCTCAGTCTAATTCTGTCAAATAAAATTCGCTGATTCACGAGCTGTTTCCTGGATGTAACCATGTGGTTTTTTTTAACTAATTCTAATATCAACTAAAATTATTTGTCAACTTTTTGCCTTCATACTAGAGTAACTCATTAATTTGTATTTAATTGTTTAAATGAATATTGAACGAAATTTTAAAGGTAACTTTATTAACTTTGACCAAATTAAATTGATCGTCTACTCAATGTACAAATGTATCGACTTTGTTTAAAATCAATATCTTGGTTATTCAAAATAATAAACAAGTGGTTACAGTTTCATGGGGGTTATTACATTTAAATAACGCCCGCTTCTTTTAATTGAGATCATGAACCGATTGATGTTAGACCACCATTGAAAACCTGGACGCACTGGACGGCCGTTTCGTCCAATTGTGGGACTCCTCAGCAGTGCGCATCCACGATCCCGCTCGCGGGATTCGAACCCTGCTTCTTCGACAAGAATTTGAATGTCTGACATCGTTTAATTTAACTCAAGTACAATACACTATCCGCACTCGGAATACTGTTTTTTTTTACTGAATAAATTTATATACTAGTTTTAAATACATATTCTACTAGATAAATTAGCTATCTTCTACAAACAGTATGTGTTTATCAACTAAACTACCACTCAGCAATTTGATTATCAGTTTAATCAGATAAGATAAGTATTATAGCCAACTTTCGAATATAATCAGTGCCTGACGAGTATGAAAAATGTGAAGTAACAAATGAGGAGTGATTGAATGTAGCCAGCGAGAAATTCGGTCTAGGTTTCCTGCTGATTAGCATTAGTCAGCAAGATTTACCTGTAATCTTGGAGGGATTGATACTGTAGGAATCAAACCCGAGGCACCTAGGTCTACTGATTTGTAAGAATGAGATATTTACAACCGAGCGATCAGAGTATTGATCGATATCATATGTATCTAGTCTTTAATCTCGATTGTATTCTGTTGATCAAATTATAGTGTGGAGTCTGGTTTTAAAATGAAACCATAAAACCCACATAAAACTTAAATCACTAAAATAAACATCATTCAGTTGCTTTCGTGTTACCTCACTACTGGTGGAAGGTTGTATTCGATAAGAAAATGTATTTTGTTTCTTCGCTGCTAACTTAAGGTCAATTAAGACTAAGTACCGTATATTATTATTATTATTATTATTATTATTATTATCATTGACAAATAAGACAAACAGCTTGACTAGTTCAAAACAAACATGACCTAATCTGACCTTATTTGTTTGTACGAATCGAGTCTAGTATTCTTCGGTTTATCACTCTAGATAAGTTTCATCTTACAAGGAATTAATTAATAAACAGATGAAAATGAGTAATAAAAGTTACTCTCTCTCTCTCTCTCTCTGAGTTTAAACAAATGAACATAAAAACGATGTTCGAATTTAACTATGAACTAGTAAGGATTGAGTAAATTGAGATAATCTCTAAAGACAAAAACCAAATACTCTGACGACGATTATAACTTGCATTTTCGAATGGATATTTCTTTCTGTTTAACAGTCGTTAGTCGAATATAAAGGCAGTAATACTCTCGATATTTATCATTTCAAATAATATCAGGAAATTCATATGATCATTCCAAATTTTAAGAGTGACTGATTGAGTCGTTAATGCAAAAAAGAGCTTAATGATTTGTTGCTTAAAATTGTGAATTAATTTACTTTTGTAAACCAAGACTCTATCTCGTAGGCTTCAACTGAACCCGGAGTAATTGTAATTTAGTCTGAACAGCAGGTGCATTGATGTTTAATTCATTCACCCTCCACTAGATATTCAAATACCAGTAAAATTATCAGTATAAGGTTGTGGAGATTGTTGAGTTTCATTTGAGATATTGAACCGATTAATGTTAGACCACCATTGAAAACCTAGAAGCAATGGATGGCCGTTTTGTCCCAGTATAGGATTCTTTAGCAATTTCTCAATGGTTGTCTATGATGTTAACTATCAAATGGACCAAGCTCCACAAAATCTATTCACCGTACGTATAGTAAATTAACACAATCTATATAACTACTTAAATAGTGATGTAGGTGTTAGAAGTCCCAAAAATCCTTTTGGATAATATTAACAGACTTAATGTTTGAAAATTAAGCTTGGTCGTGCAGATGTGTGAAGAACTGTAAACAGTTATTACTATACGTTAAGTAACTTAAAGGAATAATTATGATTGGTTATAGACATGCTTGATTTAAGTGAAATAATCAGAAACGTAACCGTAAGACCAAAAACAACAATAATAAAGGCATTTGAATTGTATGTGTTTCTATAAAGCAACCTTGTTATTACAGTTTAGAGCAATTTCAGTCAATTCAAAGGTTTTGTTAATCTGTGTTTTATTTATTCACATCTATCTAAACCTCCTATTAGAACAGCTAGGTAGAAGCCAAATGAGTAGTTAGGAATATAATTTGTAATACTTTGAATCACAACATATGTGATGTATAGGCGAGGATGATAATGATTGGTTGTTTGCTTAGTCACATTTGTAGATAGTCTGACAGGCTTTAGATGAGTTATATATTCTCCTGTCCTTATTCATATCATGGACAGTTTTAGATTGTTGTCGGGTTTTGGTGTGGGAATATATTTACGTTCTAGTCAGGCTAATCGTGTGTTCTTGATCTGAGTTGTGTTGAAGTCCTGTAGAATAGACACTGGGAGGGAATCTAGTGTAGATATTCGTCTAAGGCGAATTAACGTCCCATTCGTAGAGATGAAGAAAATCCAGCCGTTATAACAACATGTAGTCATAAAAACCATATATTACACAATGGTGTAGTTTAAGTTTTATATTTTGGTGTATGGGTAACACATTCATAGTTAACTGTTACTTTGATTTATAAAAGATAGAAGAAAAATATCACCAGACGAACTAGATGATAAGTGCACCTTAAACCTAAGAAGATACAATTCACTGAACACCAAATATCTAACTTTTACATATTTCTTTCTTCATCTCACTCTATAATTTAGCATCCATGGTATTTTAACAGTAGAAAATAGGGTATATTTATCTAATATTACCCGAGAATTTCGTATATAATTTAACTCAAACTTTCATTGTTATGAAGTTAGTATTTGAGTCTACAGTTATTAAGACTAACTAACTTTTATCTGATATTCAACAATAATTCTTTTCTCCAACTAGATTAGACAATTCGGGATGTTCACAAAATCAGTATGGAGAAAAATCTTGAAACATTTCGACTGTAAATTCACTTAGTGTTGTTTTACTTGTATCTTCTAATTGTTATTTAAGAATGCAATTGACCAGTCTCATGTCGGCAAACATACATCTTGGGATGCCGGTACATCCAGCTGACGAGTCCCAAATAGGAGGAAACGCGCGTCCTGAATTCCACTGCTGGCTTAAAAAATTTCGACTGTAAGTTATATAAAGATAAATATATGATGAATAAACTGGAATTCATTTGTTAAACCTTTTACCTAGCTGTGTCTTATCTAAATGAAAGAATTTAGAGCTGCATAAACAAACATATATAACTGATTTCATAGGAATTTCAAGACCAATCCCTAATGCTAACTGAAGCATGTATTTTGTTTAATATTAAAATTTATACTACTCATAAGTAACAAGAACGAATAAGATAAACGTTTGAAGCCCAGAAAATATTACATAACACTTTTATGTAAACGTACATATTTATACAAATTATAAATACGTACATGAATTCAATTAAAGAGAGCGGATATTTTTGTGTATTTTTTCAACATAAAATGTATACATATGAGCATACATGAAGATATATCTATTTTGACTGCAATACTATCAGCTTCTTATTAAAAATGGTCTTGAATACATGATTTATTGAAATAATATTTATTTATTTCAAGACAAGAAAAAAAAACTTTAAGAAAACATGAATACGAATAGCCGTAAATATTCATTGCACAACAGGAAAAACTGTCGAAATTCGCAAAATAAATAAGAAATAAAATTTTTCAAAAAAGAAAAAAAAAAGAAATTAACAGTAACGATAATCAATCAAATCGAAAGAAAAGGATGAGAGGGGGATTATTTGAAATCTAGTGAAAAATCAAAAAGTAACCAAAAAAAAAACTGAAGAGAATTGAAAATTGTTATTGTTTAAGAAAAAGAAATTCATAAAGATTTTCTTTAATCTTAAACAAATAAGAAATTTATAAGAAATACGAAAAAAAAATATTCAAAAAAGTAATATAACTGTCTATTAAATAAGACAAAAAAAAAGAAATGTTCAATATTGTTATTTAATGATAAATGGGTCTGATATAGAATACTACGAATAATGATTGGCGCATAATAAATGAACTTATCTTACATAATGTTAAAGATAATATGATCAATATACGCTTAAATATATAAATTATGAAGAAAGGATAATTCTGGTATATGTTCAATCATGAATTAGTATGGATTTCATTTTTTTAAAAATTAGGTTAGATAAAGATAAATTTTCAAAGGAATTAAATGGGAAGTAAAACAAAACACAAAAGGTGAAGAAGGAGAACAAATTAACAATGCATGCATTGATGAAGAATACCTCATAAGAAATAAACTAGAAAAAAAAAAGATTTTGAAGATATTTTTTCAATAATTTGACAAAAACAAAACAAAAAATTTATCTTAACAAAGAAAAAGAAAAGTGAACAAAAGTATCCAAGTCTAGAAATACTTTATAGTTGTATCAGTAATAATATGGAAATATCTTTCATTAATATAGAATAATATTAATATTAATATTTTAATATATAGTTATTCTAATTCATGATTTTTATTTTTAATTTTAAAATTAACTCTTTAAATGAGGATATATAGTTCGTATATAATTCACAATAGATTCAGCTGAATGAACTGGATCACATTCAGAAAATATATGACATGTACATTCACTAATTCCTTTACGAACAACTAATCCAAAGATTCTATAAGTTAAAAAAGGTCATTAAAACATAAATGTGAATAGTTTGTTATTTTCCTCATTATATATATATATATATATATATATATATATATATATATATATTACATAATTCTGATTAACTAGGTCAATGTATCAACCGAATGACTTATTTCAAATGTTTCATCTCTATAAACATTTATTGATTAGATTTATGTTAATTTTTTGTTGCTGAGATAAGCAAATAAATATTAATGAATTATTATTGATCGATCAATAATAATAATAATAACTATTATTATTATTATTGTTATTGTTATTATAATTAGTAATAGTAGTAGTAATAATATTATTATGTAAATGAATCAAAGTTTTTTAAGTGAATTGTAGTCAATATCTCACAAGACATAAAATATGATCATAAGAATTAAACTAATTGAAATCAGAGTTATAAATACTAAAAAAATAGTATCTGATAACCCTATTTACTTATCACAAGATCAATTAAATGTATTTACATGAAATTTAATCAATAATTTCAGGGATTTAATTGATGTTTCTTCTCTCATAGATTAATATCCATTGTAAAACTAGTAACTAATTGACAACTACTAAATGGTAACATTTTGTGTGTGTGTGTATGTGTATTTAAAATAACTTGAATCTCTGCAATATCAAATTTATCTTATATTTGATCTTCTAACATTGAAGCATCTATTATTTTATGAACAAGTAATAACTGAAGCGGTTCTTATGTTTAGATCATTTTACACAAATACACGTATACGAACATATAGAAGTGAGAGTTGTATATTTCTTTTTTTTATTTAAAAAAATAAAAAAAATAAAAACAATGAACTCACTTAGGATTCCGTATACCATGATTTTGATGTTCGGGATGAATAAATCTAAAGTTGATTTTTTCAAAAAAAAAACGACTTTATTTTGTGCAGAATCAATAATACAAATAATTATATATATATATTTCTATAAAATTCCGCCTGGAGCCTCTCTGGGGCTACTGCCGGTCTCCTGCCCAGATAAAGGACGAGGGTTGGATATAGGGTTAATGACCCTATTCCGCAGAAAACTAACTTACCAGAAAAATATAATCCAAACCATTAAAACTCTGCCTTTGGAGTTAGAAGGTTTTCATCATTTAGAAGAGTTATGACGTCTCATGATAAAATCCGAGTTCCTTCGGAAGTCACCAGACTGTCGCCCCTCATGACAACCAGAGCAACCATTAATTTAGGTATATGGAATATTTCTATAAGTTAGTTATTAGTGATGAGTATCTAAGTGAAGATTAACAGTTCGGATTTTTTTTTGAAATATTTTCACAGCTTACATCATCAAGTGTTATGATAATTCATTAACACTGGGTATAATACATTTTCATGGATTGGTTAAAAATGAAAAAAAGTCTGATTGATAATTTTGTAATTTACAAGAGCATTACATATGTAATGTTCAGTTATTAAAAGATAATAGCTAAGGGTTAGAAATAGTTTAGTTTGTATACATTTTATCAATTAGAAGGAATTCGAAAATTTTAATATTTTATGCTTATTAGTAGTCATCATGAACAAATTTCTACATCTTCAAAACTATTAGTTTATTTGTAATCCAATGTAGACGAACCAAAGTCACTGTTTACTGTATTATAACATTAAAAATAATAGACGAAATGACTAATATCTAAGCAAAAACGGATATATAGTGGCTAGAAGTGGAATCCAGGACGCGCGTTTCTCCCCATTCGGGACTCGTCAGCTGGATGTACCTGCATCTTAGGGTCGATGTTCACTCTGGGACTATGAACCCAGTACCGTTCGCGTTATCCACATAGCTACTGATAGCCACTTGCTTATGCAATGGTTCAAGTAAACAATACAAAATAAATTTGACTGATATTTCTCTGCTTAGTTTGACAGGTAGATTATCTAATTTCTGTATTTAAATTTTTTATAAATATTTGAAGAAAAGGGTGATCGAAATGTAAGCATTTCAAGCTTGTTAAGGTTTTTCCTTAATTAAAATCACTCTGTATAATCCTTTCTTTTAATCTTAATAGTGTAATGGAATCACAACATGGTCATCTTATTTCTGGACAGAAATTTTTATATTTTTAAGAACATAATGTACAGAATGGGTTTTGTGGATATCATAGTAATTCTAATAGTTGAGATCATGAGTCAATTGAAACTGGACCACCATGGGAAACCTGGAAGCACTAGATGGCCGTTTCGTCCTATTTTGGGACTCTTCAGCAGTGCGCATCCACGATCCCGCCTCGTGAGATTCGAACCTGGGACCTATTGGGCGAGTGCCTAACATCTAGGCCACTGAGTTCAACCGCTTCTGTTATGAGATAGTAACGCACTGAAAACAATGGTGGATGTGTCGTTCAATTTCATGGATTGATTGAAGTTAGACGTTAACACCGTTGGATGTTAGTTACCATCAATAATATATTGTGATTATTAGATTTTAATAACAACATTTAACAACTTAGAACAAACTCTTGTACTCGGCTTTGTGTCACATTTTTTTGTATGTGTGAGAGATAGATAGTAAAATAAAGTGGATAATCAAATTAAAATAATTAATATGTAGTTTAAACCTGCATCTTAGTGTTTTAATCATTGGGTTTCAGGTTTAACTTTTGGATCACTTAATTTATTTTCAGCACTCCAGTAGTATTAGCAACTCTCTCACAAACATTTTAACTTGAAGCCAAGTACACAAGTATGATAAAATGATATTATTCTTTTGTTTTAATCACAACTCAATTTTACTATATATTTATAAATGTTGGAGCATTTGTATATCATTATTAATCCATTATTCATATATTTTAATCAGAATGTTTTGTTAAGGAAATATGCTTACTCTTTTTTTCGAGTTTCTACACCACAATACAATAATATATTATTGGGAAGATGGCGTCGAAGGAATAACCGTCTTAGTAAATCTATAATTGTAATTCCATCGTGTGCGCTAACATGTAATTGAATATCTGAATATCGAACACGACTAATACCATGATCACACTCAGATGCTGTTAAAGTTTCCAATGGAATTAATTGATCAACTGCTCTTGAGAAACATAGTTCATTATTCCACTGTGGAGTATCTACTGATCCTAACATGAAACATCTATATGCTGAAATACGTAAAAGAATAAAAGATACGGATAAATTGGTTAAATAACCTTGATCTTTTCACAATTTGATAATTTAGAAGAAATCATTGGAGATACCAAGGTAATACAGTAAGTGGATCAGGAATGAGGAAATTACGCACTAGAATATGGAAGCTAATGAGATAAGGCGCAATAAATAAAGTGTTAAAATAAACGACCAGATGGTTAAAAATCAAACTAAGCATGGATTCCAATGTTACCTTATTAAGAACTATACATGGATAAAGCTATCCCTTCATTACAAATACCACTCAAATAGTGTGTAGTTTTACACAATTAAAAGCTTTGCATATTCCCATCACATAGTACATGGATACCTTTTGTTGTGATTCTAATCAAACTACCATAGTACATCAAGGAACTGCACATCTGTGTGGATTGTTTAAACAATATGTAAGCTGCATCCATACTCTCTGAAAACCACTCGTTAGTTAAGTAACGTTATTCGAATGCTTATAACTACTGAGCTAGCAATTCTAAGGTCAGTAAGTCAAGTATTTTTTATGAAACAGTTTCCTTGAATCTATAATCATAATTCTTGATAAACATATCCAATTCTTTAGAAATCAAATGCACTGAGTCAAATTTAAACTAGAGCATTCAATAAAATATTATCACATTGAAAGTTAAAACTTACTCATGCCCTGATTAAGCAGACTTTGTGACATCACTGGTTTATGATGTTCATCTTTAACTACACATTCGAATGGCAGACCTTCTATACCCATTGTAGAAGTATTGGTAACTGATTTTGTACAATCAATTTCCACATTATCCATTATAACAGAGCCTAATTCTGAAACTGGCCCAGTAGCACTGTCAACTTTCGGAATATATTGATTATTTGATTGTGAAATATGATTACTTATTGTTGTATCCATAGTATTCGATGGTAAGCCAGTTACAATTTGTGGTGGAGGCTTATATCCATGTGGTAACGGTGTAGTTGGAATGGCTGGGAGAATTAATCGACAAGGTAATGCTAAAGCATCTTGTGTGTGTCGGTTGATTAGAGCAGCTAAACTTGGAAATACTGGTTCACTTGCAAAACCTTTAAGGCGTACACCTTTAGTAGGTGTATTAACCGCTTCTATCAAATAATGTCTAACTAGTTCAGATTGAAGATCATCTATAAAATAAATAATTTAAGTAAAAAGAGTAGAATAAAAATTAAAACCGAAGAATTTTGATAGTGATTGAGATATAATATGCAGAAATTACTTGAATCTAATAAATAACAACATGATTGAAATACATTCTCCAGTATTTGGTTTAGATAACTAAACGTAACTACATTCAACTGTCTAACCGAAATATGCTCAGAGTAGAATGTAAAACGTTAAGAAAATCTTGTACAAACAACAAGAAATAAGTAATCTTTCCAAACTACATTTTGAATTCACTAAACAGTCATTTACTTGACTTGTATCCAAAAGGATCATCTCATAAAATATTACAGTGTGATACTATTGAATGTTTTATATTGTAAGCAGCATTTGAATAAGTACATCAGTTCATCAATTGTTGATGGATTCAAATAAGCAATTCAAGCATTCTTACAGAATTACACCTGGTAGTGACACACGCGCATATTAGAAGTGTACTACGAAGACAATGAAGACCTTACAGAGTTTGAAGTGTAGAGTCCTGGACCATGTAAATACTAAGATACTAGTACATTCAGCTGCAGAGTTTGTTGTATGAAAAAAGTGTTTATCTACTTTACGTGTACAACATACATCATATTTTGTCAAGCAACCAGTTAGAATTGTGGGATTTTTATGCATTTGCGCAGATTGAGTACTTCACTTTTATTTGTAAGTTTGAAATTGTACTGTATCATTGGAATTTACAAATTAAATGCAACTGACTGTACAGTATACGAAGAAGATATTGTTATCGAAATTCATACATACCAGGCTCAGAATAACCCTCTTTTTGCTTACTGAAAGGACATATGGTACAAATGAATATTAAGGAATCATTTACGACCTTAACTAATTGTTAAACATGAAAGAAGTATCTGGAGTTGTTTAGCAGTAAGTTACCAAGAGATTTTCTATATATCATCAAAAAAGTAATCAATGTGACTTAATTTCCACTCATTTGAAAGCAGAGTAAGAAAATATCACATTGAAAAATTTGATGTCTGTAAATGTAAACAACAAAATATCATTATATCATGAAGTGATCCCATTCCTTAAGATCATTTGAATTCCCGAAATAGAATGTATCTTATGCTGGTTTAGTAAAAAAGGACTGCTAAGACTTACATACTAAAAACAAAAATAATGCTTCGAACGGTTGAATATAATTAGGTTAATGCTTTAAATCTATGATTTCTATTTGTTCAGATACAGTAGCAAGATACGTTAACTTCCAGGACCAGATTTATATATTGTTTAGTAAAAGAATGTAAATTTAAACAGATACAAGATGCAGTAAGTAAAACGATCGAATGTGATTTTGCTTATCATAGAATGGTATTATAATTTAGGTAGTGTCTAATAGATAAATTCAGATTCCAAGTTTCGCCCCATCTGACATTCGTTGACTAAATGTACGTTCAACACAATACTAATGTCAGGAATAAAACTAGATAAATGTCCTCGATTCAACTGTTAGTCAGTTTGCAGCTAAATACAATGTCAAGGTATCTGTTCAAAGGGATTACATGACAGTAGAGACCGATCAGATTCAATCTAGAGTAATATCAATAGAAAATTTCTAACTATTACAACTAACACCCTGAAATACTACGTTGACAAACTGAATATTTTATTTTACTGAAAAAATGTTATAACTATTTCGTAAAAAACAGCTCTAATGACCAAGTTTTGTAAAACAATAACTACAAACACTGTAATATGAAGTGATTTTCACGCCATTTCGTTTACAAATCTGCTTTTACATTATCTTAATGATTGATTACATCGTTAGCTCTCTCATTTGTGAATTCAGTTCGTACAGAAATTAGACTAGTACGAATAAAAAAGATATTTATAATGTATTTTGGCAGTAAATATCACTTTATATATATACTTCCATATTTATATATATGTATGTCAGGTTACTGTTTACTTCCTCAACAAAACTCGAAAATAACATTTATTATTTAAATTAAAATAACAAATAAGTTTGGCATGCCTTTTAAATTGCATAATCAACCTTGGGTGGAAAGTAAAGCATGCTGTGAATAGTATTCTACTATATTTAAGGTATAAATTGTTTTGAATATAACAAACTAACCATTAGAAAAAAATATGTTTTTTGGCAAGAATAGTGTAGTGTAAAGTACGTTTTAAGGGGTTTGTAATAGAAAAAAAGTTACTACATGCAAAATTAATTTATGCATAATGAAGTGTGTGTGTGTGTGAATAATTACAATGTGACAATAGTAGCTGATATATTGCTGCATTGATATGAAGCATAATAAAATAAATATGAGTAATTGTTTGAAATTTTCATAGATCAATAAATATTTCAGCGGGAACTTTTAAAACAATGATAGTCAAAACTGTCGTTAAGCAAAAAAATTAATTCGAATGATATTTCTAATGCACGTTCAATTATAGTGATGTTATTTTACACATGGGGATCTTTATGAACAGGCAAAATGTTTGTAATTATAATAAACAATAAACATCATGCGATGGAAAATATGGATTTATTACTTGAAATTAATCATTACTATTCTATTTAATTTAAGTTATTTTAGTGTTTTTAAGTATATTAAACTAATAAACATACACTTATAGAGGATAAATTTTAATCAGAACAAGACATGGATGATAACACTGTGTACAGTGTATTGAATTTCTAGGACAAAAATAGGTTGTTTAAACATAAATCAAACAGTTATTCACCTTAAAATATGTCATATAATCTATTGTAACTGATTAAAAGAAGATGGAACAGTTTCAGAGAATACTTCAAGACATTTCTAAATATTGTACTTTTCACGTGAAATAACTAATTGTAATTTAGATTTCACGTAAATGTATTAAAAAATCTTGAATAGTAGTCATTGAAAAACCATATAGCCAGTAGATATTTCATTAAAGTCAATAGAATAAAATAGTATGTCCTCATATGAACTATAAGTAAATTGCACAAAGATTAAAGATGAATTATAGACATTTGGAAATAAATCAAGATAGTAGCTAATACATAGTGTAATAATGTGAATTAATTTTATTATATTTCGTGCAGATGTAAGTATATAGACATATGTTCTACTGTTTTAGACATAAAAAATAATGCACTTAACTATTTAAGAATAATGTGATTATTGTATACAATAACTGACAGATAAATATTCTCGAAGTGAAAGTGCTCGATAACAGTAGTGATTTTATGAATTCAGACAACAACAACAAATATAAAGAAACAACATTGTCATCATCAACATCATGATTATCAACAATCATATCAACAATAACGAGAACAATGACAGGCGTAGTGCTAAAGATCTTCCTTAAAACGTGCGAAGTTAGTCATAGGAAAGATTTCGAATAATACTAGTAATAGTAATAATAACAATGATAATAATTGGAGGTTTTAAAAAAAGGAAAATGCTAAGGGAAAAAAACTTTATCATCTTAATTGGTTTTATTTTTCTTACTGAAAATGCTTCTGACAAATTTGGTAAAACCTACAAAAAGAAATGAAGAAATTATGAATAAACGAAGAAAAGGATCACATACTACTACTACTACTAACAGTACTTCACTTTGAATGAATACATTGTACAATTAAAAAGAAGTCAAAACATTTGATAGATTGAAAGGTGAGAAATTTCAGCAAAATTATAGATAACGCTATGATAATATATTAGGTTCAGATTGATATCATGAATGGATCGATATTAGTGACTAGCTTCAAGATAGATTCCCTAGAGTTCTAGTGAGAATTAGTGACCAGTACAGTTCAACCGTGTTTGTTGTGAGGCAGTTACTCACTGAAGACAATGGTAAACGGTAGCTCAATATCGTGGATTGGTTGAAGTTAGACACTAACACTGTTGGATGCTGCCTCAGTGGTCTAGAGGATAAGCGTTCGTATGCGAGAAAGTGACAACAAATTAATCTTAAGTAAGAAACATTTGTTTATCCATAAGAAATACGAATACATGACATTAAAACCCAATAACCAGTTAGACTAGTAATAAGAAATCAATCTGGTTTTTTTGTAAGGAGTTTCTTCATTTTCAACTTATATCACATTGTAATGCAAACAACAGACAGGTATCCTAGCTTGAAATAAGGACGATTAATTTTCTTGTTGAAAAGTTGGTAGAGTAATGTCAGGTACTCTTCAACTTTGTGACTACGATTGTATTTTGTCTTATAAGTCTATTTTATAAATCCTAGTAAAAATACTGGAGATAAATTCCTAATTTTTTCTCAAGTTGTATCAATTATCATGATCGTAAACCACCCCAATACGTAGAATAATTTATCACTAAGACTAGGCTTACAATTCGCACAATAGAATGTGTACAAATGAAATATTTGATAAGTCGTAAGAATAGAAACTTATAAAAGGCAACTATAAATATAAAACGAAAAACAATGATAAAACAGGCTATAATGACACTGTCTATTGTGAAAAACTATGCCTTAAAGCACCTCAGTAAGTTAGAGGAATTACAGCGCAACACAAAGGTAAATTATGGCTTACTGATAAATCAATTGTAATTGACTATTGGGTAATAACAATTTGTCAACCTTGAAAGAGCTATTTAGAAAAAAGACATACCAATGGGCGATAGAAAAATAATTATTTAAATCAGTCATGTAAATAAGAGTAAGATGTATGTTTCTTGTATTGAAAATTGGTACGGCTCAGCACAGTTGTGCATTAGTCCAATAAAAATGATGAAACAGACATAAAGAAAATCGATAATTAAAGAGCGAATCCATGAATGAAGGATGTAGAATTATTCGAGGTACAAGATTTAGAAGATTGTGGACAAATAAATCTAGCCTATTTCAATACATTTTGAGCAGTCATCTGATATGTCCAACTATACATTATGATTATCGAAATGATGCTGTTGTAGGAGCTTGCAGCTCCTGACATTTCATCAACTGACATTATCTTGACATATCTATTCATAATTTTTTCAGGTTCAGTATTGTGAATCAGAGGATGTTCTGACAGGATATACACAAGACGCGTCTCAACCACCACAGATAAAGATACATAGCATTATAATCCAACTTGCTACCTTTAATTGGTACTTGAAGCCTAATCTTATCATCATTCACTCGATGGTTCCGTCATATGTGAATCACGCTACGAAGGCATTTCTGGTCGAAATCTAGTAACCCACCCTTGTCCTCTACCTTCAAAGGCCATGTTTTACAGTGATAAAGGTGAAGTACTGAGCGTTATACGCGCACCTTGATAAGAAAATAGATATCGTTTCTAAGTTAGATTCTCAACATATATAACAGTGGTAATAATATTAAGTGTTTAGCATGTAAGTATAGAATAAATGTAAAGACTAGAAATGAAATATATTTATCATGTGATTGCATAGGAATAGACAATATAAGTAACTATATTTTCGAATTCAACAGTGACATCATCTAAAAGCGTTCGTGAGATATAAATTCAAGAAATAATCAGAATTTCAATAATAAGAACAATTAGCTAAACAGTAATACCTTTTTCATATACAAAATATGAAATGACAGCAAATACAATAGTGAATTTTCCTTCACAGGTAAAAATCAATGTCTCAGGTAAATTTTTTTGTTTACAGGAAGTATACTTTTTAAAATATAGTCACTATTTACGTTGTCATTAACATATAATTCTTAATACCGTAAATTTTGATGAACAGCTGCTTAATTCGGATTGAATTATCTTATTTCATTTAATATTGAAGTTTAACGGGAAATAATGTTTACAGTTTCACTTTCAGCGTATAAAAACGCTATCATCAAAATGAATTGAGATGATAGAGAATATTCCTAGCTTAGGATGAGGCTTTTGGATGGCCATTAGGCATAGAAGTAATGGAAAGCATGCCCCACATTCTATTCAGAAAGATTTAAGAGGAAGTGCAAATGCCACCGACAGACTGGAAAGGATACCTCAACAAGATACCAAAGAAAGGAGATCTAAGCAAATGTCGAAACCATACAGGACTCACACTACTATCCGTACCATGAAAAGTTTTTAAAAATCTTGCTGAACCGGATAAAAGATTCGATAGACGTCCAGCTTCGAGATAAACAGGTTGGATTCCGTAAGGATCGGTCAAGCACAGGCCAAGTTGTGACACTACGGATCATCGTTAAACAATCAATTGAATGGAACTCGTCACCACGCATCAACTTCCTTGATTATGAGACGTTTGACAGTGTGGACAGGAGAACCTTCTTCGACATTGTGATGTCGGTAACTAAGAAAATTGTCAACATCATCCGGGATATATACGATGGACTACAGTGCAAAGTCGTGCACGCAGGACAGCTCGCACAGGCATTCCAAGTGAGGACCGGTGTCAGAAAAGACTGTTCACTCTTTCCCTTTCTCTTTCTTCTAATAGGTGACTGGATTATGGAGACCTCCACATCGGAGAGGTAAGCACGAAATACAATGGACAGCTTGAATGCAATTAGACGATTTGGACTTCGCAGATCACCTAGCTCTTCATCCCATACACACGAAAAAATGAGGGTCAAGACAGCCAGTGTAGCAGAAGCCTCTGCAACAGTAGACCTCAACATACACAAGGAAAAAACCAACATCCTCAAATACAACACAGAGAACACCAACCAAACCAATCACACTAGATGGAGAAACTCTGGGAGAAGTGGAAACTTTTACTTGCCTGATCAGCATCATCTATGAACAAGGAGGATCTGATGCAGACGTAAAGGCGAGGATTGGCAAAGCAACGACAGCATTCCCACAATTAAAGAACATATGGAACTCAAAACAACTGTCAACCAATAGCACAGTCAGAATCTTTATTACGAACATCAAGACAGTCAGTTCTACTGTACGGAGCTGCAACTTGGAGAACTACCACAAACATCAACAAATGGTACAAGTGTTCATAAACAATTGTCTATGCAAGATTACTCCATGTCCGATGACCGGATACCATCAGCAACAGTCTACTATGGGAGAGAACAAACCAGGTTTCAGTTGAAGAGGAACTTAGGAAGAGACGATGGAAGTGGATGGGACATCGAATGAGGAAATGATCAATCTGTATGACGAGGGAAGCCCTAATTTGGAATTCCTAAGGGAAATGGAAGAGGAGAATGCCAAGGAACATACTGTGTCGGTAATTGAAAGCAGACATCAAATGAATGAATAGCAACTAGAAAGAACTGGAATTGATTATCCAGGACAGGGTTTGATGGAGCATGCTGATGCTCTTCTACGAGGGGTAACATGCTTATTTAAATAAGACTTTGCAAATTTGTTATTATAATTAACAATTTAACGAATGCCCAAATCTATTAGAAATTCTCAAGTTAAACTTTTAGTAATGGCACTTTTTTGAACGTTTACAAAGAAAAAAATTAATCACGATAATTAACAGTTTTTTCCCTGTGAAAAAAAATGAAAAACTACATTTTTCCAAAGCATCAATTAAAATTTTCTTCATTGTTGTAATGATTGTTGTCGTATGATTTTTAACCTCTTGGTGATGTTTTATGTCATTAGATAATAATTCACGAATATTTTTAAAAATCTATAATAAATGTGAACTATCCCAGAATGTCTAATGAATGTCTATAGCTCTTTACAATAAAGTGATTGATATAAAAATATGGAATAATTAGTTGTCAGTTTATCAGATTAAAAAATATTGTGCTTATTATAAGTTTCATTTTTGGCTAGGCTTTGTATGTGAACAAAATGTTTATCTATTGATGTTTAGTTTTCAACGGTTTTTCGCGCTAATATCTACTCATAATGAAATATATATGTATATATAACAGTAAAAAGATAATATTTTTTGTACTACTAAGAATACTTTCGATAATATCAGCAGCGACACTAATAGGCATATGACTAATAATAACACGAGCAGTAATAACATGCTACATATATCTGTGCAAACAATCAATATGTCGAATCATTCTAAATATTAAATATAACAAGCATCACAATTGGATAGATATATAGTTTAAAAAAATGTGCTTGCATGTAATGTATGCTTAAATAAAAACAGAAAGTTATACTTACTAGATTTTGGTGTAACTTTTGGTGGAAGTGTAGCAACCTTGACTGCTAAGCCAAAAGCATCTTTGTATGTTGTACTATCACGAATGAGAAAACTTCCAGGAACTTGTTGACGTAAAATACTTATAGCTGATAGAAATTATGAGTGGATAGAGAAGTAAAAAATAAAGAATTAAGAGGATGATAATGTAATATAATTAGTTTATGAGAGACAGTGTTCCATACAAAATATTATTGTGTACGAAATGCTTTCCGCTTACCAAACTTAGCATAGAGGATCCAAATAAAAGCCGGATATGGAATAATATAAGATAGAAAAAAGTGTGTGAATGAAATGTATCAAACGAAAACTGATGGTGATAGGATCTTAAATTGTAAGAGCATCTTTTAAGCAGTTTGCAAATTTTTAAAAGGAGTATAAAGACTGGAACAAACAAACCACAGGAAACATGAGGAAAGACATTGAAGAAAATCTATCAATATAGTTTAATTAAAAGACTTCCGCCAAACTGATTATACTTCATGTATATTGACCTTACCTACACAATCATTGAAGACGAGTTAGCACTTCATAGGCGTTCCATCTTCTTATCCAACAGTTCGTTGGGATCGAACCCAAAAGTGTCAGGTCTCATGGCAAGCATTTTTGAAGTCGTAGGACGAAATCAATGGACTATACATGAAAAGCTTTCTAGACACTAAAGCCAGATTATTATGGACCCTTGGAAATGATGACTAACAAACTCTCTCTAACATATATTTTACAAACTAAAGTGGTTAGTCAAGTCAAAGATACTCTGAGACTTGGACAGAAGTAACATATAGATCAGACAACTTGTACGCATTTAGGACTTGTACCTTTGAATAATCACAGTGTATCACTTAATGAGATGAGGGTCAGGAAAGCAGAGAACAGAAATATATGTAAGATCATTGATAGTCTAATCACTTATAACAGCTAATTACATTGTTTGTTAATGAAAGTAACTGCTAGTCACATTTGAAATATTTATAGTTGCCTAATTCTTTTTTAGTTATCCTTTAGTTCAAAAAAACACAAAATGAATAAAATAATGTCTATTTAGATTCAGTGTGTATTTATTTCATTAGGAGTTTGAAGCTAAACGCTCCGGATCAGTCTTTCTGTGAACATCAACACTAGAAATCCAGGCACATCCAGCTGACGAGTCAAAAATTGGACAAAATGCACGTTCTATATTTTAATTTTAGCTGTTAACCAACTCTACTAAATTCATGTTTTGTTTGAAACTTTTATAAACAAAAAACAAAGAAAGACGACTACCCAAATTAACGTTATTAATATATTTTCTTGAATATTGTACACATCAAAATCAGATCATGACAAAAAAAATCAATACAGGAAATATTTTTAGAAGAAATACTGACTATATCAGAAAAAACTACTTAGCAACAATATTCTCCAGGTATTTTGTATATTTTTGCATAGAAATTATTTTAGCTTTTTTTTTAAAATGCATATTTGTTTTTCGTTTGTTTGTTTGTTTGCGTTGTTTTATCAACTTACATGTAGAGTTTACATGGTGTAGTTTACAACTTTTGGCATTGAATCAAATATATCATACTGATAGTGAGTTTATGCAAAACATTTTATTATTATTATTACGTTTATTATTTATTGTGACGTTTTTTAAATTCTCTGTCATGTTGTGTAAATTATTGAATGTAATTTATTTCGATTGGTTATTAGTTTCTGATTGAATGATGGATTTTTTGTATTGCTATGTAAATAAATGAGCTGTTAATCATTTATCACCCTATTAATATTCAGTAAATGGTAATTTAATTAACTTAATACATACAATAGATTATCAACGCAATAGTGTATATATACAGGATTTTAGTTATTTTTAATTTTAAAGTGAGTTTTTAGGATAAAGAAATTTGACTCATTGCTTTTTCTTGGAAGAATATAAAATACAAATTATTATGAATAACAATTTATCGTTCGGTGATTTTGATAACGGAACGGTATTAGCTGTGATATTATTGTACAACTAACGTGCCTGATTATAAAGTTTCATACTAGTGCTTATTTACATCAAGGGTCTCATTCGGGAGTTTAAAATTTAGCAACAATTTCTTAACACTTATATCACTTGGTTGAAATCCAGTGGTTTATATTTCTAGCAATATAAATGATGATTCGTCATTCTTGATAAGATAGAATAGTTGTTTATAATTACAATTGCTTACCTTCTTCTCTGGATAATTTAGGTTGATACCAAACTCGTGCAGTTGCAATCACTTGAGCCATATTACCACTATCTACTGTATCTTGTTTAGTTTTCTCAGATTTCCATCCATTTTGCATAGGAACTTCGGTAAGTTCACTCGTTTTTCTAGTGTTTGTCAAAACATTCAAATTACTGACAACTTTTGTTGGAGCAGTTATTGTTTGTGGAGTAGTTGAGACAGAAACATGATCTGGATAAACAGATTGTGTACCAAGTCTACTGGCTTGGTAACTTTGAACTGGAGTACCTGATGAGATAGTTTTCGAACAGTAATAAAAGAGTTATGAGATATGTTTTAAAGCAATCGTATTTTTGGATACACACATTACACATAAACTGGGACGTTCTCTGAAAAATCCTGATAACTACATAGGTGGATTATTTAAAGACAAGCTAAAATAACGTGACGAACTTAGAATCAGCTTACAAGTCAAGAAATAGTCATCAGTTAAACCCAGCGAATCATTAACAGAACACGATAATGAAATTCCGGGTGTACAGTAGTTGATGATCATTTACACAAGTAGACGTCAACTTTGAATGTAAAAGGAATTACGTTGGAGGGAATAAAGTTTATATGTGGTGACAATATTTGAATAATATCACTGAAGATTATTTTATTGACGGAATATAGCTTTTCACAACGTTATCTACAGTGTAAAAGTGGTATATTCATTTTAATAGGCTTTAACGTACCTAACCATGAAATCGGTTCAATCGTATGAATCTGATACATTTAACTCTGAACAAGTTGCCTAAACTATGGGCTAGTTCTTATTAATTAATTTATTTTTTTGCATTGTAGTTTGTAATTATTGTTGATTTACAGAAAGTTATTTAGTTATTTGATGAAAGCACTAATACTAATTGAAATGACCTTCACTTTGAGACATAGGTATTAAAGGTTGAAGTCAAATACTAAGTTATAGGATCACGGAGTAAAGTAGTGAACTTACATTAATCAATGTGAACTAGATCATATACAATCCAGCAAATAACTCTCGATATTAACTGGAATTGAATTGGAAGAAAATTAAGACTAGGGAGGAAAAAATCAGATGCTTGTTTATGAAGTCGATAACGAATTGGTTTGGGCAGTAAAACTCGACTATGTGTTTTTAAAATCGTAGATACTACTATCCATGGTACTGGAGTATAATGGGTCATTTTTAGTTACACTTGTAGAGCTAAACTTATATTAGTCTTCTAATGCCCTGAACTATTATTATTTTGCTCGGATTTTCTCCTTGGTAACACAGTTATACATCGTATTAACGTTTTGATAGCTCTGAAGAAACTTGAGCTAGTACTGACTGCTATGAAAGTAACGTTACACTCTTATTTCTATAGCTTGAATCACAAACCTGTTTTAGCTAGATCATCATCAACTATTCAAATAATTCAGTCATGATTACTTCATTAAATAAAATCTACTCATTTGAGTTATTTTATAGAATATACACATACAGGTACATGTTATTTATCTTTAAATATGAAGCTGGAATTTTTATTTTAGGATATCATATTTAATGATGATAATAGTTGATATTACTAAGAATAGGGTAATGAAAAAGCTTTCATTTTTAATATTTTATATAATAATAATTAATAAAAATATCCGAATTTCATTCGTATCTTATACAATTTAAATCATTGAATATTTACGTTTGTAAATGATAAATTCCTATGTGCTATCCGTTCACCTACTTTGTTACTTCTTATTCTGTTTATAAGTTTTAACAGAAAGTTTATACTTTGTTGCTGAGGAGTTCGAATTCGTTTAGTAAGATTACTATTGACCATTGTTGTTATATTTTTAAATGTATAGTTGTAAACATACATTCAAACTTATACATATAACTAATCAGTATTATATTGTCGAATACGAACTATAGACAATGGTAACGAAGATTTTCACATCTTTTCTCTGGCAGTAGGAAAACAATCTATAGACATCATGAAAAGTGTAAAACTTTAACAATATCCTATTTAACAAATACGCTATGCGATAGAAACATTGTAGGAACAGAACTAAACAAGGGCACTAGAGATATATAGTTAAAGATCATTATTCTTAATGTTAGTGTGTATTTATAGATTGTAAGTTTTACAATTCAGATGTAGATTGTTGCATTATGTTTGTATTATACACAGTTAATTAATTGTAGTTAACGTAGAGCCTGGCACAAATATTCTTTAGCCTAAATTTTCTAAGTCTTTCCTATTTTCCTGAATAAATTGTATTGAACTAAGTGATTGTTATAACTTCTATTTAAACTAATAATGTGAAGAATAATAAATTCCGTATATTCTAGTTGATAGATTGTCAGAGTGAAGACCTTAAAGATATTGACATGAAATTTCGAATAATTCAAACTTTTGGAATTTCGAATTACACTCATGACTTACTTGATGTTGGTTGAACACGATTAATGAAAATAGTCTGTTCTCCATCATGATTATAATTTTGTTTATTAAGATATCTAAAAAAATATGTAGAATAGGATGCATTTAGAAATAAAAAATATATATATTATCCTTGATGTTTGTGTAAATTAGAACTGATCTTATATGTGACTAATTTCATTGAACTCTTGTTGATCTATTAACAATGAAGGAAAAAACGCTGTAATTTGCAGCTGCTTAGTAACTTGAGCTTACTTACTTACTTACACCTGTTATCTCTTGTGGAGGAACGTAGGCCGTTGACCAGCATTCTCCATACAACTCTGTCCTGGGCAATCATTTCCAGTTGCTATTTATCCTTTAATTCATCCTTCTGTTTCCCGACGGAGTGTGATTTTTAGCCTTTCTATTTTCCGCTTCCTTTCAGGATTCCAAGTTAAAGCTTCCCTCGTCATACAGATTGATCATTTCCTCATTCGATGTCCCATCCACTTCCATCGTCTCTTCCTAAGTTCCTCTTCAACTGAAACCTGGTTTGTTCTCTCCCATAGTAGACTGTTGCTGATGGTATCCGGTCATCGGACATGGAGTAATCTTGCATAGACAATTGTTTATGAACACTTGTACCATTTGTTGATGTTTGTGGTAGTTCTCCAAGTTGCAGCTCCGTACAGTAGAACTGACTGTCTTGATGTTCGTAATAAAGATTCTGACTGTGCTATTGGTTGACAGTTGTTTTGAGTTCCATATGTTCTTTAATTGTGGGAATGCTGTCGTTGCTTTGCCAATCCTCGCCTTTACGTCTGCATCAGATCCTCCTTGTTCATAGATGATGCTTCCCGGTGACTGGAGCATTTGTTAATGTATCTATTTTCATTCTAATAGTATATGGGAAATTTTTAATATCATCTCTTCATATAGTGCGTGAGTGATTTTAGTAGTAAATTAGTTGCATAATATCAGCAATAAGAACTGTTTTAATATAATTTGATTATTGCTTCGAATGATGATTCGTTAAATAAATAAAATACTAACAGAAGTATTAAACTTGCTTAAGTAACTTTAATATCTGTGATTAAAATTTGGTTGTAAGTAAACCAGTAACAAACTGCTGTCATGAAAAGAACCTACTCGGTTTATCATATATGATTATTTTAAAACACATACACACATATTTAAGACAGCTTTATCCGACACTATCAGTGATAACGAATGAGCATGAGTTTTAGTACAAAATAAATGTAGTAGTGATTAATCATACAAGTAGATATGATAGAGAACAGTAAAAGAAAAGAAATGAAAAATGTATTTTATTTATAAGTAAAAACATCAATGTGTGAAACAAGAAGGGTTAATACAATCTGAGGTCTGAATAGTGGATAACAAGTGAGTGAATGTGTAAAAACAGTTACATTTATTACTATGTAATTTGAAGTCTGTACAATCACAGTGATTATTATAAATCTTATAAAATTATATCACGTTATAATTGGAGAAATGAACTACAAGCTCATTAAAACAATTCTTTGTGTTGTTAAATATTAGGAGGCGAGTAGCAATAAACTCTTTGAAGAGTTTATTTATTAACTGATGATAACTAAAGTAACTGTCTCAAGATACTCGATTTTTACATAGATTCTATGATTAGTCATTTGATTCAACGAAACAGCCTTATAATAGTTATTTGGATCATGAACGAAGTGTACTTATCCAAGCTGTACTGCTTCGAATAGGTATAAATCAAAACAATCGTGTGATATTCAAATAAGTCAATTTAATCCTAATAATTACTTAGTATTTATTTGTATGATTAATCGTGAACTTTTTTCCAGCTCTATATTTTATGCGTTTAATCAGTTGAGTTGGAGAGTCCGAAATACAGCTATCTTAACAACATTTTGTAATAAACTTGATCATATAATCTTGCCAATCTTAAATGATTATACAAAAGGATTATTCTAGAAAATAAATAACATTAACTGGAATCTAGAACTAATAGACTTGAATTCAGTTACAAAAGTGCCACTGTAGGCAATATTCAGTAAACGTTCATATATTTTTGATGTATGGTTAAGTATATATTTGAATGTTCTACAAATTTGTGAAGATAATGCTATTTCGCATAACGTCCACAGTTAAAATACTAAAAAAATTTAACCAATCTGCTACACCATTAAAATAAACAATATAGTAAATGTGTAACTGACCTACTGTCTAAGTTAACCTTTTTATTAATATTATACTCAAAGCAGGACATCTAAGGAAAATAATATGATTACTCTATAAGTTTGTGATACAAGTCACACTGAGTATATTGTGATATTAAAACTTTGTACAATACATCAAACAAGTGGAAGTCTTTCAAATTTTGTTGTTATACCATTAAATGAGTTTTGGCTGCACATCATTAATCAAGTAATAAGGGTTGAGCAAGATCATGGATTGGTTGAAGTTAGATGTTAACACCGTTGGATGCCAGCTCAGTGGTCTAGAAGTTAAGCGTTCGCACGCGAGACCAAAGGTCCGGCGTTCAAGTCTCGCATGCGGGGCTGTAAATGAGGACTGCTCAGGAGTCCCATAATAGGACGCAGAGAAGATGAACCTTTACCCTAAGAATCATGTTTTCTTCTGAATAATTGAATTATATGAAATATTTCCAATTTACATTTTTATAAAACAGTAAATAAAATATCTAATACTTTCTTTAATCTCAAAACAATCAACAATATAGACATATATATATTCAAACAATATTCATTGTACAAATATGAACTTACTGAGTTGAAGCAAATGGTTGTCGTGATAAACTCGTGCGTGAACTTGCTCGTGGAGGTTGATGATCATCAATTTGACTTAAACCTTAGTATTATTATTATTATTATTATTATTATCAGTTTGATCAACAACATGTCAACATATGAACATTGTGTGTGTGTGCGAGAGAGAGAGAAAGAGAAAAGGAAAACACAAAACACGTTCAATTAACTTGTTTTATTGAAATAGTAATAAGGTTATAAAGGATTAATTTAATCGTGTAAAAGAAATTAGTAATAATGTTAGATGCATATATGTATATAAAAGGGAAAATTATACAAAACATAAGCGTATTGTTAATTGTAGGTTACAATGATCTATTCAACAAAAGTTCATTGATAATAATCTTTAAGAATCATAATTCAAATTCTATTGCTAATCAAGTTTTACATTTAAATTTATTGTTCATTAGAACATGAATATAAAGAACCAATATAAAGAGAAAAAAACAAATTAACTAACAAATCACACACCATATTTTGCTTGTTATGATATGTACTTTAGATAAAATCGTTAGCTTTAAAATTAACAAAAAATATTATATCCTTGTATTATTAATAAAGTAATATAGAAAATGAAGGTTCGAAGATGCGCACTGCTGAGGAGTTCCGTACTGGGACGAAACGGCCGTCTAGTACCTACAGGTTCCCTATGATGGTCTAGCTTCTATTGACTCATGAATTCAACCATCAAGATTACTATAATATCCAAAAAACCTCTCTCTGATTATAATTTTAAAATTAGTGAAGTATGTAATCAACCAATTGTTTTAAGCTGGGAAATTCATGTTGTAGATTGAATACTTCAAGTACTTAATTATTAACAATACAGTTTCAAATGAAACGTCTAATCTCTAATATTGTAAATGTCTATAAAAAATGACATTTAGGCTTTTTACCACGTGTTAACATAATACATGAAGAAGTACAGATAGATTCATGCATACAAATATAAAAATTCCAGAAAACTTGAAATAAATATCAATACAACAGATAAACTTAGTATTAAGATGATGGAGAAGATTTGCAGCTCAGGTGAATGATTTTGGTTAAGTTTTGTTCTGTCAGCTGGATGGTTTGGTTGTGGAGCATTTGCATTATCAAGTAGAAGTTGTGCTGATAATGTCGTTCAGAAAGCTCAATGATCAAACCATCTAGCTCACAGAACAAAACTCTACCAAAAATGTCGTGTTCAAATTCATTGAAAATATACAAGTATATTAAAATAGACTTAGTCCATCAACCAGCAACTAGAACAAGCAATTCCACTGTAAAAAAAAAGTTGATTCCGTTTTAGGTACTAGATTAACCGTTTGAATGTTAAAACATTGTTAAAAGATTCCGTACAACGCAATTTGAATATATTTTAAAATAAACAAAAAGATTAAGAGAAAAATCACCGAAACTATTTTACCGCCATTAAAACTTGAACTGATGATTAAAAAAGATGATCAGTTTATTCTAATGTCAACTTAATTAAGATTAAATCCTTCCAGTGTAGCTTTAAATTCAACTGAAATGTATATTCATGTGCAAAAGTTATATATATTTGTAGTACACAAAAAGCATTTTTAACAATGATGCATCAAATCGATGTACTTGTCATGTATTAATCACTAAAACTTAAATTGTTTTGCATAACTTAACCGGAGGTTGTTGCCACACATTAGCCTGGATTTAAATTTACATGTAGATAATTTGGTGAGTATGCAAACATGGAAAGTAACTACTGCTGTTATTGTATAATTAATATATGCAAATATTAAGGGTGTTCACTGAAAAACCAACCATTTATTTCCGTTTTCAATGTAGTTTTTCCAGGTTCCGGTAGATTGAATTGATGATTAATCAAGTCCTCATTTTCATCAATATCTACATCATTCGGATAACATGAATCAACCATAAAACCATCTGATGGACGTACAATTTTCATATTATCAGGAAGAGCCCATAATCTAGAACGTTCAGGTGGTTTTCTTAAAGAGACAACTCTTTTCAAATTAGTCATTTCTGATTCATGGATATCTAAATGATTATTCAATATTGCATTGTCTGATGGTGATTCAAACACTCTTATATCTTTTTTTACAACTTCGTTTGGCTGTAGACTGGTAGATTTTCTAGAATGTGGAAACAATGTTGTTGGTAATTCACTTGATTCTAATACTTGAATTTTTGCCATTTGTGTATTTGGCATTATATCTTCATAAGTAATTTGTCCTAATGGTGTAGTAGTTATATTTCTTTCACTTCTCCATGTTTTACAAGTGGTTGGTGTTGTACTTGAATTTCTTGGCAGTGCTGTCCACAAAGGAGAACCAGTAATATCGCGTCCTGGATCAGGTGTATGAGATTTAAACATAGGACATGTTTCAACTGAACCACTATAAGCAGAGTGACTTTTATATAAACCGTTGGAAAACCCTTTAGTAGGTCTGCTATAACGAGTTGGTGTTGTACTATGAGCACGATTGAAATGATACGAAGTTGGTGAATACATTCTTGGAGTTCGAAATGTATGCTTATGAACTTTGTTAGGAAGTATAAATTGTTGTTTTATTAAAATTTAGCACAACATATATGGTAAAATAAATAAATATATAAATAAACATCAAAAAACACAGTGAGTGCAATATAATTTGCATACAAACATGGTGAACATATGTTGTTGAATCATGATTAGCATGCAGAGAATGGAAGTAAGAAAGAAAAAGGAAATAATTACAGAAATTATTAACGGAAATAATTATAAATAAATAATTTATTTCACATTTCTTATAAATAAATTGCTTAGTTATAATTTGTGAGATACTTTTCACAGTATGGGGGGGGGGGTTGTGGAGATCGTTTATCTAAATTGGGCAACAACTGAAAACGTAGGTGCACTGGATGATGTTTCGTCCAACTATGCGGCTCCTTAGAAGAGCGCATCTATGATACCTGACAACAAGGTTGAGGAAGATGCTCACCAAAGACAATGAGAGGTGGTTCCGTAATATAGCGCATCAATTGGCTATAGACTTTTACATCACTGGATCCCGGTCTAGGAGTTAAGCATCCACATGCATACCAAGGATTCTGGGTTTGATCTTCCGTGTCGGAGTGCCGTACTAAGAAAAAACAGCCGTCCAACACTTACAGGTTTACAATGGTCATTTAATTTAGATAGGTTCGTGGCCATAATAAGTAATTTTCTATGTTAAAACTTTAGAGATAGTATGTTAGATATTTGAATAAATTCTTTTAAATGTTGAATAACAGGCAGTAGGATCTAATATTTGTATTGGCTTCTACGTAACACAAATAGTTATTATTTTCTACTTCAAAGTAACAATGTTACTATACTTCTATATATTAAGTGACAATAAAGTTGTAGGAATAATGGAGTGAACTAAGTAAGAATTATATTATCTTATGATAATGATGGAGAAGATCTGTATCTCGGGCGGATCGTTCTGGTTATGTTGACTTCTTTGATCTGAATGCTAATAATATGAAACGTTTGTTATGTCTCTGAACGGCATTATCAGCGTCTACTTTATATGAAATTGAGCTGGGTAATTAGCTAGACCACAATCGTTGAATGAAGCTGTCCTGATAATTTTATCTATAAACTCAGAACTCAGAGAATACAAAAAACCAAACTATTATTAGCTTTTATTGGTATGAAGGTGAAAATACTGATAAAATTTGAATCAAGGAAGCAGTCATATTGTTATTCTTATTATACTGCTTGTTATGCGCATATTTTTGTTCTGATAATTTCATGTATCCTGGTCCCTTTACACGTTGCTCAACGTATTCAGAATACATGCTATCAGAAAACCTTTAATTTAGTTGCTAAGATGAATAAACTGTTAACATTAAGTACTATTAGTTTATTCAATTAATCTTATAAAAAATGCATTTGTATACACTACTAAAAAGTCGCATGATGGAACAAATAAACTGTTTCATGGTCATTCACCTTACTTAAGAATTTGAAGTAGGAGCTTATAATAAAGGAACATAAAATATGATTTTTTTCTAAACTATGAGACAGTGTAATAATACAACAGGTTATGAAAAACGGTCATGAATTACTGGCAAGAAAATCAATTATTTAACTAAATACACGAAGCTCCGCCTGGAGCCCCTCTAGGGCTAGTACCAGTTCCAAGCCCGGATAAAAGAGGAGGGTTGGGCATGGGATTAGCAACCCCATCCCGTATAAAACTAACTCGCTAAAAAAACGCTAACCAGAAATAAAAATACACATACTCGATGATTATAATGGTAAACTGAAAACGTTTGTTTTATTTATTGTTATTTTGTAATGTTCTCTGTGTCTTATAAATCTTTCTTACCTGAAATATATAAAAGATTTTCTTCTGAAGAAGAATAGTAGGACAATTCACTTTATTTGTTACTTAAATATACTACTGAATTTCTATAAATATTTTTATTTATGGAGATTACTATACCGTCTAATTCTTGAATAAACATCACAGAATATTAAGTGGCCAAAAGTGATTATACTATCTTTAACTAGAAAAAAACTTGAAAAATATAAATTTTTCAAGTAGATATCCACTTATCATAGTATTTTTTGTTGAGCTAGAAATGATTGTCATCTTCAGTAACCACCTAATGAAGTACATACATTTTATGATCCTTATTTTGTATCATAAGAGATAATAGAACCGATAAATTTGATTGAATTTTTACATAAGTAAAATATTGGTCTAGTTATCTGCAAGTCAATATTCAAGTTAATTTTTAAGCCACCTGGTTACAAGTTTAGTAAGATTGTTATAATCTAATGGTTGTCTTTTTTCTTCTAAAACTTTAAAATAACTAAATACACTTTAGACATATTAATAAAGCTTTATCTCAATTTATATTTTGTTTATCTCATTCTGATTTGTCACTATTTAACATTTATCAGTTTATCAGTCAAAGGTGTTTTAGAAATAATCGATTCATGATCTCAATCAAAAACTTAATAATCTCCACGACCCCTCTACTGATAATTATCATGTGCTCACTAGTGACTAGCTTCGTAAGGGAACTCTCGGAGTTCTAGTGAGAAGCCGTGATCAGTGGAGCTAATCCGTGTCAGGTAGAGACAGGTATCTAAGTCAGTTCAATGGAAGATGATCGCGGAATTTCGTGGATTGGTTGATGTTAGACACTAACACCATTGAATGCTAGCTCAGTGATCCAGTAGGTTAAGCGTTCGCGCAAGAGACTGAAGGCCCTGGGTTCGAATCCCGCGAGCGGGATCGTGGAGGCGCACTGCTGAGTCCTACAATAGGACGAAACGGCCGTCCAATGCTTCCAGGTTTTCAACGGTAGTCTAACATCAATCGGTTTATGATCTCAATCAAAAACATAATAACCTCCACAACCCCTATGCTGATAAAAAGGAAATTATTTAGTTTGCCTAAAAGACGAACATATTTTCATTACTTACTTACCTATAAAGTTTATCAGTGAAATTATATGTAGTACATAGTAATCTAACGAATGACATGTAGATATTCTAGCTTAACTGTAATCTATAACACGGTAGTAATGAATGTTCTTGATTGTATAGAGTCAATAATAATATAAAACATATAGGTTTTATTATGAAGTTTGTTAGCACAGTTATAATTCTTTATGAAAAGTGGTTAACACAAGAATAATGCTGATCTGTCAAGTTCTTTTTATGATAAAGTCTTATTAAAACTTTGTATAACTGGTTAAGTATACATAGATAAGTATAGAAATAGAATTCATATGTAATAATGAGATTTGATCGAAAGATTTACAACAAAATTATCCTAACAATTTGTAATGAATTCTAAATAATTCACTGGATATAACAACTGTCAGGAAAAGGCGATTATGTAACTAAGTAATTTATTTATATTTCTATATGCATTATATTATTGATTAGTTAATATCAATAGATTGACAGGACATTTATAAATGAAAAATATAATCCTAATTTTTGACATCGTTTTGATCAATGGTTAGCAACAATATACTCACATACTACTGAAATATATTTTTAAAGTGTAAATTCAATAGGATATTTCTATTGAGAAGATGTGTATGTATGATCAAATAAACTTTCCAATTTAAAACTGTTAATCATCGATGAACACGGTGGATCTGATGCAGATGTGAAAGCGCGGATTTGAAAAGCAAGAGCAGCATATTTACAACTGAATAACATCTGGGACTCAAAACAATTGGCAACCAACACCTAAGTCACAATTTTCAATACAAATGTGAAGACAGTTCTACTATATGGGGCGAAAACCTGGAAAACTACGAAAGCCATCATCCAGAAGATACAGGCGTTTGTTAACAGTTGTCTACGCAAAATACGTCGGATCCGTTGGCCCGACACTATTAGCAACAACCTACTATGGGATAGAATAAACCAGATGCCAGCGAAGGAATAAATCAGAAAGAGGAGCTGGAAATGGATGGGACACACAGTGGGGAAAGCACCGAACTGCGTCACAAGACAAGCACTCAGATGAAATCCTCACGGCCGAGGGAGGAGAGAAGGACCAAAGAACACATTACACCGGGAAATGGAGATAGACATGAGAAAAATGAACAAGAATTGGATGGAACTAGAAAAGAAGGCCCAGGACAGAGTGGGTTGGAGAATGCTGGTCAGCGGCCTATGCTCCGTTAGGAGTAACAGTCGTAAGTAATTAATTAATTAATTTTCTTTATAGTAATTATACTTAAATAAAATGGGATTGAGAATCAACAATGTGAAAACATGATTGTTAACTAAAAACACGAGTAATATTATCAATATAATATAGATAGTTATTGTTTGCACATAATTCAATAATTTACACTTTTCCTTTAGACACTAAGTAGAAAAATCATATCAAGTTAGTGCTATATCCTAGCGAAGATTAAATTAAGAGTAACTTCTGAGAACCATTAGTAGACTAATATTATCTACGTATTCTTATTGTATAACTATTCAGTAACTAGATTATGTATATCAATATTCCCCTTATTATAAGCTTCATTTTGACTTAAAGATTACTAATATACCATTTACTGTTCTCATGTTCAGTTTATTGATTACAGTCTCCCACGTTCACAGCCACACTTTCGTTTGATCTTGTATAAATGTTATTTCCTATTTTATGGTGTGATGTGGTCTGTTTGGCTGGTGTATAAACCAAGTATACTTGAAATAAACGATTCGCATAGTAGAAGCTGTTATTGGTGTTCTGGACTCAACTGGACAGGCTAGGTGAACAAGGGATCAATAAAGAAGCTAGGCTGCTCATACCGGTCAAATGTCATTGGTTTGGCACAGTACTAAGATTGAATAAATCGTATTTCGATTGGTGAATTAATCATGTGATAATAAGCCGGCCTTAAAGTTACAATAGTTGGAAAATAACTTTCGAATGGTCTAATGTTGAAATGAATATGATAATCCAAGTATTAATTACATAAAATAATTAAAATGTCATTGTTATTTCTTTCTCTTTCTATGAGTACCAATTATTTGTCTAACTGGATAACATTTTTCAGAATGAATCATTATCCATGAGTTTAAAATATCATTAAGGAATAATTGTAAGGTTTGACAACTTAATGAATAAAAAATATATAATTGTTAAAAGTTAGTAACAGAAGTGAACATATTTCTAGACAATTTCTATAAAGATGATGATGCTACAATTTATAGCTTAATTATCCTTTGAGTATAGATAGACATACTTAGTTAAGTATCTATCCTTAATTATTGTTTCATGAATGTTATTTGTAAAATGAAACATAATATAAATCTGAAATTCCATTACTAGATAATACGATCAGTGTTAAGTTTCATTCCGTAAAAGTGATCATCACATGGTTTATATTTATAGTTCTAGATAGAAGACAATAAAGTCAATATAAATGCAAATTATTTTTTGTATTGATGTATATATAAATATCTTTGAAAAAACTATTACATTATGAATATATAATTAATCATTGCCAAACTTAAATCAACGTCTCGGTATTCAATTATAGCTTTTTATAATCTTCTAAGTGATTTAATTTATCATTTCAGGTATTGTTCTAGTTTCTGTATTATTTCAGTTTGTGAATCGTATCGGTTAAGTAATATTTACAAATTATCTCATACAGAAGTTTAGTGGCGACTGGAATAGCTCAGTGGTAACGTCTTAAATAGTGGAGTCGAGTGACATGGTTTTGATTCCCACAAAAAGTATCAGTTCCTTAATGATTACATATATGCCTTTTTGACAAGTGATAACTAACCAAAAATTTGATTCCGATGTTAACAATGGACTACCTCCAAGTACTTAACATCTCAGTTGTTTTTTGAATTTGATGTAGTTGGGACTATACTAATACGTGTGCATTAAGTTGTTCTTAATAGAAATGTATGATTAAAACCTGTGACATGAAGAGAGAAAACATTTCAGTCAGTTAAGCATTGAATTTAGAGATGAATTTGTCTGCGTGCTTCACAAGTCAACTTAACCTATTCATTTTGGATGGTATTATATTGTCTACACATAAGAGTCTAATCTTTAATTAAAAGAAGTTGATGCAAAAACCTTACTATGGAAATGATATGAAATGATTACCCATCTGTTCAAGTTCCAAGTTTCATAGCCAAACAACTAGAATAATAGATCGATAACTTAAAGTTAATTTGAAGTCATTTTGATCAGAACATTTCTTTTATAAAGGATGACATCATATTACTTCAGTGATTTGTTAGAATTTTTCTCAGTGTGATCAAAATACATCCATTTGCATATCTATTTGTATTATACAAACATACGCCATATTATATAAAATACATATAATATACAAGTTTTACCTTCAATCATAGACGAAGCACCACCTCCTCGTGCCAGTGTTGTCATTGATCCGACATGTGAATCAAGATCTTGTACACCTCGACCTATTGGTTGTAGTGTAATTGTTTCGAATTCTTCAAAAGCTTCGGTATTTCCCATAGATCTCTATAAAAATTCAACATTTGTGCATAAAAATGTACTGAAAATAATATTTAATGTATGGCAAATTATTTATTAGAAATTGGCATTTCAGTTAACCATAGAATAAAAAGCAGGATAGTAAGTAGCAGAACAATGATAAAACTGAAGAAATAATCAATTGAACATACATGCATGTATAAAAAGTTTTCATTTGACAAAATGATAATCGCTGAAAATCATGAAACTTTGTCAGTCTTATAGTCACAAGCATTCTTGATACTAACATACCTTTTGAGTTATCTCCTTTCGACCGATTTCCTAAATATTAATTCAAAATAATTATATCGTAAATGAGACAACATAAAAGTAAATTTAGGTTGCTAGAGAGTGATTCTATTACTAAATGAAGCTAGAAAACTCTAATGATGATTCATTAAGTCTCATCTTAAAGTTATATCTCTTTGCTATATTGGAGTGTGACCTTTAATATAACTTCAATCTAACATGTTTTTATAAAACGGTAAATTTAGTTGAACTTTCAGCCTATAAACTACATGATACTCATTTCAATTAGGATATTCACTCAATTTATTGAGTATCGATGTATACAGTTTATTTTATTTTACAAGTTAACTAAAAAAGCTACACTCTTTCTATGTATGCTAATGCTAACTAAACTATCAAAAAGTGTTTTTTGGCAGGGTTCTCAATCTATTTCTAATTTTTTTGTTCTGACTTTTGTTGACAAATTGATAATTATAAGATATGATATTGCAATGTCTAGTACTATGGTGTGCGCCGTTTATATGGACAGACATAAGTAGTATATAACAGGGATTCAAAGTGGAATGCATACCGTCAGAAGATTAGAATAAAAAGAGAAAGGAAAAGAGAGAGCAATCGAAATGACAACAGGACTGAAGAAATCATAGAAGATATCAACTCTGAGATGCATGTAAATTCAACTGAGGAGTCCCCAAATAGGAAGAAAATTGCGTCCCAGATTTTACTGCTAGCCATTACCTATCTCTATTTATGATGTCAAGTCGTTTTATTTAATCAGCGGTTCAGCTATCATTTGATTAATAATATTAAGGGAGTACAAATGGTTATACAATTTAATGTAAGTTACTATTAGCTAATCAATGAAAATCACATTTAATTATTAGTAATTCAAGGATATATATGAGGTTAGTTTAAAAAGAGAACAGCTGATTTTATTGTATTTAATTTCTTTAACGGGGCTCACTTATGCTTATCAATTTCCACTATAATAATCAATAGTGTTTTTTTATTATAATACTAAACAACTAATTTATAACTAGTATTTAAATGTGTTTATCCAAGGGCATTACAGGATACGAATGTAGCAATGATTATTATTATTACTATTTATAGTCTATAAAATAATATTTTACATCCCACAGTTAATAAAATCAAGACTGACTAAAATCTAGGTTATTTTTTTTGTAAAAACTAACTCTCAGCTGCTTATTCAATCACATGTTTCTATAAGTTCTTTTAAATAATGTACAAATTTCATTTATTAGAATCTTTTAATTACCATATTTAATGTAAATGTGCTTATTAGATAGACAGATAATTAATTTAAGGAATACGTCTTATATTTTGTTTGGAAAAACATTTTGAATGTGAATATTGTGACAGATTGGCAGAAATAATTTGATTACATAATCAAGTGTAACTCAAATTTTATATTATTACATTTAAATTATCAATGAAGTACAACTTCATGAAGATTTGATCTACATAAATATCTATATTGAGATAGTTGAAAAATTAGTATCAAAAGGAGTTTTGTGGAGACTGTAGTAATTTCAATAGTTGAGATCATGAGTCAACTAAAGCTAGATCACAATGAAAAACCTGGAAGCACTGGACGGCCGTTTTGTCCTATTGTGCGACTCTTTGGCATTGCGCATCCACGACCTCGCCACGCGGGGTTCGAACCCAGGACCTATCAGTCTCGCGCGTGAGCGCTTAACCATTAGACCACTGAGCCGGCACCCAATGGTGTTAGTGTCTAACTTCAACTAATCCATGAAATTGAGCGACACGTTTACCATTGTCATTAGTGAGTTACCATCTCACAACTGACTCGGATGAACTCCACTGGTGATATAGCTTCGATTGACTCATGATTTCTAATACTGAAGTTGAAAAATTACTAACTTCTATTAATTAAT
The DNA here is from genome assembly GCA_946903255.1 of Schistosoma spindalis. Lineage (NCBI taxonomy): Eukaryota > Metazoa > Platyhelminthes > Trematoda > Strigeidida > Schistosomatidae > Schistosoma > Schistosoma spindalis. The sequence goes on from OX336420.1 coordinate 79,651,803, forward strand.
TAGCATTATTTTTTTAATGATTAGAACAAAGAGAAAAGCTTATTATTATCATAATAAGATATGTTTCGATTCTATAATTTTAATATTTGGGATGCGCACTACTGAGGAACCCCATGCTAAGACGAAAATGCCGTCTAGTGCTTCCAGATTTTCAATGGTGATCTAGCATAGGTTAACTCATGAATTCAACCACCAAAATTACTACAATCATCACAAATCTCTATAAATCAAACAGTTTTTGACAAGTTAAGAGAAGATAAATTGTCTTAAACACCTGTAGATAGTATAATACTTAGTATTATGATCGGTAAAAGTATGCTTTAGGGACAAGCCAATAAAAATCGAGACTACAACCTTCATGTTCTTAAACAAAATATAAGTGTTACGTATTACGAGCAGTAGAAATACCCTTGTATACTGTTCAAAATCACAGAAAAATTATTCCTTTCCTATTGTGAAGGAAACATGAATAAAGAATCAAAGAAGAATTAAAAGGATTGAAGAATTAAAAGCTGGATTCTGTTTTTGTAGATTGTATATAATAGGCAAATCGAAAGTATCACTAAATCCTAACCTTAAACCCTTCATTTGGAAAAAACCCCTCACCTTGTGAGGCTACCATGTAGTAGAATTGATGGATGAACCTAATCAGATATTTGGAGCGAAATACATTTATACATGTAGCTACAGAAGGTTTTTCCATTGTAGCTTATGTTAGGTTTCGATGAAAACCTCAACCCTAATTACTTAACCCTAGCTTGGAACAATGTAACGACTCTATATAGTCTTTATCCATTATTATAAATTTACATTTCGTTGTTATTTGCATTTACAGGCAGACAGACCTTAATAATTATGTAAAATCCGTTTATAGTTTACAATAATTACTGTTTTCTTTTTATAAACTATCCATCGATAAAAGGCTTTTTTTGATTGGCCAGAAACTAGCTGGATATTAGTCGTGGTTGTTTTAAGTATGGTTTTACACCATACTTTTACCTTATTTCTCACCTATTCGATTATAATCAAGTTTGTGATATCTGATCAGGAATAAAATTATGGGTATTTTAGGAAAATTAGTACTTTTTCCAAAATTCGACTTAATAATTAAATAAAGACAGCGTTTATAAATTAAGATTAATTCACTTAAATTCACCTTGTTCCATATCTGCTACATATCACCTTTACAACACAAAACAAAGGAAGTATGAATAAATATGTGTAAAATGAAATTTATCTTTTCAAGATTAAATTTTATGTGGAATGATAATGCAGAAAAAAAAATGGTTGGATGACAGATGAACTTGTCACAATTCAGAATTTATTTAAATATGAAATTAACTTTTCAATCATCAAGTAACATATTTGATTACATAGTTAACATTTAACATAAAGTATTTACTCTCGTTAACTTCAACTACATCTAATAATTCATAGATACATCTGGGATAATTAAAAAGCAGAAGATGTATAGAGTGAATAACAGTTTATTTATAGTTTTTGAAGATGTTCCGAGGAATCAATATCCATTTCAATATTGAAGTTATTTTTAAGTAATAAGTTAGGCTACAGTATACTTGACAGTAAACATCAAATTATCAATGAATATTTCAGTTTCTATAATTCATTATTTTTCACTAAATTCATTCCATTATCTACACCGATAATTACTGAAATGTCTAATATTTATGAATAATATTTTAGTTTTCAATAATGAAGTCAGTCAGTAACAACGTAGAACTTCGTACGTACGTACATCAGTCCGAGTTGCCATACATTTGCACAGAGATACAATTGTCGATCCAAATCGCATTGTGGTAGAGGTAGTAAAAGTATAAACAATAATCGGAATAATTAGGCTTTGAAGATGTTATTCAAGGAGTATAATCCAATGAAATAAATTTGGAAAGAGAAAAAAAGGGACATCAAGAATTCAGAAGATTAAACTTTGGGTGAACACAAACAGTGGACGCACCTGTGCCATCGTAAACGGTTTTGAGCCATGTCATTCAAGGTCTCTAACCGTCGGTTGCTATCGTCTCGCGGATCCCAAACAGGTAATCTACACCTACCAACATGGCTCAGTCCATCTGTCAGTGAATTCATGGGTTTGTGCCATGTTTTGGTCTAGCCGCCCCTAGTTTTCTTCCAACCTAATCCTACACCATGAAACATCGCACGTCGGGGCAGTCGGTGGTTGGGCATACGTAACACGTGTCCCAGCCATCTCAACTGATGAAGTTTCACTACTTCATCAGTTGACTTGCCATCCTTACCTAGTACCCGTTTCCTAATAACCACATTACTTACTCGGTGGTCCCAGGATATACGACCAATGCTTCGAAGACACCTATGATCGAATACTAGTAATCTACGAATATCTTTTACTCCTACCGGTCATGTTTCACTGCCATAAAGTGAGACAGAACAAACTGCTGCTCAGTAAACCCGTCCTTTGATTGGTAGACGGATATCCCACTTACACCATAAATGACGCAAGTTGACAAAAGCTAATCGAACCTTCTGTATCCATACTGAGGTTTCGTCACACACCAGACCACAAGGGTTGATGAGACTCCCCAGATAAGTGAAGCGGTCGACACGCCAAACTATTTCACTCCCTATCATTGGTTCAGGTGTCCATGTAACCCAATTCGAAAGCAACATTTTCCATTTCAAGAGTGAGAATCGCATCCCGAACATGCTTGCATTGTTGCTTATAGCGGTCAGAAGACTGCATTTTGTCAGCGTCTTCACCAAATAGAACTATGTCATCGGTATACTCTAAGTCAACAAGTGAATCTCCCGGTAGAAGTTCAACTCCTGGAAATTTAGATGAGGAAAGTGTCATCCTTAAAAGCACGACAACGACAAAGTTAAACAAGAATGGAGAGAGTGGACAGCCCTGACGAAAACCATTCAATAATGAAGAATAGTTGTAATTCAGTAAGAAGATTTTGGAGGTGTTGTTTCTTCAATTTGAGATAACTATTTAGTTGATTTATATTCTTGCACTTAAATATTTTTATGACAGTTAAAAATATACCTTTTATTGTTGCTTTATAAATTCACTACAGAATCGATTAAATTTTGCATTGAATTCTTTATATGTTTTTTATATTTCAAACAGTTGTCTTCATAATGTACTATTATCATGAATTTTATGTATTCCTTTCTAGATTAGAACTATCTAACTACATATGTATCATTTTACAGAATGATAAGTTGCTATAAAGTTGATCACTAGTTCTGAAATTATCGCATAAGTTGTCAGTTTGTCTCGTTACGTCTGATGTAGAATTTAGAATTCCAGGATATGTGAGTTGACATTAAGAAATCCAATCTCTGTCTAAAGATGATGTATTGTATAATCCTCTTACCTTATTATAGCTATCTCAATTCTTGTTATCTATAGTTTTGTCATTATTCTGAATGATCTGTTGAGTGATACTTATTAGAGAAAAGTAAAAACAATGTTTGTAAGTTGGAGTGACTTTTCATCATAGGACAGAATTAAATATACAATTATTTTAAACCAATGAGCATTTTTATAATCTAGCCAAAAACTTTCATAAAAGTACACTCAATACCTCTTTAGAGATCGAACTCTTCAAATGCAAGCTTTGTAAGGAGTCAGGTACTTTTTGGTTCACTGAGTTGAAATTCAAATATCTTACATTTTCAAATTCAGTCAGTTTGGATTATATTACATCATCTTCATTCTGTGTCGTCGCTAGTATTTGTCTCAATACATTCCGCAAGAATTCCATTTCATTCATACATGTTCTTCACCAAGAAGGTGAATAAACACAAATGAAAGGAAGTTGACTGGATAGATTTTAGACAATGACGGTTTGATTGATACTTAATAATGAAGCCTTTTATAAAGAAATACTTCTCATGCATCATATTGGTAGCTTATGTGTAAGGATTTTGATAAAGCAAACCTAAATGGAAAAATACTTCATAGTTCATAGTGTACATCGTGGTTACAGAAAATAGATGCTTTTCATTATATCTGTGAAACATCCATCAACCTGTTTTAACTTACATTTACTGCTGAAGTTGAACGGTAATGTTGTTGTTGGACATTCGGTTGTTGATAATGACGGTGATCATGTAGCCCAGTTGATGAAGCAGCCATTTGTCTTAATCTTGTCTGCCTTAATAATTCTTGTTCACGTTCTTGTTTCAAACGTTCTCGTCTGGCTGAATAACCACTACGTGCCAAACGTGAAGATGATGATGATAACATTTCACGTTTATATGCTAAATCAGACTCTGAAATAAAGTTTATAATACACAAAGAGATTTTCAAACAGTTTAGCAAAAATTGTATTCTTTACTTATATATATGTTATTAAGTTAATTTGCTAAATTCCTTAACAGTATTTGAATTGGTGATTTACAGATTTCGAATTAAGATTGTTTTTGAAAACGGAATAAATATCTCAGAATGATCCAGATCGTTACTCATTTTCAATATCATTTAGACATTAGATAGTTTGTAGGTATCTGAAGACGACATTTAATTTTAAGTATTTTAAGGCAATTAATCAAAACCCGGGTAATTTTCAATTAATCATTTCATTAATACAATTGACAAACAATTCTGAAACATTTTCCCGATAAACTGAAGTACATAGTAGATTTGTTTTAATGGAATACGCTGAATGATACTATTGAGACTATTTGAATAACTAATAAAATTGTCCATTTTACTCCTTATTCTACTTCATATCTTAATGTTGTATAAAGAAATGAATAATAGTTAAGTATTTTAAAATAAAATATTTTCTATAGTGAATTAGTATTTAAGGAAAATTGAACAGTGAAATTATGTCGATGGAGGTTTCTTAGAAGTTAAAGAATAACGCCAACTTGGGCACCTTCAAAATTTTTGAGAGATTTAGGAAATGCTTCATTTAGTCAGTATATAGAGCCTGGGATCGAATAAAAAAATCCTAAGTCTCGGAAAAAGAAATAATTTTTAGATTATTAGTTTGGAATGCAATCGTCAGTAATTCAAAGCTCAGTCACTTTTACGACACAACAAAGCTTGTATGCGATGTCATCAGTACTGACTAACTCACACCTTATATAACTAATTGAACTGTACAGGCCATAATTTATCTTTTTTATTAAATTAGGTTTTAAGTTAGATCATGTTCATACAATTAAGGAATAAGGAGTAAAGGATAATAAAACTGTTCATCCTTAGTACGCTTTTGATGAAAATATGTAATCATTTTGGTAATTATATAATATTAATGGGTTTTTGACAATTGGCCGGCACCCAACGGTGTTAATGTCTAACTTCAACCAATCCATGAAATTGCTCCCCGTCCACCATTGTCTTCAGTGAGTTACTGTCTCACAACAGACCCAGTTGAACTCCACTGGTCACGGCTTCTCACTAAAACTCCAGGAAATACTTCTTGAAATCAGTCACTAGTGAGCACATGATCATTATTATCAGAAAGGGTTTTTTTGTGGAGATTGTAGTATATTATAAATTTATTGTTTGAATAAAAACTCACCAGATCCTTGATATGATCGTAAATTCCATGATCGTGGACCATAAACATTTGTATGACTCATTGTACGTTTAGGAGCTGAGAAATTTCCATCGTTTGAAATAATTTGTGATTTGTAAATAGCTAGAATATTTGGATAACACACATCATACAATTGCCAGAACACAAATATTTATGCATGCATACAATCAAAGACAGGTAAGCATTGGTACATACAAACAGTACAAACACGCACAATACAACATACGCACACATACACACACATGCATATACAAACCAGTTGAGTAGTGAAAAGAAAGAAAAAAATTAAAATCTATTAATTTGATAATTTCAACATATATTGGTAAATTTTGTGGTGAAAACATAATAATAATTATTATTATCGTATGCGGTAGTTATGATGGTGTGACTTTTATTGCCATGGTACTAATATAATCATGACAAAATCTGTATAAAAAAACACACGGAGGATGAAACAGATGAACGTCCTAACCAATTATGAAAAAAAATAATACTGATGAGACATCAATAGTCATTACCCAGAGATGACGAAATGGATTAGTGGAATGACATGCACAACTTTGTTTAGAATCATGAAAGTAATAACCATGGTGGTGATTAACACAACAATAGATAAACTTCAATGAATTTATTAATTCTTAGGTATTTTTTCAGTCGATCTCTTATGATAGTCGGATCAGGCATGATTATTTATGTGAGATTGAAACAAAAGAATTCAATACAACAATTTATACATGTAGTATTGATTAAACAGGTTGGAGATAGTTTGTTTCTATTCTATTTGTGAGAGAATTCTCCAATATATATATATATATATATATATATATATATATATATATATATATATATATATATATATATATATATATATATATATATATATATATATATATATATATATTAAAGGTTAGCTACCACCACATGACAACACACATATAAGTTAGGAAATTATTTCTTTTAAAAAAAGCACACTAGTATAATGTTAGCCTGTCTCTCAAATCAGGTATGATAGTTTGCTTGTTGTCAGAAAAAAAACCTAACTGATGCATTTATTATTTTAAAAATATAATATGTTTGTATGTGAGTGAGAGTACACCTTGTTGTTGTTTCACATTTGCAATTTTACATAAAGCATTATGATGTAAAATTTTGCACCATTAAAATTCTACACATATTGACCGACCTGGTAGATTTAAATAATTTGATTGATTTTTTAATTGATACACTGAACTCATACCAAAAATAACAGATGAATCATCACGATTCGGATCATGATTGTGATTATTATGTTTCTGTAAATCATGCATATTTAGAGCATATGGTGTAGTTGTTATTTCAGTGCATGGAATTGATTGATTATTTTCTGGACTATTTGTTAAGGAGGTTAAACGTAATCTCAGATTGTTATTTTCTTCACTAATCGTTGATTGTGGTCTTTTAAATATTTTCTGTAAAAATGTGTTTCGTTCTTTTTTATATAGATTATTGGTTGTGGTCTTAGATACCATTTCATTCTCTATTGAAACATTAGTCGTCATTGAAGTTTCCGTTGTATTTGATGGGGTTGCAATTGATTCATTTTGTATGACTCTGTTAGCTAAATAGATAATTGATTTATATGTTCACGTGAATGAGATAGTACTTATACAACGACGAAAATAATAGTTTATACAATGGACTGTATAAACTTAAGGTAATCTTCCCTATAACATGAAATTATTGATGTAAGTAAACATAATTGATAACACTGATGTATTCACTCAGGGGTTGGAATGTAATTAGTTTCGATTCAACTTGGGGTTAAAAGTGAACGTTACTGACAAATACAGAAACAAAGTATTGTACTGTTTGATTCTCAATAGATCTCTGCTTGATTTCAATCCATTTTGTAAACTATTTAATTCAAAAAGAAATATTATGTATTTGTTCACGACTTTACTACTACTGTTACCACTACTGTTGAAGAAATTAATGAAATATGTAATTAACGTTGCCAATATCTGACTTCATGTTATATCATAGAATAGTCAGTATTCTTGAATTCGTTAAACAAGTTGGAAAAGGTTACAGACATTGGAAGACATTAGTTTTAAAGGATTTCCCAGATTCTATGGAAGCAACATGTAAGTGATGATAAAGTTCAGGACTTTATCATGGTAATTAAGTAGGTGTTACCATCTTGAAATACTTGCTTTGTATCGTCACCCTAGATGTTTAATACAGCATTTGTAAACTCTGAGGCTAGGTGAAAAGGCAGAGAGATGATCATCATATGATATTGTACTGTGAATTAAAAGATAGTTGTATTGAAGCTGTAGTTGTTGGTTCTTCCTAAACTGAATGGAATCCTAAAAACTGTGCGATTCAATAGCTCGACTCATTACAAGGTATCTTGAAATGAAAACCAATAACGATCCTGTGGTAGTTTTTTGCTACATTTTTTTGTAGAGCAAGATGTAATCCTGGCTTCATTATAATTGAAGTGGATTATAAGCAAACGCTATTCTTGTTCGTCCATTAATCGACTATATGGTCTATCTATCTTTGAGTATACGATTTTTGGCTATACAACAATATTACCCTACTTTTTAATTGCCAAAACTTGAAATAAATAAATAAATAATCAAATAGTTGGAGTCAGAGTAGCAGAATTAGAAAATTTATGGATTGTTTGTAGTTGTTGGTATACCCGATTCTATCCTAATGTCGGTATATTTTCTAAAAGAATTCTGACCTCAAAATTCTAAATATTACTGTAATCAATTCAAAGCTCGAATATATTAAAACATTGAGGATGCTTAAGGTTAGGATTGCTTAATGTTCAGGTTTAACAATTAAATTTTAACGTAATATTAACCACTGAACCATTTTATTTTTTTTTCTAAATCTATATAAAAATTTATGTAAACTGAGTATTGAAATTCTTCATCAACTGTGTAACAATCTAATATTTCATTATTTATGTGAATGAATACGATAAACATATGTTTATTTTGTTATTTCAGTTGAATTAATGAGTCGATCTTAGCTAGACAACTATTAAGAACTTGGAAACAGTGGTTGGCCATTTCATCCTAATATGGTACTTATCATCAGTATACATCTGCGACCCCACACGAGGGACTCGAACCCAGGAACTTCGGTCTCACGTGCGAACGTTTAACCTCTAGACCACTGAGCTAAGTATTCAATGGTGTTTTTAATCATTTCAATTTTATGACTATGTGCTGAATGAATTCCATAAAAAAGCTTTAAGATTATTAACACAAGTTTGAATAAAGGAAAATAGTGAAGAGAATTTTAAATGCAAACAAAGGATTAGACAGTAAGTGGCATAAAGTATGCATTGAGTTGAAAGTGAGAAGAATTCTTCATTATTCTTCTTTTCCTGTCCACACTTTTAAAGACATTAAGCTGGTCATAGTTGCTTCGTTGATTTTATTTCTTCTCCCAGACAAATGAATGACTAATCTATCTTGATAATACAAGTGACAATATTAACTTTGCTGATGATCCCATTTAGTGAGATATTGACATTCAGAATTATTGATCAACTTGAATGATGAAGTAGAACGGAGAATGATACAATCACAAACTAATACGTAGAAGTCCGCTAGAAAATTTGTTGAAGAATCATAATGAACTTTAATAGGTTTGTCAATTGAAGTAGTGCCTGTAAATTTCGTCATCATTGCAGATCAAGTCGAGAATTAGATTAATTGTTCAATCTTTTCAGTGAGGATCTCTTAAACAAATATCTAAAATATATACTCGAAAAAGTCCAACTCACGGTTGTTTTGATTGGATAGATCAGCTTGTCTACCTGTAACCACAATACTATTACGATTACTATTATTATTTATACTGGCATTACTGTAGACTGTAAATGGAGTTTCTTGCTGCGACCAGTATACTTCTTGATGATCTTCTAGATGGTAATTATTTTTCATCAAATTAGGCATATAATTATTGATTCTATTCGGTAATGCAGTGTGATTCGCTAATGGTGTACTAATTCGAACTTCTTTAAACACTGGAATTTCATCCTCTTGTCTTATCTTCATTTGTCCTCCGTTTATCACATCTTGTTGATTGTCATCTACTGTAATTTCTTCATGTATTATACACGTTGGTCTGTTGTTTAAACTGAGAAATTTCTTATAATTACTATGATTATTTAAAGCACCTCTAGTCATTATCTGTGAAGCTGATTCACTAGATGATGAATGACTTTCCAAATCAAATGAATTAATATTAGAAGCATTTGGAAAACAATAACGACATTTTGTATTGTGACAACTGCGTTTCAATCTAATCGCATATGGATTATGAACTACATAGGATAATGGTGCATGAAGATGAGGGTGAAGTACATTTCGTTCATGATCTACTTTACTATAGATTTCTGAATTGTATGAATTATTTACTGTTGAATTATGTTGATAGGGATTTGAATAGAGTTCATGATTCTCTGTGTACTGATTAAGTGTCATTTCTTTACAAAGTTTCGTAGTCATTCTCTTTATTATTTTTCTTAATAAGATGAGAAAAACTTGTTATATACGCAGATAATACTTGATCAGTTGCTTAAATGAACAGATAAAAGAAAAAAATAAAAATAGGACGATAATATATAGCAAACATGTTATATCATACACGTAAATCTCTTTATCATCTTGAAGAGAGCAAAATAAAGATTAGTGCAGAATAATATTAATTCATTAAATTATTTTGCTAGATTCTCATCAACTGCTTACAACCTATTTGATATTTTAAAATCAAAATTGTCACGTATGTGTGGTAAACTCCCTTTTTTATCACCTTCATATTCATACGTATGTTGATTTCTATGGTTACTTTGATTTTAAAATATTGAATAGGTTGTAAGCAGTTGATGAGAATCTAGTAAGATAAAATTAATTCATGCTATTCTGTACCAATCTTTGTTTAAAACCTGTTATGTAAATAAATTGAACATGTATTACTATGAATTATAGATCGAAACCCTAGATTTTCAAGTACCTAGTTCCAGCATAAAAGTGTTTTGGTAGTGTTAAATTTTCTAAGCTGAATGTCCTAATTTCAAAGCATTAACAATTATTTGGTACAATATTATTGATATCCCACTTGAAGCTCAGAGAATGCAGTCGAAACAAAATTATCCATTTGGTCAATCAATTGTCTCTAATGAAGTACAGTCGAATATAAAAGTATTTAAATTTATCTAGGCAACTAGACTGGTGTATATATATTTCTGCTATCCACTGATTATCCTGATAATTTTGTAACATGTTCAATAAGTACTTTTGAAGAGTTCTTTATATTTTTAAGTCTACTTTCATTATGAGCTAATATCATTCAAGGCACATCTAAAAACACCGACAAGTATATGTAATAGTTTAAAGATCTTTGACAATTTAAATCAATGTTCTTATCATAATTATTCCTGCAAGTGATTGTTTTAGAAAGTTGTATAATTTGAGGATAGCTTTTGTTACGTTATGAATTAAGATTTAAGTTTTATACGAAAAAAGTACACCGTATATTTAAAGATTAGTGTAGATATTTACCAAATCAACATAAACGTCTATGATGCTTCTAAAACCATCATACAAAATAGTAATTCACCTTATAATAGATATGAATAAGATGTAGTCTTTATCACTAAATATCATAGTCTTACAATTACATATTCGATAATAAATACATCTATAGTATAAATCAACAAAATAAATGGATCAATATAGATATTCTAAAGAAATTATGTGATTAAGTTGTTCGAGAAAAAGTAGACTGTAAGACCTTCTAAACTTATACTTTATATATATATATATATATATATATATATATATATATATATATATATATATATATATATATATATATATATATATATATATATAGATACTTCGATGGATATCACATGTGAATAATTAACGACTCATTTATTATTAAAGTAGAAATAAATCAGAATGTTTAACATCAAAATAATAATAATGAGTGTTGCAAAGTTGTTTTTCCCTAAAAAGATTATTTGATTATTGATGACATTCTATTAGAGGTGCTTGAAAGTTTCTATGCTCATTATGTTTATGATTCATAGTTAGTATTTAACAGAACTTTCGGTTAGCTGTAATTGTCTTCATAGTGAATATTTTAAAATGTCTTCTATTGATCTTAACAAATGGATTTATGTATTTGAACTCTAATTTCTGTTGTTCTGCTTACAGTTCATCTTAGTAGTGACTTGGCAACAGATGTAAAATGTATCTGGTGAAAAGTGTCCGGTTACATATTGAGTGATATGACCATTTTGAACTTATTTTTTGGTATTTAATTATATTAAGAACAAGAATTTTAGGAGCAATATATTTCCAAATAATGGCATTCAGGCACTTATTCTAGTCTATACAGTTTAATAGTAACTCAAATCCTTACATGGTAAGTCTGTTTCATAATCAACATCCATCATAAAATCAGATGTTCTCAAATTCAATTCTTCATATGATTTTGGTTGATTATTAAAGGAAATCTCAAACTATGATGAGACAATAGTTTAATTTTCCTGATTTTTTAAAAGGCTCATTGAATTACGTTAATTCATGAAAAAAGAAAACTCTTTTCAAATCAGTTAATATCTAAAGACCAACTCTGTATATATCAACTCTGTTATATCAATTGTGAATTATTATATTCGAACATTTGTTATCCATTTAATGAATGAAGTTTATTATTTTTCTAACTGTAAAATGATTGTGATGCAAGTTAATTAGCTTAAAGGAAGTGTTAAATATATATATATGGAACATATCACATGGCATTATCTAAAATAAATCACTGTATATTGTGAATTATTTATTAAAGGTTTGGAATTAACATATTATTTAATATTAAACTAAGAAACCATTGTTTACATACTGAATTATTATCATTTCGACCCTTTAAATCATTTGTTTAATGAATTAACTAATAAGATTTTTCCCTGTATGTATAAATCTAATTCATTTGATTTGTAAAAGCTTGTATTTTTATGTTGTTAAGAATAAAGACTAGAACTGATTAATCCTTGCTAGGATATTAATTATTGTGAGCGAACTGAAAACTGAGCAAAACAAGCTGACGATTCTCAAATGGATAGTACTAAAATTTCACTGATAATCACAATCCAGTAACATTTGCATATTTTTTTCTTAATGAACAACGATAATAAACATATATATCAACAGTGATTGGTCCAGTTCCAGTCTTTATTGTCATTAATGCTAAATTATATGATCATATTACCTATTACCTTCATAATCAAGAATAAAATTTATCAGAATGAAGGTTTGTGGAGAATATGATGTATCGAAACTTTTCATTTACAAAACATTTCAGTAAAATCATTAAAATAAACTTAATATGCATTAATTTATTACAGTCTTGACAGTTTATGATATACAGTCATATAACAATAAAAATACTTATTAAATATATCACATAATAATGTTTTCAACTCACCAGTTTTGTAATTCACCAATTCTTCACAGGAGTCTTGGATACTATTAAGATTTGTTCATTTAACCGCTACTGTTATTAATACTATTATTGATTCTTTGCGCATTACTAAAAGAAAATTCCACTAGATAATAATAATAGTAGTAATAAGAAAATAGTGCTTTTCTAATGAATGTTTTTCAGCTTTATATTATCACGATTGCTGGTGTAAGTTCAAGAAAAAAATATTTATCAGTTGTATGATTTGTTTTTCATTGAATTATGCATTATTCTTTAGTTTCCGTCTTGATAATACAATATTTTCGTTTTTCCAGTTAAGTAAATAATTAGTATGTATAGTATAGATGAAGAAAGAAAAAGATCAACTAAAGCGATAGATAAGGGGTATAAAGACAACCAGACAGGAAGTAAGAATAATATAAAATCAAAAGAACAATTCAACTTATTCGTTTCACTTATTCACTATTCCATATGTTCCAATTAATTGACAAACTTCATGTATTTATTGTTGAGTTGTTTAAATAGTATGAATATGCATATACATATATACGTATTGATATGTCTGCACAAAAATGTGTTCATGTGTAAGTTGATTTCGATTATTAATGCTAAATTGTTTATCACATTTTAATTACTTTTATAAATACAATTACGTATATCCAATAAAAAATTGGCAATTATAATAAATTCTGTAATAATTGGTTTTAAAAAAAATCCTTATTGAACTGTGAATAATTTTTGATATAATTTATTTTGACTTTTCTATTTTCAGGCCTAGACCAAAATTCCCATAGTTCAAATTATACGTGCCGGATTGCGTATGTACCACCGCTGAGAAGTTTCATACTAGGATGAAACAACAATTTAGTGCTTCCAGTTTTTCAATAGTTGCCTAGTTTAGATCAACTCGTCAATTCAACTGTTTTAATTTTTTAAAAATACTGCGAAAAACCAATCATAATAATCTCATAATGATGGTGGTGGAATTAAGTGATATATATATGTATACATAAGTAAACAAATGGAAATAAAACAATCTAATGAATGTAATAAGAAAATGATGTATCAACAACAATAATAACAAGAAAAGACGATAATAATGATAATAATAGTAATGACGAGAATAAAAGTGACAAACAGAGAATCAAAATTCCAAATTTATTTATAAATAAGTTAAGAATATGAAAATTACATTTCATGATAATGATGTTAATTCAGATTTATATCAAAGTGTTTAACAACTATTTGATGTAACACATAAGTTGAAAAGAAGCACATCCAAATATGGTTTGTATAACACAGTATAGTTTTGATTGCTAAAAAGCTATATATTTCTTTGATGATTTTGATTATTACTCTGAAGAAGTTCAGACAAGTTAGTTGGACGAAACGTTGGAATTATTGTAAATTTCAATCACTGAGATTATCTCAAATATAATTTTCATATAAAATGATTTCTCTATACTCGGCACCTAATTTCTGTCAAACTATTCGTTCTAATTTTAATGAATATTCGTATCAAGTTCTTTTGGTTTAATTCATAAAATGTTTGATATAGTAGGTATATGTGGGAACTTTAAATTGTTTTTAAGCATAAGATGATCAAATACACATTTAAAATATGTTGGAATCTGACTTCAGTGTATATCGCATTTAGAGGAATTATGCATATTTTACAGTACTATGGTTAAATATATTGTTCATTAGATTATCTTCTCTTACTGTTAGTTCATTAACTTTTCATTATAATTTAAACATATATTTACAATTCAGAATAAATGACTTAATGATCATCTATCATTTGCTGTTTTTATCCCGTTTAATTTAGTTATATAGGGGTAAATGTATGTTTCAAAGAAACTTCAGAGTGCTCGAATTGTTGAGCTTCACACTTTACAAACTACATCTTTACACCTCATTTAGTAATCTGGACATATTTCATGATTTCCTTGAAATCATATAGATTAGGTGGTCACAAAGAACTTTAAATTATTCACTTTTTCAGATCAATTTAAGAAATGGTACAAAGATGATTTATTTTGCTGCTAGGATGATTAGAAACTAAATTAGAATGAGGAGAGTAGCATATGAGTTAACAGTAAGAAGTAAAGAATGCATTAGTACATGAATGAACTGACTGATTTTCTGAGTCATTCAGTTAATTGTAGACTTCTGGGTGGATGTCTGCTCAAAAATTTAAATGATTGCTGGAAACATTATATTGAGTGGTACATGATCAATCATACTGATCAAGTTATATTCACTTTCTCTTTTCATCAAAATTTCGAGTTAAATGAGGTTTCTGATTTAGCTTCTTCCAGCTCATTTATTTTCCTTGAACTGTATTTTAAATGTTGATATTTTCAAAGCAGACAAAATTGATTCTCTTTCTTGTTTTTCATCATATCAATTTTCTTTCGTATTACGGTGATATGAGGTACGAAAATGTTATACGTTGGTGATGAATGATTATCAGCAAATAAGGAATTAACTGTCTCTTTGCTTATTGCTTCTATATTTAATTCAAATTATTAGTTATTAAGTACAGTTTGTACTCTAATCTGGAATAATATATACACTCACTCTGAAGTGGTACTATGTCCACTTTTCTAATTTCAGATGATATTATGGGTTTACATTTAAAGGTTAGTAATACAATTTATACAGTTAAATCACAACAAAAGTTGATGAAGGAAACTCATAAACAAAATAACCTTCTTTATATACATATGCAAACATTATAATAAATCAGTTAAAAAGTTATATGAAAAAAGATTTCAATAAACATTTGTGGTAATTCAGTGTGAAATACAAAAGAAATACAAAGTATAAATGATGAAATATCTCAGAATACTTATAAGAAGTGGAAAAAAGTAGATTTAAAGTGAGTATAATTTAACAGTTGTAATAAAAGGCTTACGGAATTATAAAGACAATGTTCTTAACGTTAAGTTTCAACTTCATTGATTTTTGCTCAGGACAACTTTATTCAGTAGTCCTCACTTAAAATGTGTCACAAAGCCAAATACACGAAGAATAACTTGATTACTGATTTAGTTGGAAATTATTTATAAACCTGTACACTAGTCTTACTGATTTCAGTAGTCATCTACATATAGGTCGTTTATTTTAAAAGCGACAACTAAATACGCGAAAGAAAGGAATGATTATGAGAACAACAAGCATTACCGTGTTAAAAAAATACTTCATTTCCTTCTTCAAAATACGGTGTATTTATCCCGAAAAAATAATACTTTGAATATCGAGAGTATTATCTGAAACGTCATTTTAAACTATCTCCTAAAAATAGAGGTAAACACATACATCTTATATTGGTACAATCACTATCAATTTTATGAGTATTACATTGGCTCTTTGCACCATTTCTATTTTTCATTACCTTATTGGGAGTTTCTTGAGTACATTCAAAGTAACATAAAATATAAAACATAACATTTTGTAAAATATAAAAGACAAAATTACATTTTTAAATATCAGAAGGGCTTTTGTGGATATTATAGTAATTTTAATAGTTGAAATCATGAGTCAATTGAAGCTAGACCATCATGGAAAACCTAGAAACACTGGACGGCAGCAGTGCGCATCCACGATCCCGCCTCGCGAGATTTAAACCCAGGATCTATCAGTTTCGTGCGTGAGTGCTTAACCTTTAGATCACTGAGCCGGCTGGCATCCAGCGGTGTTAATGTTTAAATTCAACCAATCCACAAAATTGAGCTACCGTCCACCATTGTCTTCAGTGAGTTACTATTTCACAACAGACCCGGTTGAACTCCATTAGTCATTGCTTTTCACTATAACTCCAGGAAATTCCTCTTGAAGACAGTCACTAGTTATCTTTAATTGACTCATGAATTCAACCATTTAGTTACTAAAACCTTCACAAAACCCCTCTTTCTGATTATTATTTAGGTGTTATTATGACCGTTATTGTTGTGATATTATCGGTTCAAATTTGAACAAAACCTTTCTTTTTAAGAAATAAAGTGTTATCGTTTTGGATTTTATTGAAATATTTAAGACAGTATTATTCATTACATCTCTTTATTTACTAATACTCTTCCTTCACAATAAAATCTATGAAATCTCGGAATACAACTTAAATTTTCACTCTCTCATTCTTAAGAAACATTCATTTCATTATTATAATTGTTGAAAAATGAGATATTATTGTGTCAAAAATAAATCGATAGTTTCCTGTCTCTTTGGTATAAAACTTTTCGTAACCATATAGGGATTTTATTATTATTTTGAACTGGGGATATTTGATGCGTTTGAAGATTCGTGTGTAAAATTAAGAAAGCTCAGACAAGCATGGTCGTTTCTTCTAGAAACATTATTTATTTCCCATCTATTCTTTATTGATGTACAATACCGCTCAATCCCGTTTAACAGGAGAGCCAGACATCGTATAGGCTTTAACGCTACAATCTGAATAGTACAGCTCAATCCTTAACTTGTAAAAACAAACGTAAACATAATTAATACCGTTTGTAATTTTTGACCCGTATTCACCAACATAGTCTAGGAACTAGTGCGACTGTTCAATATGTTCTAATCTTAAGCGATTTCCACTAATTAATTGAAAATTTTTTAAAAAAATTAATGTTTTTTGTCCAATATGGTTCTTGATAGGAAGTAGATGAAGAATAAATCACTATTATAAATCATTTACCAGTTGTTGGATATATATTTTTCTACTTAGGTATCGATCTATAAAGATTACTTCGTACAAATGTCAAACTGTAAACTATACGAATTTTTTTCTATGACTTTATTGAGTTCAAATATAAACATCTTTTTATAATATGAATTAAAACACTTTTATGTACCTTTTATGCTGGTTGAAAAAAAGATTGTGTCATTTATCGTTAATGATTTCACTGAACAAAATTAAACAACCATATTAAAGTAATTGTATGTAGGGAGTAATTCCCGTTAATATGACTGATATCCGTTAAGGAATCATATAAAGTTAGAAAACAATGTATACTTCATTAGTTTGAGATTTTGATATTTTTTTAACAGTATAATTCAGTTACCATAGGATATTAGATGCTTAAACATTGATGTATAGATCAATAAATCATTGCATAATGGAATATAGTATTTCCTATTTTCATCTTCAGTCAGTTTGAGATATATCGTATGTGAATTATTTTCTCGATTGGTAAATTAATAAAATCTAAGTATTCATTGGCCACGTACTTATGAATAATATAAGATTTTGCATAGTATAAAATCAATTTTCAAAGTGATATACAAGCAAACAAATAATGAACATAATAACATTGTTCTCTATCTTATAAATGAAACTAAATAAATTGAATATATATACAGACTACAATTCACCCCATTTCACAAGCCAGTGGCTATTTGGACTCAGTAGTTAAGTGGATAGCGTTTGAAGCGAACGGTACTGAGTTTGAGTTCCGAGGTGAACATCAACTCTGGGATGCAGGCACATCCAAGTGGTGTGTCCTAAATAGGGAGAAACGTGTGTCCTGAATTTAATTGCATGCCACTATCAACCTCTACTTACATGAATTGAACTGGAAAAATGTAAGCTAATTTCAGTGATAAAATTCTCAGTAGTTCCGTACATATTTTCATAGTAAATATGTTTAGAGTAATTCTCCAAATCTTCGATAAACTTATAAATAAAATACATAGAAATTAAATACAATAACCCATACTCACATGTTGGCTCTTTCCTAGGATACGTTCTTTGTTGATATGAATTGACACTGGCCAAACATTGTGTATGATGCATTTTTCAATTGATATGAAATGGGAATTATGGCATAACAATGCCCCAAACACCAAAGATAAATAAAAACGATAGAGTGAGAGGGACAGACTATTATATATATATATATATATATATATATATATATATATATATATATATATATATATATATATATATATATATATATATATATATATATATATATATAGTGAGAGAGTCTATGACATGATGATCACTTGAGCCCACTTGTATTCTTATGCATAGAAATATGCCAAAACTACTTACAGTTATAGTAGTAGTAGTAGTAGTAGTACTTATAATAGTTGAAATAGATGGAATATATATTTATTATAGAGCAAGATGTAGTGGAAATTATTCACTTGTCCTAGTTCAAGTGCTGACTAACACATTAGGTTACATGTATTTTCTAACTTTTTTTCATATTCCTCTTATTCTCAGTCATACTTTCATTTTATTGTTCATTCACCCTTGTTATTTTCCCAGTTATCACTTTTAATATCTTTGTTTCATGCTAAATTTAGATCATTTGACAAACCAAATGATAAGTTGTAACTAATTAATGAAGATTCAGCAAGAATGAAACCTACAATCTATATGTTTTTCATCATTGATTATTACTGTTTTTTACTACTTGTGATTATCATGACAATGATGCTGACGATGATGAAAACAATGTAAGTACTTTTAATTTTTAAGTTGGCAAATATAAAAATTTTAATTATGATTAAATACATATATAATTCACATGACGTAATTGTTATACAGTAATAAATTTTTGTTACATTGATTTACACGAAATAAAACTGCATACTTTTCAGTCATAAATAAGTAGTATCGGAGTAGTTACTAGTTAGTTTCAATCAATTAATTGAGTAAATAATTTATGATAAACTGAATGTATTGATCGACTTTTGATGTGCTAGTGTTAATTGACTGATGAATTGTAAAAAAAAACTTTCATATTATTTTCTTAGTAATATGTGTTGTCGGTAAAATTACTGTTTAAGTTTACTTATCATTTTATGGTTTTAAATCTAAGCCAATTGAATATTGTGGATTGATTGATAATGAAACACAAAAACGACAACATGTAGATTGTTTCTGAAGTGTCCTCAGAAAAGATCCTACAATATTCAGAGAAAAGGTTAAAGATTGATGCATATTAAAGGGTTTCACTTCTTGTGGTCAATAAAGTTTGTGTTATTGATGATTGGCGTTGGAATTCTTTCTGAAATAAGTCGGAAATTGTTTCTGTATGTGTGTAAAGTAAGTTTGCCCACATATGTATCGATCTATTCATTAATTCCAGTGAGCCAAGGTACATTAACTGAAGTCAGTAGTTATCTTCATCACGCATGCAAGAATACAATCTAACTAATGTCTAAAGGTATGAGAGAGAAAACGTTCGACCATCAAGCATTTAGTTGACTGTTAATACTAAGTTACTTCTTGTTGTAAAAGTCGTTTACAAAATTTATTCGCATTTACCTAGATTTTATAATTTCTAACTTAGAACATTAGTACGTTTGATTATGCTTGAAATAGAATATGAATTCTATGTTCAGAAGAACTTTAAATCATTTTTGTCTGAACTTGATCTTGACCTATCATTAGTAATGTTATTATTTTCTTAATGGGATGGGATATGTGTCCATGAATTTGCAGTTCATCTGCTTCTGCTTGTTTGAAATGTGTAGATCATATAGCAAAGTTCCGTTCTTTTGGTGAGTGAATGTTGCGTATAAAAGCGGAATTTTCATTAGGGATTTTTTTCATAATCTTCAACTTTCACTTTATATGATTTTGCATCCAGCAAGCTGAAAAACGCTAAATTAGCATGTTCACGAAAGACATTTGTGGGTAGCTTTAGACGATTTAAATGACGTTCCAGGTCAAAACTGAATATTGAGTACAGGCACACTAAAAGAATGAGGAAATTCTCGAAAAGGACAAAGCACTTTTATTGAACATTGTTTAGAGTGGTTCTCTCCACATACCTTAATGATGTTTCCCATCTGTTTGACTTCTTAATCAATAGTTATTTATGGTATCATTTAATATCATCACTGTTCCTCATGGGATCAACCCCGTCAAACTTTGTGCAAATTCAATGGGAGTCATTAAACCCTAGATTGATTTTGTTCTCTTAGAAACTATAAATTCAT
The DNA here is from genome assembly GCA_946903255.1 of Schistosoma spindalis. Taxonomy (NCBI): domain Eukaryota; kingdom Metazoa; phylum Platyhelminthes; class Trematoda; order Strigeidida; family Schistosomatidae; genus Schistosoma; species Schistosoma spindalis. The sequence goes on from OX336420.1 coordinate 79,672,817, forward strand.
TGATATCCCTTTAACACTAACGTTTATTTATTTTTTCATTAGCACTTCACATTTTATGAATTTGTCATGTGCATACACGATGTCTAATACTTTGGTTCTAAAGTATATTCATATTTCGCTACAATAGTTAAACATATGAACGACTCATTGTTCGCCATCAATCGAACATAGAGCTAACCTATGAGCTTATGATTTATTCATGTTGATCTATTAACTACAATTACACCAATGCGAATTTAATTCTGTACGGTTTGTAGTATTTGTTATTTGTGATTTTTCTTTCCACAAAATTTACAATCCATTGATAAGTATTTCTAGCATCTACAAAAATTCAAAGAAATTTAAAGCGGAATTCAAATAAAAATTATCATTTCTATACGGAGTAACAAGTAAGTGTGAAATTTAAGAAAGCTAATATACAGAATTTGTAGTGCAGTAAACCAGTAGAAGAAAATGAATACAACTTAACAAAGATCTGAATCTGTCATAACAACAAATATTTGCTTAAATAAATAACTGAAGCTAGCCTTTTATTGCGTGCCTGAGAAAATAGCCAATATCATACGGAATTTCTATGATGGATTAAACTGCAAAATCGTGCATCGAGGTAAGCTCACAGACTCATTCAAAGTAAAGACCGGTGTCATGCAAAGTTACTAACTCTCACCCCTTCTCTTTCTCCTGGTGATAGACTGGATCATGAAGAAGTCAACACCTACGGGAAAGCATGGGATACAGTTGACAGCTAGGATGCAACTGGACGATTTAGATTTCGCAGATGATCTGGCTCTTCTATCAAAAACGCAACAACAAATGCAGGAGAAAACGAAAAGTGTAGCATCAGCCTCAGCAGCGGTAGGTACCAATATACACAAACGGAAAAGTAAGATTCTATGATACAACACAGCATGCAACAATGGAATCACACTTGGCGGAGAAGATTTGGAAGATGTAAAATTCTTTACATATCTGAGCAGCATATTTACAACTGAAGAACATCGGGAACTCAAAACAATTGTCAACCAACATCAAAGTCAGAATTTTCAATACAAATGTCAAGATAATTCTACTGTATGTGGTGGAAACCTGGAGAACTGCGAAAGCCATCATTCAGAAGATACAAGTGTTTATTAACAGCCGTGTACGCAAAATACTTCGGATCCGTTGGCCGGACACTATTAGCAACAACCCACTGTTGGAGAGGACAAATCATATCTCAGGGGAGGAAGAAATCAGGAAGAAGCGCTGGAAGTGGATAGGATACACATTGAAGAAAGTACCCAACTACATCACGGGGCAAGCAATCACCTGGAATTCTCAAGGCCAAAAGAGAAGAGAAAGGACTAAGAACACATTATGCCGAGAAATGAAGACAGACTGAGAAGAACTGTTATATAATAATATGATGTAATAATGTAGATGAATTTGATTAATGCTATTTCAGTTTATTTTTTTCAAAAAACAATCACTTTCAATAATCAATTACAAAGGATTATATTTTTCTTGAAATCTAAATTTTTCATAGTACACTATCTATCAATCTGTTTTCATTGTCAAATCAAATATATACACTTTCAGTTAGGTATAAAATGAAATTCAAAGCAATGATACTTCCATAAACATTAAAGCTATTGGTCATCAAAAAAGATAAGTGTATGATGGTATTTTCACCATGGGTAGTTGTTTAGTATTAAAATGAAATTTCAACGGTATATATATATATATATATATATATATATATATATGACAGTTTATTTAAGAAGTGATGATAACCATATCATGTTTATGTCTAAAGTTACGATAAGAAAAAGGACTGAAATAAATGACTCTTGTCTACTATTTATTTTATGAAAAATACAAAAAAGGAGTGTTAACGAAGGTTTCAACACGATAATTTATGAAAAAGAAAACGGTGCTTAAAAGATTAAACATACCTTCCTGGAGTACTGTGCTGTTGTACTTGATAAGATCGTTGAAATGATGAACTTGTACTTAAATATTGTTGTGTTTCCATATTTGGTGATCGTCTTGGTACTGAATGACTTGGTGAAATTAAATTTCTAGAATCATTTATATTTTCAATACGTTGATGTCTTTCATCAACTAAACTCATTGCACGTCTAAGATTAGCTAATTCTTCTCTTGCTGTTTGTAAGTCATTTTCAAGTTTTTTTTCACGTCTAAATGAGTCATGACTATTTTCAAGACGAACTGAAACAGCGGATTGTGCCTTAAACAAAGAATAAAGTTGAAAAAGAGTTAAAAGTATAAATACGTTAATTGAATTTCGAAGGGGTGAATGAAAGTTTATTCTTCATTTATGTTTATGTAATAAATTTAATAGTGATTTCTATTTTTACTTAGAGTAATTCCAAACACTATCGTACATTCAAGAAGGCGAATTGTACATTTATTTCTGGTTTATACCTTATTATCAGTGTTCAATTATAAAGCAATAGCCACAAGGTTTGATATGTACGGTCAACAAATTTGGAAACGGAACAACAAAAAACTGAAAATGTTGATCAAAAATAAGGTTTTATTATGAGTCCGCTAAAATGGGGAACTCCAGCCGATCAACACTGGTTAAGTTTCACGACGTTACTGGGATAGTGGTGCAAACGGAATTTTTCGGCCTGGATCATAAAAGGGTCATGAAAGCAGTCGAGTGACTACTACGCTTTTAGTGTATCTGCAGCTGTAATGAAAAAAGTATTTCCGAAAATCACCTTGGAAAATAATACCATTGTATTTAGTAGTATATAACTGAAATTCTACCATGATATGGTGGCTGGTGAAGTTCTATAATGATGGGGTAGAAATATTTATCATCGTTGTTATTGAACTTTTGTTGTACTTCAGTACGAATGGACTGAAGTTAAAAATCTGAAAAACTGAATTCTAATGCACAAAATCTATCATATATCTACACGGGAAATTAAAAACCTATCTACTAAATAACAGTTTACCATAGTTCTATATAGAATACTGGGTTCGAATCTCGGAGTGAACATCAACCCTGGGATGCAGGTAAATCCATCTGTAGAGTCCCAAATAGGACTAGACGCACGTACTGGATTCCACAGCTAGCCACTAGTCATCTTTGCTTATAACTAAGATATGAGTTTCGAATTGATGAAAACTTAATTTAAGTGACAAAATCTCTACATTAATAATTCCAAAAATACGAAATGAAAATCTTCAACTTTTGTTTTAAACTTGAGTGTTAATCGATATATAACGTAACTCAAAATGGAATATGAATACGCTAAGGCGAATTGCTTTAAGACATAATACACTACTTACAAGTAGTTCTAATTAAAATGTAAAATTTAAAAGGTAGTTATTTTTGTACGAAGGCGTAATTTTCTACGTCAACCAAATACCACATCAAGTTACATATAGGTATTTAATTGTCGGTCAGTGATGTAATAAACGAGGGTTAAGACGTTTTAGTCCTAACTTTGTCATTAATGAGGATGTAGTGCTTAAAAAAGGTAAAGTCCACATAGTGATAATTTACGGGATTAGAGGGACGAGACTAGATAGAACCAATATACAGTGGATAGTATAGACGAAACAAAGTATTTTGTAACAAGTATGTATTTATTTCATATAGTCGGTCTAATAGAAAAATAATTTAATCCATCCGATCATTTTAGTGTGTAATTTCTGTCGGAAAAGTTTTCCTTTTGAATTTTAGTTAATTTTAATATGTTGGTTGCGAAGCTGTGAAGTCAGTCAAATTTCCTGAGACTGTTTCTGGTTAACGTGAAATAAATATTCCTTTTACCAAAATATCAGGAATAGTAACTATTTATTAATGCTTCTTTCCAGTTGATTCAAATTTATTTTATGACTTCTAAACCAATGAATAAATCAATCCTAAACCACTTTTCTTCAGGAAAATATCTTATCTATGTGTGTATCTATTTAGAGAACAGTGATTCACAAGTTTATTTCAAACTGTAAAATCTCTTAACTTACCAGTTATGTATAAAATATGAGGTGTCTGTATTAGGGCAAGTGTAAATATCGATAGAAATAACCATGGTTAGGGGGCAATTTTAATTGCATGAAAGAAATATTACAATGATGATTCATTAAAGACATAATTATTTAGTGTTTTCACTGTAAATTAATAGGTTTGTGCCTTAGTATTTTGTTATGTAGTCAAAATTACCAAACTATATAGCTACGGAAATGAGGAGATACAACATGGTTGTGCTCAGAATAAATGAGATCCAATAGATGCAAGCTGGACAGAAAAGATTAGCTTCAGGAAAGTTGCTGTTGTAACCTGATCATGAAGAAGAAACTGCTTCGCACACTCAGGAAGTTTCTCTGACGCTGTCCAAAGAAGTACCGAAAGCACTTATAGAATGAGAAACTCGTTAACGCAGAATTATAAATGCATCGTTTAAGACAAAAAAGGAAGAGATCACAATGAATGTTATCCACTGTTATTGTTTCATACCCTAAAACATCCGTTCCATTTGAAACATTTCATGAAAAAAAAATCTACAATTTATGAGGCAAAATAAAAACAGAGCTGATTCATTCGATTCATTAATTTGGTGTAGTTCAATGTCATTCAGATTTATAAGGAAGTCTGTGTTTTTATGCAAATGCACATATGAATATGTGCATCTGTATGGGTATGTGTAGCCACATTAGTTGTCTGCATAACGGAATACAATATTAATACTATTGATGAATACATGTTACTTCAGTTAGTTATATTCTATGACTATAAAATGAAGATTTTGATTGTGTATTCTGTCGTCTTTTGTTTGCTTTGGTTTCAGTTTTATCAATCAATTCTTTTGTTAGATGGTGATTGGAGGTAGTCGACAGGAAACCCTGGACCCGGGTTTCGTGCTACTTGGCACTCGTCAGCAAGGTGTACCTGTATGACATGACATTGGTCACCACCCAGTGATCAATCAATTGTGATCAATTCTTTTGTGTTTCGTTATGATGACTACAGAAACAACTATGGATCGGAGTCTCAAACTCAAGATTATTACAGCCGGAACTTAAGGATCTTATACATGTTCGATGATGTTTAAATGCAACATAAGGTACTTGATCTTTACACTCAGTGATTACTGTATGGTAAGGCTATCATATTTGTTTATTCCTTAATGGTGATGGAATTCTTTCGAACAGGTTACAGTATGACCACTAGTGTAATCGAATTACCATCGACTACACAATATTTTAATGTAAGGTAGTTGGATACAATGGGTAGGGAACATTATTGGATCTAGGTTTAGTGATAATTGGTGCTCGTCTGCAATCACCAGGGTACTGATGTTTTATATATACACCTCGAATATGTATTACTTGAATTCACAGATGTGATAACACTAAGAGATTTTGAAAACTGATGAAAATCAAATGGCTATATTGTCCTAATATGAGACTCCTCTGCAGTACATATCCCCTATTTTAATGAAATTTATCTCTCCCTTACGTGCCGTTTTCAGAGTAACTGGTTAATCTTTATTTACACATCTAAACTAGTGGATTGATTACATATAAGTTTAAACGATATTTTATGTATGGGTAGGACTATCGTAATCTGGTCAACAAGATTCGATCAATACTTAGAGATAGGGGAATATTGTTTACTACTCAGAGAACCACTGGTGTAAATATCTCAGTCCTACAGTTTGGGTTTTGGCTGGGTAGCTCAAAGATAATGTCTCGGACTGCGATGCTGGGTGATGCAAATTGAAATCCTACAGACATGCCTTTCTGATTAGTTAGCACTATTTTGTCATGAAGAATGGTATGATTGAAGTGGTTGTAAATGTATTTTTCTGTTTTGAAGGGGATTTTACTTTGTTTTACTGAACGAATGGTGAGCAGTAATTCCATGACACAGATTACCAACTATTCGTGAGAAGCACGTTTTCTATAATTATGCAATATGTACTTGATTGATAACGCATTCTTAGTCAACTACTTTGTATCTACATGTTTTACTTCTGTGCTACAAATCAGTGTGATAATATTCGTATAAGTCTAAGATAATATTTGTCCGAGAAAACATCAAAATGATTACGTGAAAAGACTGATTTTCATACTTACGTCTGTGGTTCCACAGTCGGGATCAATAGTTAAATGAATTTGATTGAATTTTCGAGGAGCAACAGGTGGACGTTGTTTCAGTGTTGTCGTAAATACCGACTGATGTCGTGGAGATGTTGAAAAAGAATTAAATTTACTGGTACCTTTTACAATATTATCTATTCGATCTGAATAAAAGGTTGAATGTTTGTGATAATTTGAGTGTAAAGAATCATTAAAATTATGTGCATCAGTATTGTAACCAGTGACTGAAGCAGACCTACTACTCGGAGCATATCGATGATCTGGATAAACTTCATCATGAAACAATTGTTTCCGTGATGTTTGTGAAGAATAATATGGCTTGGAATTATAATGTGTATTAGATGGAGGCGGAAGACCGGCGGCCATATTCATACTTGTTAAACGTAATTCTTCCAATAAACGATCAAGTTCTTGTGTTCCGGCCATGATGTTAAGATAACGTGCTGCTTCGACTAAATCTTCTGTTGGATAGGAAGTTTGTACAGGCTCTAGATATACCATATATTTGAACAAAAAAGAAAGATACGTTTTGTTCTCTCAATAAATATTCACTATTCAGATGATTGATTTATTTACAGAAAATGCCTATGTACCGAAATATAATGATTTTCACAGTTAAATCAATAAGATGTAACTCCATGATATTGCAAGAAGTCAGGTCATTAGCTAATGTTATTTGAAAGTTACATATTGTAACAAAACAGGTCAACTGTACGAGCCAAATAAGATATGATTGGGCAAATACAAATACTGAATGTGAATACATTGTTAAAGATAAATATGGTGTACTAGGAGTATGTTTTTCTAGTTTTAAGTAAACTGAGCATTAGGTAGTTAAGTATTAACTGGATCATTATGGTAGACAGCAGTGATGTGAATTACAGAAAGTAGTTAGTATTTAAATCTAATCAATAAATTCAGACAACTGTGTTTGTGTTCGTTTCTCAAATATGTAACAAAACATGGGTAGAATAAACAAAAGTTGACTTGATGAATAGTAACTTTAAGAAAAATTAGACTTTTGTAGAACTTCTGAAGTTCACAGCTGGTGCTAACCAGCGGGGACTTAACGTTCGTACATAGGTCACCGTTTGGATTTCCTGACAATGAAAACATATAAGCATGTTTGATAATTCCTACATTCAATCATTTTTTAAAATCTCGTCAGTTAGTGAGGGTTAACATAAAACTTGGAATATATGCACGTTCGTTTGTGGAATATTCAACACTATCAACTGCCATCTTTTTAAGCATATACATATATGATATCACATTCTGTGTCACAATCAAGATTGCTTATACAAGTCATTATATTTTTATACCCAATTAATATTAAATTGGCTATTTTATTGAATACTCATGATTTATGCTATGAATCTCAATTTTGATTTAAAAAATAGTGCCCATTCTTAGTGTACTATGATCAGATGAAATGCTTTAGTTTCCCGTTGTCCATTCTAAGGATTGCAAATGATCAGTCTCTACTGATATATAAGCATCTTCAGAGAAGTAACTCGTTAATTTCATTTATTTCAAAGTTTTCATTAAGGTTGTAGTGTCCAGCAGAGGAATGCAATACATGTGTTCGTTTTAGTTTGGGCTCATTAGATGGGTAAAAAAACATCTCAGTGTGGAAGTCCATACTGAAACTCGGAACCGCTACCTTTCTTTTCACACACCAATAAATTATCGATTGAACTCCAGAGTTCAGATGGTTACTACCCTACCTAAGCTTGGTAAATGTTTGTGACTAAATGACTATATCAGAGTAATCCATTCCAAGAAAACTTATCAGCCTCACTTAAAATTGATTAGAGTTTCGCCTTAAGATGAATATTTGTACATAAAACTGTTCTAGCTAGATTCCTGATCAATTTATTTAGAAAGAGGCAATCAAAACGTGTTGTCTTTATTTTTATAAAGTTTCAAATAATCTGTGAATTTAAATCAATTAACTTTGGTTCTATCGTCTTAACTTGAGTGTCTCCGTGAAGGTTACTACTTAACGTGTTTTACTACTCAACCAATAATACTTATTTTGCTCCACCAATCTGTCAATTCTTGTTTTGTGTAAATGACATAAAATTAACAGTTGGTTAGATTTTGTTCAAGTTACACTTTCTAAATAGTTCAAAGCAATGACAAAATTGTTACTTAATCACATCGGATTTGCACAACCTCTCTAGCTAATGTCGATGAGCAATGTTTATTCCATTCATATTAATTATGGTCCAAGTTACATAGACTTTCAAAATAACAAGAAATGTATATGAACAAGTAGTAATTACCATTGATGTCTAGTTATGAGGATAACAGTCTGATTTTTTGCGAACGGAAAATTTGTCATGAGTGTGAATCTTATAAGTAACAATGAGATGTATGATAATGCATTCACCAAACGACCCGCAGAAGAAATATTGAATTTAAATTTTTAGTATCATCTCATCACTATCATTATGCTGACAAAATCGAATACCAACTCGTATGAATCTTAGCTCTAAGTATTTATGCCTTCTAGCTTCAGCTATCTCACATTAGAAAATGTGTACCATGATGGCCAGACATTTAGGCTAGTGGATAAATGGCAACGTGATCGATAAAAGTCGATTAGCATTGAGAACCAGAAGAACACAACACTTAATCATACGTGATAAAGTAGAGTAAATACATTCGTCTTGCAAGAAGCCGAAGCTAACCCAAATAACTCAGTGGTAAGGTCTTTAACCGTGACACGATTCAGAATATGTGAGGCATCAGTCGCTTGCTAATAAGTATTAATTTACCATAAAACTTAATTTCATTGGATTCTGTTAGTCAACTTAAACTATTTGTTACCAGGTAATTACCAACACAATTCTGAACTACTTGAACAAATCGGTACAATCCAACGCTGAATTCGATCAGGACTAAGAACCAGACACTATGATATTGGCTAATAATAAGTAGCCAATTAATGTTGATACATCGCTTTTATTGTTTCATAAACTGTCTTGTCATATCTACCTATTTATTTTTAGTTGACAAATGAAAAAAATTGTACGAAAATACTCTTTTTACTAGTCTATTCCCTATAGATCACACAAAAGTAGTGTGTAGTAAAAGCCTCTGCATCAGTTGACCTCAACATACACAAAGGAAAAAGCAAGAACCTCAGATACATTACGAAGAATACCAACTCAATCAAGCTTGACGAAGAAACTCTAGAACAGGAAGATGCTTTCACTTACCTAGGCAGCATCATCGATAAACAAGGAGGATCTGATGTACACGTGAAGCTAAGGATTGGCAAAGTAAGGGTTGCATTCATACAGTTGAACAACATATACAACTCAAAACAACCGTCAACTAATAGCAAAGTCACAATCTTCAATACGAACGTCAAGACAGTTCTACTATACGGAGCTGAGACTTCTAGAACTACTACAACCATAATCAAAAATGTACAAGTATTTATAAACAATTTTCTACACAGGATACTTAATCTCCGTCGACCAGGTGCCAACAACAACAACCTACTGTGGGAGAGAACAAACACGATTCCATCTGAAGAGGAAATTAAGAAAAGATGCTTGAGGTAGATAGAAAATACATTAAGGGAGTCAGCAAATTGTATCAAGAGGAAGACCAAGGAACAAATTTCATCGAGAATTAGAAACAAACATTAAAAGAATGAATAACAACTGGAAATAACTGGAAAGAATTGTTCAGGACGGAGTTGGATAAAGAATATTTGTAAGTGACCTACACTCATCCATAACGTGCAATAACAGGTGTAAATTAGTAAGTAGTCTATCTAGTTCATTACATATTTTTTCATTTGACTTTTTAACAAAAACTTGAATTTAAATCATTGCACATTTTGTTTTCATTCATTTACATGGATTCACTAAAATATTGAAATAAGTAACATCTTTTTTTACATAAGTAATAATTTTTAACTTTTAACTAGACAGTGTCTGAATAATATTTTATTGTGTAAAATATTCATAACAAATTTTTCATTGATTTTTCTTTTCAATAGTTTCCATGTGTGCTATTTATTGATTAATCGGTTTTGTTTTCTCTTCTGAAAAATTCATATCATTCTATTGATGATAATTTTAACTAATGTAATCAACATTTTAAAAAAACACAGAAAAATTTCGCTTTTTCTTTAATTTAATAGTGAATCTACTATTATTCTATGTTACGTTTGCTGATAAAATTCAATTTGACACCTAAATAGAATGTAATTATTAAAATAATAATGAATATCAGATGGGGTTTTTGTGAATATTATAATAATTTTAATAGTTGGAATCATGAGTCCATTAAATCTAGACAATCACGGAAAATCTAGAAGAACTGGACGCGCGTTTTGTCCTAATGTGGGACTCTTCAACTGTGCGAATCCACGATCCCACTTCACAAGACTCGAACTCAGAACATATCAGTCTCACTTGCGACAATTATCAGATATGATAAAGTTTATTTTTATTCATCTATCGAAAATAATAATTTTTTCACAGTTCTGAAAAAAAAAACTTTAATCTAATTCGAAATCTCAAGTTTTTATTTGCGGAACTATTGATTTTAATATAGGCGTTACACCCATTGTGTCATTGAATAAAAATAATAAAGAGGATTCAGAGAAGAAAATTATGTTTTCGAGGAAATCATTTTTTTAGGCTTTACATTCGTATTTATAGTTGTATGATAAATATATGTTAATGGGAGGATAGAAAAGGTTACATTACAAAGTGATCTGAGACATGAATTATTATATAACGTGACGCAATAATCTGGCGGCTACATAAAAACAAAAGGATGAAAACAATTAACGGGTCAAAATTATGAAAGTTAACATAAGGGTCATAATAAGAACTAAATAATAATCAGAGTGGGGTTTTGTGGAGGTTTTACTAATTTAATAATTGAATTCATGAGTCAATTGAAGCTCACTAGGTATTTCCTGGAGTTATAGTGAGAAGCCGTGACCAGTGAAATTCACCTGGGGGTGTTGTAAGATGGTAACTCACTGTAGACAATGGTGAACGGTAGCTCAATTCGGTGGATTGGTTGAAGTTAGATATTAACACCGTTGGATGCCAGCCGGCTCAGTGATCTAGAGGTTAAGCATTTGCCAGCGAGACCTATCGTTCTCACAGGGCAGGATCATGGATGTGCACTGCTGAGAAGTCCCATACTATGACGAACCGGTCGCTCAGTGCTTCCAGGTTTTTCATGGTGGTCTAGCTCCAACTGACTCATGAATAATAATCGTGAAAAGTTGTTAAAGGTTAACAATAAGTAATTACGGTTTACAGTTACAAGACACTACATAAGGGAATCAGGGCCAAGGAAGGATGAGAGGTTGCACGTATCATCTTTGTGCGCAGATTTCGGAATTGAATTGATGGATCGCCAATACCTCAGCACTGCATAAGTTTTTGATTCGACCGTCCTTTGATCCATTTCCTTTGGTTGTGTAGATTATTTTAAAAGAAGATTCCTTCGGAGCGACGTGTCCAGAGTTGATTAGGTACTCCTGTATTGAATTTGTGACTGCTTTGCATTCTCCTTTTAAAAGCCACGCAGAGTAGTGTTTTGAGATACGTTTAGAAAGTAATCCTTCTATAGACATATATTTCTCATACAAATATAAATACGAATGTACAGCTTAAGTAAATAATTTCGTTGAAAAGAACATTTTCTTTGCTGAATTATTTATATTTTTATTCAAGCTAAAATATTTGTTGAATAAATTGTTTATTTAATTTTTCAATGGTTGAGATCATGAATCGATTGGAGTTAGACCACCATGGAAAATCCGGAAGCACTGAACGGCCGTTTCGTCCTATTATAGGACTCCTCAGCAGTGCGCATCCACGATCCCGTCTCGCGTTATTCGAACCCAGGACCTATCAAATATAATTCCTGAATTAACTGTCCTGATAGTTTAGATTTAATTGTTTCCTATCATACAGTTAATGTATATTTTATGAACTGTAGAATTTCTACAAGTGACACTGAGTGAAACGAGTTCAATTCCAATAAGAAGGATCATTTCTATCAAGATTCAATGTGTAATGTCTTGAATCTTGTCAATCAGAATGAAGTCTTAGTCAAGTGCTGTTATCTACTGATTTCCTTTAAACACTGGACATCAAAGAAAATATAATTTAATATTAATCAATGTGATAAATAAAATTTAATTATCATTTAACATTAGATATCATGACTCTGGTGATCAACTATAATGAAATAATAATCGATCGATGGGTTTCTATTCTCTCTGACCTTACAGTTTATAAAAATCTCTAAGCACATATAAGGTCAAACTTTTTTCCAATCTTCATAAACATTGAATAATTAATTGGAACTCATTCAAATGAATTGATTAAGAAAAATAATGGTGAACATTACTTGAATGGTTACACTGAACAATTGTAATGTTCAGCATCACACTTAGATAGATATTTTTGTATTAAAATTAGCATATATTGACTTGACATTTTGATACACTATAACTTGTCATTATTTTCCATTAAAAAAAACACACACACTCATAATACGATCGTGTAAAGTGTGAATTGGTGAAAAGTATAAATGTTTTTGGAAGCCTACATATGCAAAAAAATAATAATTAAGCTGTATACTATTCAGTTTAGTTGAATGTTTTTTTTATAAATGTTATTCGGAAAACAGTCTATTTACGTCAGTTCTTGTTAACCAATTTTCAATAGGCATTATATGATATATAGTAATAAATTAAAGAATAAAACATTCAACTTTTAACTCCTACAATAATTTTCTACTTAATCTATCTAGAAAGGAAGGCCTAGGATAGAGTAGTTTGGAGAATGCTGGTCGGCGGCCTGTGCTCCATTGAGAGTAACAGGCGTAAGTAAGTAAGTAAGTAAGTAATGAAGTAAGTAAGCAATTTACGAGTCATGACCAGACTAAAAATCACACAAAATAGTAGAGTTTCGGAAGAGTTTTTTAACCTATTGGAGTATTTCAAACCACTCGCTTTATCGAAGTCGCTTCGCTTGAATAATAATTTGCGTTTAGCCAATAATGAAATGAAGTATCTAGGTCTAATTCTAAAGACAACCAGTAATTTATCTGTAACCTGCGTTTACTAAATTTCCTATTAACTACCTCATTACTATACAGTATATCAATTTAAATGAATAATTATTTTGTCAGTAAGTTTATTGATTATGAGATCCTCAGCATACAAATTATTCGTAAAAAGCAAATAGTAGCAAGTGAGAATTCAGCAATCATGTAGATATTTGTGTATCAGACTAAATTCACATTACTTCTACTTGATTTAATAGCCAGTAATAGTTTACAACCACACAAACTGAAAATAGATGTAGAAAAAACTTGAAATCCATTATCATGCAGTTGTTGGAAACTGAGTGCATTATCTAAGAGCTTAAGACTAAGATAAATAATCTGTAACTTTAGACTACCTTTTTAGTAATAATCATTTAAATTCAGTTGTCATTATTGAGTCACTATAAAAAGATAGAATATGGTCGAGTACAAAACCCCTTTCTGATAATAAATATCATATGCTGACTAGTGACTGGCTTCAAGAGGTATTTCCTGGAGTTATAGTGAGAAGCCGTAACCAGTGGAGTTCAACCGGGTGTGTTGTTGAGAAATAATAACATATTGAAGACAATGGTGGGTGGTAGCTCAATTTGGTGGATTGGTTGAGGTTAGATATTAACACCGTTGGTTGCCAGACGGCTCAGTGATCTAGAGGTTAAGCATTCGCTTGCAGGGTGGGATCACGGATGTGCGTTGCTGAAGCCTCCCATACTACAACAAAACGGCCGTCCACTGTTTTTGGGTTTTCCATGGAAGTCTAGCTCCAATTGACTCATGAACTCACCTATTAAATTACTAAGCACACCTTTTCTACTTTTATGGTTATCACAATTGTCTAGCAGTAAATTTGTAGAAATAAGTGGATCAAGTTTACGTAACTAATCTATGTACTCTAGCAGTGGAACACACTTAAAACAAATTTATTTTGGAATAAAGATGTGTCAAATTACAATATATGTATATCACTTGGGAGAGAAAAACGCTGAATTTTTACCAAAGTATGCAAGATCGAACGTTTTAGTTAAGAAAAGTTCAGTGTGTGTGTGCCCGTATGACTTGTGCACTTTATAGTCTTTTATTTAGAACAGTAGTTTATCGACTGAACTAACTGAATTTTGTGTGTGCGTAACAAAACACATAAGACCAATGTTATTCGCCCAAAATTAATGTTTATTGAAGGTAAATAGCTTTCTCCTAGTAAAATGTTTACCTATTATTTAGCGATCAATAATGATTACTGTGGGAAATTCACTTAAAACTTCTTAAGATCGATTTGAACAATAATATTAGTTAAAAACACTTTGTCCCATTCTGTATAATAATATAAATTCAACAAGAAAGTGTGTAATAGGTTTCTTGTAATAACGTGCTCTTTTCGTAGACCGTCAATCTTAATAATAATGGTTTAATAATAAACAATTGTTTCGTCTAAATGGAACAACCGACATAAAATACAAAATAAAAATCAACTTGCCAAGTTTCTTGGTAAGTTATTAACTCTGAAACTGTCGTTAACCAGGTCAAGTTATCAAAATGTTGATAGCCTTATTTACTAATGAAATACACTTCATGAACTGCCTGTATTTTAGTGAAATATTCCAGTTAACATTTTGGGAAATATAGAGTTCAAAGGTCTAGATGGCTTTGTCGTGAAGTTTAGAGTTTTCATTTAGGGAAACATCATTAGAAGTCTACTTCACAGTTATTTTTTACAAAATTTTCCACAAACCTCAACGACTTTGTTGTATGTCACTGATTGTCATCACAGGTTATTGGAACCAACATGTACCTTATCATCTGCAAATGAATTATCACCAAGTAGTGACCAATATCATGTCTGTCTAGTCATTTGATGCTGATAAAACCATACCTACCAATTTACAATATGAACGCTGGTGTAGGTGACTCAATATCGTGTAGAATATGTTAAGGTATAAGTTGGTGGAGAGTAGTAAGGTAAAGTCTTAGACTATGAAGCTTGGTGACATGGGTTCGAATCTTACAGGAAGTATCAGTATTCTCAAGATGACAACTAGCATGAAACACCTAGGTACGGGTTTTTTTGCTGATCGCTATCAACTGCCTAACAAAAAAATATTGTTTTTCAAATAATTTGACTAGTCCCTCTCATTGTAAAATGTCTTGCTACTGTTCATAAGTTGGTTGATTTTAATCATTGAGAAGTTGTCGACTATGTTAAACTTATTAAATATCAACTATATTCAGTTCAAAGTTGACAATATGTGAAAAAAACTTTTAAATGAACTGAATATTTCCCATGGATTCTTGAACCAAAGTTATTTACTGTCACGTTTCGATATGAATTGACAATGGTTTAGGCTTGAGGTGTTTGTAAATTGTGTTCATACATCAAGTTATTGATTAATTAGCACCAGATGCTATTCAGTTTAATTTAATCAAAATTTGATCTTTGATCTGTGTAAATGGAATCACAAAAAATCAGTGTATTAAGACATGGTTTCTGAGTTACTTTTGATATCAACTAAATCTTTATCTGCCATGAATATTTACTCTCTCTTCTTGAGCCGAGTCACTTCAATTTGTGTAGCAAAATCATCAAAATAGTAATGTCAGTTTTGTTCACTCATAATACAATATACAATTGAAATATTGATTTTCACTAACTTTTATAAACTACTGAATATCGAAGCTAGGGGGATATATGTAAGAAATCTTCAATCCGGAGTTTCATTGAAATATCTCTCGTTGACAAAAGCTGAAAATATTTGTTCACGCAATCAACTTAACATTTTGCGCTTTATACTGTTTATTAGTTTCCTATATTCAGGTACATGTGATGTAATGGGTGAAGACTAGTAAGAAGTCACAAACTACGACAAAAAAGCTATTGATTTGCCTGTAAATACTTTCTGAATGACATTTATTCATATTGAAAACTATATTCAAACTATATAACGCGTTAACAGTATAATGGTTTAATAGGATCAGTATATTTGCATAATAGAGTATGTCATGGAAAACGATAAGTAATATATTACTTTGTAATAAATTTTAGTATAAAATATAAAATATACCTACAAAGATAATCACTTCCCAGTTTTGAATAATAAATACGACATGAAGTGTACTTTTACTAAAATGGGATCTAAATACCAAACATTGTGATTGTTCAAATGTTAATATATTTTGTAATCTTATATGATTGATATCCAGCTTACTTACAACTTAATGGGGACTCACTAAACAAAGAATGATCGTTATTATAAAAAAACAGTTAAAAACGAAGTGGACACTGAGTAAAAGATCTCTGTTAATTTTATCAATGCGATAAATTAATTCACAATCTAGCTAGGATCGGTTTTAACATACATGATTATTCTTGAAATGTACGAATTGTCGTTAATTAATAAACAGAATTATATATCTTCTTTTGATTAAGCTTCTGCATTTTCTTGTTATTGAACTATGAACCGATCCAACTAAACTCTGTCCCCCCCCCGACTAACCAATCAGATTGGAGATTGAGTCAAGTCAATACCGTAATCAATATCACTAATGATATAACTAATGGTGAAATCACTGTTTTATACATGTATGGCGCCAGTGGATATTGGTATTTTTTTACTTATTAAAAATTCAGATTATATTTGCTTGCAATAACGAAACGACGAAGCAGAGCGTTTCATTACAGATGTCTTTCATACAGCCTGGTGATTAAAAAACCACTCGATATATATATATATATATATATATATATATATATATATATATATATGATTATTTTCAGTACTTAATTGTGAAATCGATCAATTATATTTGGATCGACCTTAAATCTGGTTGGTTGTACATTTCTACAACAACCTGAAAAAATGTAAGGTAATTGGTCCAAGTAATTACCAAAGAGTAGATGTTCTAATTTATTATGGGACTACTAGATAGTATGGATCCATAGAAAATGAACACAGAAAATTTTAAGTCTAAACCAAAACCCAGTAGTTCACATTACCGACTTCCATTAGTTCATGCAAATAACATTTTAAACAGCTGATAGATAACTGTTTTACTGTCATGTATTTACTTCGTTAGTCAGCTAGCATACATGTACGTTTGTGTAAGTAAGTGTGTATATACATGAGTTTTGTTATATTTACTATAGTTTAGTTAAACAAAAACGAAAGTAATAAATAGTGAATACCGAAAGTATATTTGTATTTTCTTTACAACACAGACTGACTTCAGCAAAACAATTAACGAAAACTAGTGGATATTGGACTACTGTTACATCACAGAAAATGCCTCCTTTACAGTGCATACCAACAACTCAACCAGAGACAAAATCAAGCAACCTTCAATCTTTCGGTGAAGGGCATTACTTTTATAAATAAATAATATATTTGTAATATCCCAATGAGTAGAAGAAGTGACTTACACTAAGCCACGAAACGTCAGAAAATCTAATTTTCTACTCATTGGGATATTACAAATATATTATTTATTTATAACAATCAACCCAATGCTCAATTTATTCGGCATTACTTTTAGGCCACTGAACAGTCAATCGATGAATTATACTTGTAACAAAGTAACAAGGTGCTTGCAACACATAGATTTTGACATTATATACATATAACTTGCAGAATGTAAACCCCAGCTTCCTTAAAGACATAAGTTTCTTGAAGTTTAAAAAATATATTCGCCGAATATAGGGTAAGCAAGAACTATTTTAATTTCTCAGGGATGAAGTTTTGAAAAACGAATCTGACTTGTGTATTTTAGCCTGATTATCAGTAATATCATTTGCGAAGCACAAGATAATATTATATCGTGAAATTCAGTTACTACTACGACTCTAATAAAAATCAATTTCTTCTTAGCACATGATCTACTTGTAAAAAAACTGTTATTTTAATTATAAAACGATAAATAATCACTTCAATTTTGTAGACCTGAAGTCAAAGTGATTTAATTTGACCTTGGGTGGCACGTATTGTGTGTAGGTTAGAAATACAATTCAGTTGTTAAACTGAAAAAAACGATGTTATACTCATCGAATCTGCAGCTCAATAACTGAAAATCTTACTATGAATCTTACAAGATATACTTATTAAGATAAGCTTAAATGAAATTTACTAACTATTTTTAAACTGAACAACCGTCACAGATATACTGTTCTAATGAAGTTAGTGGTTTAAAGTTAACAAGTTGACTTAGAGACTAGAGACGAGTGAACACTTTTAGAGTCTTGAAATTGGACAAAAGAGCTCTCATTTATTTCCTAGTTTTCAATCGTTGTCTACATGAAATTAATCTCAGATAGAAAAACCTTTTCCTCATAAATGATAATGAGTCGTTATAAACAAAAAAGGTAACTGGATTCTAGAACTGCTTGAGTAAAATTGTAATGTATAACATCTGTAAGCAAATCATCTTATAAAGCCATCGAAATGTTTATACAATGATTTATTCAAGATTTTTATATTATGAAAAAAAGTCAAAGGTAAGAAAATTCTTGCTGAACACTCTATACTACATATTCTAGTACTGGAAACATAAATAAATCAACACAGAAAAATGGAACTTTGCTATAAACAATCATCCATTTAATTTGACCAGTCTCTAAAAGTTATGAAAAAATGAAACTAAAAATAGATGGGCTGATAAAGGAAGAACATTACACATAACTGAAAATAGATGATTATTTTCTACTGAATGATCCATTTACGATGATTACTCTGTGCTCTTGTCACTGACTAGTTAAAATAGGTGAACTTGTATTAAATTGTAGTCACTAAATTCCGAATCTATTTAAATTATGTGGTAGTGAGATCAAGGATAATTGTAATGTACAAACATTATTAGCCTTTTGTTAAAAGCTTTTAAAGATCACAAAACTCAACAGACTAAGATGCTTTACTATACAATTAGAAATGAAAGCCAATAGTGATCTAAATAAAGTTTCCTTTGATGTTTTTCGTGAACAGTGTGACATACCCTTGAGATGAATTATTTTATGTGTTATTATAATGACGTGTATCTTTTTAAAACTTTATCCTTGTCACCGTCATAATCTTCCATTTACTCTAATTGTTTTCAAATTGTTTTTGTGTAGCAGATTTCTTGATACTGTAATATACCAAGATTATTTTTGTTTTCAAAGTAAACAATACCGATTTCTACGTCAGACAGCTTAAATTCAACAAGGAAATTTCATAATATTATTTCTGTTTTCAATAAGTAAGTAAACACGGAGTGAATAAATAAATCCGAGAATAAAAAAACATCAACAGTCAATATTTACAGCTCAGTTTCAACTTTAAAAGGATCAATTATGTGCTACAGCATTATCTTTTACAAGATATCACATTTGATATCTTTATAAAACGAATATTTAATGAGTTTCTTTGTCTGGTGATAAAAAGGAAGAAAAGCAGACCAAATTACAAGTGATTGAATATTCTTACATAATTATGCGTTTATTATTATGTTTAGGGAAACATACCAGTGAAAAGGCCAAACAACACATTACGTCGGGAAATAGAAGCAGATATGAAAAGGATGAATAACAACTGGAAAGAGCTGGAAAAGAATTGCCCAGGACAGGGTTGGATGGCGAGTGCTGGTTGGCGGCCTATGCTCCTTCACGAGGAGTAACAGGCGTAAGTATGTAAGTACCAGTGAAAAAAATATGTATGAAATATATTCAATTTGAAAATTCTACATCATTTGTTTCCACAATTTGTACACTTTATTCTTGATCCATAAACTGGATAAAAGTGGTTATAAATAATAATTTATCACAATACAGTCTGATATGTATATGAGCATGTGAATTTATTGTGGAGAGATTTATGGTATTATAATCAACAACGAAAGTCTTAATGTGTTGAGGAAAACTTAAAACCGACAAGCAAACTGTTAATGTATGATTGAGTTTTTTTAATCTGTACTTTTTGTACGATGAAGAATGAACAACAGATATTTAGAATCCATACTTAATAACAATATAGGACCATTCTATAAGTCATCTATAATAATTCATCCATTATAACATGAACACAAACTGAATAAACATTATTTTATCTTCTTTTTTAGTGTGATATTCGAATCGTAGAAAAGATAAGTATGTTCACATTACGAAATCCCAGGAGTACATTTAAACAAATTAATTTTTTTCTAAACTCTAAGCTATAAAGTAAATAATACGTTAACTTTAAACAATTAAATCCCTTTCAAATGACTGCCATTTCAATCTTAACTCATAGATGACATCATTTGACTGTTACAAGAGATAACAATCATTGGATAAGTACATAATTATTCATACACAACACTAGTGATATACCTTCTCATCAATTTACATTTATTTAATCTTATAACAAAGGCATCTTGAAAAAAGATGCCTAGTGTATAAAGCTTATTATTTAGTACAATATAACATTAAACGAAGAACTCGAGAGAATTATGAAGCCATGGATAGTTAATAATAACAATGGCTCATTAATTAAAAATACATTGAAAAGTAGATTTCCTTAATTTCTAACAATTTGTCATGACCTGTAATGTCAAATGAATAGAGAATATGATTAATGGACGGTGCAACGATAGTTAGAAAATCGAACTTTTGGATATGGGCTTGTTAGTCGAATAATAATAATAATAATAATAATAATAATAATAATAATAATAATAATAATAATAATGGTGATAGTAATAGCAATAATAATATAATGTATCATAAACCTACTTTCGTTCCCGTTTAAACAATTAATTTTTATAACAAAAAACTATCACTATGATCAAGTTATTTTCAATAACCTCCCTAACCACATATAAGACGGCAAATATAAATCAAATTAAAATCACACAACTCACGAATAAAATGAATGGAAGAAAAGATAAAATTATAATCTTTCCAAATGGACTATTAATTGACTCATTGTGTATACATGTATTCATCGCTTATATTAATGCAAATTAATTGGGTAATACTCATGTGCATAATAATAATTTTATTAGATTTCACTAAAATATATTGAATATCCTGTTCACAATGTGAAATGAATTAAAAAAGATTCACGTTGACTTAAGTAAATCTGTTTTATTTTTTTGACTAGTTATTGTTATTTGTGTTCTCTGCTTCTGGTAAATAGGAAGTTAACTATTGTGAAACTATTTTACATTCCAGTTTTTACTTGTTCTAAATGATAATTTTTTTGATTATAAAAGAGATTTGTGCCTATCCGCAGTGATATTTTTGGGCATAATAGGCACAAGAAAACTCTATTGATTTAAATGATTATTCGGTTTCATAGTTTACAGGAGTGTACATCTATATACATATATATACATGTACTATGTGTGTATATATTTGAAAATGGATAGGTCGATAGATGTGCATTCCTTAAACAGACGAATGTCAACGTCCAGATTTGTTTTTTCTTTCTGTGCATACTCTATAAATAGGTATACTTAACTTATACATGTACGTGTACTGTATATATATGCATTGATACATATACAGATGTGTATGCATGCATACGTGTTTTCCAATCAGTTAGGTTTAAATCAATAGACAAAAGCATATAAATTACTGCCTAATTTTACCTCTTTTTCAAATAAACTGTAATCCATGATT
Organism: Schistosoma spindalis; assembly: GCA_946903255.1. NCBI lineage: Eukaryota > Metazoa > Platyhelminthes > Trematoda > Strigeidida > Schistosomatidae > Schistosoma > Schistosoma spindalis. The sequence goes on from OX336420.1 coordinate 79,694,664, forward strand.
AAATAAACTTCTTTGTCTTGATAAACAGGTAACAGTAATATTCGTTTATGACATTTTTTCATTGATAATGAGATGATTTTGATACTGTTATTATTATGATTACTATTACTATTCCCCTCTGTAGTTGTATTAGATGTCCATGGCACAAGTTGAAATCATAGGTTACAATGTTATGTAAACTGATAAAAAAGAAAATATTACAGACGTTTATTTATTTATTTATTTTTATTCGGTTAAATTAGCATGACCTACTAGTGTTTTGTGTATGTTTGGTTATTTAGGGTAGTTTGTGTTGGTTGGTAGATGGATGGATGTACGTATGCTCGTACACAGTGCACATATCTACTGTTTTATAGTGTAAATCTTTATGGTGTGTATATGTCTGCCGATAACTATTCACATACGCACAAGCACATAGAGAGCACAATCATATTCAAAGCAAAATGCAAAATCTACTTAGAATAGTAGTACAAACATGTCCGAATAGCCTATAAGCATTCAATATTAAAAGGAATCAGACAGAAAAAGATATGCTTAACAATTTAGGTTGCATTTTATTTTGTACTGTTGCATTTTATTGCATTTCATTATTTAACATTTACCCTCATTTGTTTGTTATGATTGTTCTTTCTTTAAGTAGTTAAAAATTCAAATAATAAATAAATGAATAATTTACATAATTTTTTTTGGTTTTGTTTATCAAATACAATTACAGTTTCATCATGTTTTGATTTACAATCAAAGTTGTGTAGGAAGGAATGAAATCGATTCTATTTTGAAGATTATGTGACAAGTTACCAATCATCAAAAATATGTCACCCATATCAATACATCTTTCTACAGGAAGTGTTGACTATCCTTATATATATTATATATATATATATATATATATATATATATATATATATATATATATATGCAATAATTTCTCAGTGTCTAAGTAATTTAAAATGTTTTTCAGAAAATATTTATTAAAATTGATCCAGGCAAGCAAAAAGAATTTTATAGAAAAAACGTTAGTAACTAATGAATCAATCTGTTAGTATCAATCACTGAGTATTAGATTTTCGCTTCATAAAGAACTAACCATTTTGTTTTTAAAAATGAAATGAAATTGAAAAATGTTCATCATTATTGTTATTTAGTAAAAGATTTCTTGAGTTGTACAGTTGTTAATCGTTTCAGAAAACATTCACCAATATACATAAACTATTATTTTAAATGAAAAAGTTTCTCCAAGACACTGTGAAATCAGAGATCACTTTTAAAATAAAAGATGACAGTTGAATTAGAGTATCAACAGTTCCTATATCTTGTTGACGAGTTCTAGTTTTTGATGATTTAGTCGTGGGGCTTTCATCGTTATTCTGAACGACATCATCAGCATAAACTTCAGGTAGAAGCTCCATGACTAAACTATCCAGTTCAGAGGATAAAACTCCATCAATATCATCCATCTGAGCTACAAATTTTCTCCACTATATCACAAGTTCTAGTCACAAACAAAACAACTGCTTGTAATTTTCCTAATTTCAAAATTGTTAAAAGGCTCTTGATTTTTTTTAATATAATGTTTCTGATAAGTCTACTAGTTGAACCCTCAACCGAATTTTTTAATCGCTTCTAATAGCCTCAGACTTAGTCTTCACGACCACTTGAACATGAGAGAAAAGGCGAGAATCGGAAAACCAAAGACTAGTAATAAAGATTCAATCGTCACACCAGAATAAAGTGAATTCATTTGAGCCAAATGGTGTAAATTACTTTATATGACACAGAAAAGTATTGATTCAGGTTTAGGATGATATAGAGGTAGAGATTAATTAAGGGAAGTACTGAAAGTTCAGGCACTGTTTACATGAATTCTTTATACAGTAAATATTTTAATAAAAGGAAACTTTAGAGCGATTAAGGAGACAAGAGGTTAACTAGATAACACGCAAATAAAGTTAAAATCTGAGTATTTAGAGGAAACGATACGGACTGCTTCATATCTGGGAAACAATTATATATTTTTAGTCAGTGAAGTAAAGTGTTTACTTACACACGACAATCCAAGAGCAAGCAAATTACCTCACACTGAACCTCACTACATATAATGATACTGGCATACGTTCACATTCAAACATAAAAATGTCGCTAATATCACTAAATGGATTATTTGACTTTGAGCTTCCTTGGGATCATCTAACGAGCAGGCACTGTGCACTCAATGTTGAGTCATTTATACTGATGGGCATATTACAAATTCGTCTCAATTTTTGATCTGGTCTAACATCTTAATAGAGCATTTAATCTGAAAAATATGGTGTATTTATATTATGTTTTTCGAACAATTTGATCATATATTAGTTTGTCAAGGCATTTATAAAAATTAATGAAAATCAATTAAATGGCTTCAGAATCACTTGGTATTAAATGCCGCGATAAAGTATGCAATAGAAAACTATGTTCATCGATAACAAATCATCTAATCAAAATGAGCCATAGGGTTGATAACAACAACGTCTTTAAAACGTTGTGTGAGGTTTGTTTAAGATGAATTCTTAAGCTTATTGAAGCCAGTGCTATTCAAAAATTCACACCTTTATATATACAGAAATAATTTGCCGTGACCTTGAATTTTTCCTTATAATCGTTAAAACACTTTTACAACCTAGCGTGGTGTTACGGCATCCTATTCTTCCTATAATATATTAGTCTTACTCTTCTTTAGCTAAAAACTTACAGTTTCATGGATATTTGAACTTAATTGATATTCATTAGTTTTTATAAATACCTTGACAAGTATATATGTGACCGCATTGTTCGAAATGTATAATCCAAATATATTACATTTTTCAAAGTAACTACCTCTTCTCATTGCTTATTCAAATTTTACGAAATAAAATATTGATCGGTCTAAATATAACATTAATTAATGCCCGGTAATTCAAGGTTTTGAATTCAACATTTGTAGTCTAATTGTAAATCCTTTCACATAACTACTGCGAAGATGAAACATTTTATTGACTGATAAATTTAAATAGCACTACTCTTAAATGCAATGTACAGTGCCATGTAACAACAGATAAACTGCCTTTCATACTTAATGAATCAGACCAATATTTACATCGACACAAACAGATGAACAAAAATCAAATGACAAAATACATTGGGGGGGTGTTATAATGAAAACTCGTCTTTTCATTTGTAAATATCTGTGACCAACAGGGGTATTTGAGATTGAAATTTGTTAATATTGTGATGTTTATTTGTGAAATATTGAAATTACAATGTTAAGCTCCAAGAGTTTTGATTCCTTCCCATGTTAGCTTGTTATATACAGTGATTTAGATTTTATCAGACAAAAGTAAATTTAGCAACCATAATTTGCAGATAGTGGATTCAAATAGTCTTATAAACATACAAGAAAACCAACGAGCATGAGGTAGGAGAAGCAAAATTTGTGGTGTACTATTCTGAAGAGGAATAGTGTTATTTGTTAACGAGTGAATTAGAGATCAAGACTTTCACGTTCTCCTTTTAGAACATCCTGAATTGAAAATAAGCATTGTACTGTATCATTATCTACATAATCTCTTGAACGCTTTACAGACTACTACAAAAGGTTGACACTTTATTTCACAAAATACGTACTCCTTTTGTTCAGAAAGCAATTATTTTTATTACTCGTTGACTTTTACACGTTGTTTTGAGAACAACTGAATAATTTATTGACTATTGAGTTATATCATCATAAGTGATGTAGCATCTGCTAACTAAGCGCAATATCGTGGATTGGTTGAAGTTGGACATTAGCATCGACGGATGTAGGCTTAGTGGCTGGAAGGTTAAGCGCTGTTGCGAGAACGAAGGTTCTGCGTTCGAGTCCCACGTGCGATATCGTGGATGAGCGCTGCGGAAGGGCCCTATGCCGTCGAGTGTTTTCAGATTTCCAATTTCAGTCTAACATTGATCGGTTCACGATTTCAATATTTCCACAAGGGTTGAAAGATATCTTAAATCAAGACATATTTGTCATAGATAATCTACAAATATTGTCTACCCTAATCATTCTTTAAAATATTGGCTGTGATTGTATTATTGTGATTTGAGTGAACTGCATGCTGAAATTCCATGTTGCTGATAATAGGTATGAGGAGAATACTGAACAATTTATTTACTGCTACTCTGTCTAGTTCATCTAACAAAAAATGTTCAGTTTTTTTTAAACAA